>JBBCBC010000004.1:3647611-3760474 GCA_037126765.1 Stenogyne calaminthoides | reverse complement strand
TTTATCTTTTCATCTTCATACATTATGTATTGGTATTCCTTATACCCCTCCTTTTAATAATAATATTACGCTCACCAAAAAAAATCTCATATACTATAAGAAAAAATAGAAAATTGGCTACGAAATTTCCAACAACAATAATTTCGTCATTAAATAATGAGAATTGCCTATGACTTGTCTACAAATTTTTATAATTATTAATTTATTACTTAAATTACCTACAAATAAATTGTGTATGAAATTGTAATTTATAGATAAATTTTTGGATAAGCGATTCAGTAGCAATTTATTAGTAAGTAGTATAAGGAATGAAAATGCTTACATGATTAAAAAATATACTTGGCCCAAGATCTAAGACCCTGGGATCTTAGGTAGTGAAACTCTAACCACTTGAATTATTCACACTTGACGTCTTTATATTATTTTTAGAATATTGCTTTTTTCGTTGTGACTAGAAGAAATAGTGTTTCGGTCATTAATATAATAATATATGTTGATTGATTAGGCTTTTTTTAATCTAAAACGTTATTGTCTAGTATATATATAAATATAAACTAAATTGTGTCTTCATCCATAGGGAATATTTGAATAGTGGTGGTCGTAGGTTATAAACCGCAATATTACAATTGACAAAAATATGATCCGCTGCTGCTTATTACAAAAATCATTTATATTATTTAGATTAAACACATTATAAGACTTGGTCATTTGACCAAAGCATTTCGTGACTTCACCAAACACGAAATATCATCTGGACTTTGAATAACACCAGATCACGACCGTTGTTTATATTTTCTTTTCTTTAGAAGAAAGTCAACCCTTAAACATATTTAGATAATTGGAATTGGGAGGAATGTCTGTAATATGAGTTAAAAAAAAAATCGAAAACAATAAATGAGTAAATTAGGTATATCCACTTTTGCAATGATCGATCTTTCATCTCAATCTTTATTAGACCTATATGTATATGTTCATGCAACACAACATAATTATTTTGAAATTGTATGTAATGAAACATAACATTAAAAATAATTAATGATAGAATAATTAAAATAGAAATACCAATGGATATTAATTATGACTATATATTAACTTTTATTAAGGTGACAACTCCTTAATATGAGTGGGTCTTATGTGCACCCGGGTACACCGTGCACTCATAATGCATTTTAGAAGCGTGCAATTATACAAAACAAAAACGAGCAACTATTCCAAACAGAAGCATGCAACTATGTTCCCATATTAACAGTTGCACTTTTCTGTGTAAATAAGTCGCACTTTTCAACATAATAAATTGCACGCATTAAAAATACACTGTGATTGCATGATGCATCCGGGTGCATACAAGACCTAACCCTAAATATATATATTAGAAAGAAGAAAATCTAAATGATTCCTGACGTGTATATATATGTACCTATATAGATGTAAATACATTGAAGCTTATACGGTAGGAAACTATCATACGAAAGTTCCATGCATTAAACACATATAAGTGTGGAACATTCATGATTACTAGCTAGTGTAAAATTTGTGTGTTACACGAAATTTTAAATAAATATGCATTTAGTTAATATAATTTTTTAATATTTGTCATTTTGTATAATTTCAAATTCATTTGCATAAATCTTAGTATTTAAAAACATTTGTAATTTGTAATGTAAATTGTGTGAATCATTATAAGGTAAAAGATAAACCAATATGGATGAAATTATATTGTACGTACAATTCATAATTAACAATTAAATCAAGATCCATAAAATAGAATCAATGTGTGTAAATTCATACGCGGGGTAGGAAACTTTCGTACGAAAGTTCCATGCATTAAACACATATGTGGAACATTGATTATTGGCTATATTAATTCCTTTATACTGGGAATGTGATGCAACATATTTATGATGTTTAAATATTTCATCAATTGAACCGAGGTTTCTTCCAATAGAGATTTAATTTTTTTTGACAAAATTTCTGCCATTGCACCAAAATTTTCCCACCAAAAAATAAGCCAGATAGGAATTTGATTCATGTGGATATTATCACATATTTTTATCAAACAAGTGTGAGAATGCTTAGTATTTTGATATAATAAAGTTTTATAAAAACTTTGTAAATAATCCCAATAATTGTATTGGTAAATCGTTTTAGTGACCTCATTAGTTATGCTTCACTCAGCAAAAGGAGAAATACCCCATTCTTGGATGGAGATAATCTTTTTAATTATGAATTTAGAGTAGTTTATAACTTTACTCTTAGGGGGAAAATGCTGAATATCAACACTTCCAAGACTGATGAGAATATTCTCATAGAACCCTCTAGTCTTATAAGTTTCAACGTTCCAACTATTAGCTGGAAGATACTTATTCATAAGAATCCATGGGGACTCTTTGAATTTTTCATCGTCATTCTCGACAACAAGAATTAATTCTCTCTTATGAGAATCAAAGAATTTATATTCTTTCTGAGCAACTGAAGAATATGATTCTTCATCATCTGGTTTTGAGGAATTATCCTCTACTGGCATGTTTTTACTACGTTGTCTGAGGAATTCTTGAAATTCCTTTTGAACATTATCTTCTTTTGAAGAAGAGTCACTACCAGAAATGTTCTGGTTGAAAAGGGATTTCTTCCCATGCTGTATAATAGGAGGATGACCTCTGCCTCCTCTTCCTCTATAAGAGGAATATGGACTTCTTCCAAAGTGACTCATTTCTGTCATGAATAAATAAATTCACGAGTTAAAAAATCTGGAAGATGATTATCTTTCCCCTGCTTATGGACAATATCAAAATAAAAATAAGCAAGATGAGATTGCCATCGGGCAAACATTTGTTTAGAAACATTATGTTCAAAATCTTTGAAGAACATAAAAGTAGCAGCCTTGCAATCAGTTTTTAGAGTAAATTTCTGATTGTATAAGTCATCCTGAAATTTAAGGACACATTTTACAATAGCAAGAATTTTTTTAGCAGTAGTAGAATAATTCTTTTGAGCATTATTCCATTTACCAGAATAAAATCTAATAATGTATTCGATTTTATTATCAGGGTTAATCTGTTTTAAGATACCACTATACCCCCAAATCAAGAAGCATCGGTCTCAATGGTTTTTTTTTTCCCAAAGGATTAACAAGCATAAGACAAGGAATGTTTTTAACCTTTTCTTTAATATTAATAACGGCCTTAGTATGATTATTATTCCAAGGAGAAGGATTCTTTTTAAGTCCATCATATAAGATAGCAGAATCTTCAGCAAGATTTTTAATATAAGAAGATACATAATTAAGACTTCCTAAAAATCTTTGTAACTGAGTTTTATCAGTAATTATATCAGTAAATTTATTACCGAACTCAATGCTTCTTTGACTAGGAATAATATTTCCTTTTTCAATTGTATGACCTAAGAATTTTACTTTGGTTTGGAATAAAACCATTTTAAGTTTTGAGATAACCAAATCATTTTTAATTATTAAATTTTTATACATATCAAGATGTTTAAAATGTATTTCTAAATCTTTAGAAAACACAAGAATATCATCAATATAAACAATGATAAAATCACTATAAGGATAAAAAATGTCATTCATAATTTGTTGAAATTCTGAAGGAGCATTTTTTAAGCCAAAAGGCATAACAGTCCATTCGTAATGGCCGAAAGGAACATTAAAAGCAGTTTTATATATGTCTGCTTGATCGATCTGTATTTGCCAGAATCCTTATTTTAAATCAAATTTTGAAAAAATAAAAGCATTGACTAATCTGTCTAGAAAATCCTTTTTATTAGGAATAGGGTGCCTAATCCATTTTAAAACTTTATTGAGAGGTTTATAGTTAATAACTAATCTAGGAACTCCGCGCTCCTGTTCAGAATGTTTATTAACATAAAAGACAGTACAAGACCATGGAGACTTGGAAGGAGTAATAAGTTTCTTCTGTAATAGAGAAGATATTCCCTTACATAATTCTAGATACCCAAAATTCATCTGACAAGGTCTAGACTTAGTAGGGATTTTATTGTCTTTAAAATCTTCCTCATAAGGAAGAGAAACAATATGTTTCTTTCTATCCCAAAAAGCATTAGGAAATTCATTGCAAATATCCAGAGAAAACTTATTATACAAAAGTTTTATCTTATCTTGAAGCTTAGAATTTTTTAATCTACAATAGTTAAAGAATTTAATTCTTCTTTAAGGAAATTAATCTGACAATTTATAATCAATTTGGTCTTGAATCAAATTAAGAACCTTATGGATAGGTTTAGTTATAAACCTGAAAGTAATGGGCTTACCATTATAAGTCCCTGTAATTCCTCTTTCATTAATAAATGTAAGAGGATAAATCTTAAAAAGAAAAGGAAGACCAATAATCATTTGGCTAGCAATATCTCCAGCAATAAGAAAGTCATTGGCAATACAACAATCATCAACGCAAACATAAGCATTTTTAAACTTATAATTAATCTTAAGAGATCCTCCTCCAGCATGAGAAAGAGAATGTGTAGTTTTTCAAAATACTTAGTGGGAATTCTTCCCATCTGGATGACACTTAAGTCAGCACCACTATCAATCATAGCAATAAAGTCTTCTTTATAAGAAGAGAAATCTTAGTATACTATTTTTGAGAAATAATCATGTTAATAGTAGATAAATTATTTTTATTAATATTAACATTATCACTTGAATCAAAAAATTGAGAAATAGCATTAGAGCTAGTTCAATATCATCAATTTTCCCTTTTCCTTTCTCAATAAGAGAGAGACGAATAGAAAGGTCAGAATTTTGATTTTGAAGAATCTTAACATTAGACTTAAGATTATTAATCTCATGAACTAAATCATTTATAGTAACAGGATTATTATTAATATTCTTAAGGCGAAGAAGTTTTTCTAATTCACCCATATTATAATGATTACTATCAATTTTATTAGAAAGACTAGTTTTATTTTTAAAATTATCCTCATTTTTATAAGAAGAATCATGCAATTGTTCAATAATTTTATCTCTTAAACTAGAATCTTTAATCTGTTTAAGAAATTCTAGTACGTTGTTATCAGTCAAGACACTAATATTCATATCTTGAAATTGACTCATAAGCTTATAGTACTCATTATGAATATTATTATCAGTATTACTGATACAATTAAAACTAGGCTTTCCAAGTGTACAATCATTGCATTTAGTCTTATCAGACTTATCAGAAACATCAACATCAGAAGTAGACTCAATAGAAGAGCAGATATTATAAGACTTTTCTGATTCAGAATCAATATTATAATTCATAACAATTTTAAAAAGAGTTTCTTTTAGCTCATCATTAATATCAAGATTTTTTTAATCTTGTCTTTAGCATAGCACTGATTAGCATAATGACCAGGCCCATTACACTTTTTACAAATAATTTTTATTTTTAAAATATTTTCTTTTATTTTTATCATGTTTATAATTATGATCTTTATCCTTATATTTTTTCTGCTTATTATCAGAATAACGTTTTCTTTTCCTATAAGTAGATTTATGTTTAAAATCTCTTTTGTTAGTATTAGGAAAACTAGTTTTAGAATTAGGATTACTATTTTTAGAATTAGGATTATCTAATCCAAATTGGTCACATAATTGACCTAATTGTTTTCTTTCCAAAAGATTATCTTTTTTAATTTGATTTCTTAATTTAAGTTCTTTACAAAGATTTAATCCTTCCTGAACACAAGTACTAATGATTTGACCAAACGTATAAGACTCATAAGCAATATGGTCAGAGTCTTTTCTAAGGACTTTTTTAATCCTTTCAGCAAACAAATAAGGAAGACCGCGATAAACATGTTCTTCCAAATATCCCGATTACATTCAGGGATATCATAAATCTGAGACGAAAAAGTCTTTGTACCATCTAAAATCAGTTAGGGTTTTACACTTCATATTTAAAAGAGTTTTGGTATTTTCTGATTTATTAGTAAATCTACCAGTAAAATGTTCAAGAATAGTAAGAACAAGAGAGTAAACAACATTAAGTCTATTTTCACCATTTTCAATTTTTATGGAAGAAAATATTTCCTGTTTGTTCAAAGGGTTTAAATAATTATCCCACCAACCTTTAAAAGTGACCCAAAAAACCAACAATATAGCTTTATGCGGTTTGTAAATCATTATTACCACTTATTATACAAACAGAACTATACATAAGCATACGATGCATTGTGTAAAAATATGTTTGTCACTACCACCATCAATATTCCATTCATGGATGCTTTTTCCTGAATAAGAAGTATTAAAGAAGTTTTTCTGTTAATAAAGTCATCTTTATAAGAATTATTTATAAGAAGAGAAATGTTAGTATACCATTTTTGAAAAATAATCATGTTAATAGTAGATAAATGATTTTTATTAATATTAACATTATCACTTGAATCAAAAAATTGAGAAATAACATTAGAGCTAGTTCCAATATCATCAATTTTCCCTTTTCCTTTCTCAATAAGAGTGAGACGAATAGAAAGGTCAGAATTTTGATTATGAAGAATCTTAACATTAGACTTAAGATTATTAATCTCATGAACTAAATCATTTATAGTAACAGGATTATTATTAATATTCTTAAGGCGAAGAAGTTTTTCTAATTCACCCATATTATAATGATTACTATCAATCTTATTAGATCTATTTTCACCATTTTCAATTTTTACGGAAGAAAATATTTCCTGTTTGTTTAAAGGGTTTAAATAATTATCCCACCAACCTTTAAGCTGACCATTAAAACCAACTGTAATAGCCTGTGCAATTTGTAAATCATTATTACCACTTATTATACAAGCAGAACTATACATAAGCATACGATGGCATTGTGTAAAAATATGTTTGTCACTACCACCATCAATATTCCATTCATAGATGTTTTTTCCTGAATAAGAAGTATTAAAGATGTTTTCCTGTTCTTTATGAAGAACATCCATAGGAGTGGGTCTTTTATAATAATATTTAGACAAATTTGGCTTATCAACCCATTTAACTTTATTAATACTATTAGTATTATTAGTATTACCAAACTCAATAGAGCTAGTATTGGGACTTTCTTCAAAGTCATCATCTAAAGTAGAAATATTCAGATTTTTGAATTTTTCACTAATAATTTTTTCAAAATCAGACAGAGACGGTTCAATTTTAAAGTCTTTCAACTCTAAAGGAGATTGTATTGAAGAAGTAGTTTTAATAACTAAATTTTTATTACTATTTTCTTCAGGTAAATCAGACTTTGTCTGAATTTTAGTTTGAGATAAAATTCTATCTATTTTTTCATGTAAAGAGATAATTTCTTCACCTAAAATAGACAGATAAAGATTACAAAAATTATTTTGTTCAATCATTTGATTTATATGTTTCAAAGTAATTTGTAAAACATCATTCTCAATAATCTTAGAAAATGGAAGGAAATTAAAAATCCTACCATTCTTTTCAATTTGAAACGGAACATGTGGAGGGTAAACAGATTTTTGTGTTCCTCCAGTAACGATCTTATAATCACGTTCAATAACTGATACATGGTTTATATAAAAAATTTTAATAAACCAAGGAACATAATAAGTAATTTCATTATGTTGTTCACATAATTTATAAAAACTATCAACAAAGTAATTTAAATCATCTTTTGAAAATGATTTAAAATACCAAATTCTAAAATTATCTCATTTAGGATTATTAAACTCATAATTAATATGAGCTCTAGTAGAAGAACCTTTAGAAAAATCTAAAAAATTTGTAATATCCATAAAATTACATTTTAAAATTACAATTCGAAATTGTTTCGGGATCAATTCCATCTTTGTGGATGATATTGTTTTCATTAATAATTATTCTTTCGTTATTATCATTTTAAAATCACTATTAACAATAGGAATTTTAGGAATAGATTGTTCAATAATTCAATTTTTGGGAAAAACAATTTTTTCCCACTTATTGGATCTTCTGGTAGTAATATTTGATTTACCAAAATTAGTTTCAATAAGAATAGTCTCATTATTATCTTTTTCAATTCTTTTACACATAAGATTAAGCGTAAATAAAGGCTTATAATAAATACGATAACAGATACACATACTTCAGTACCTGGTATGTAATTATAACCATGAGTTTTAACATTTAATGTTAATGCTTCAAGAATATTACTATCAGATAAAGATAGAGATAAATTAGGATAAGCGTCAAAATAGACAGGTCCTAAAGCCAAACTAGACTATATAATTCCCATTAGAGATCGTGTCCAGTTAAGGTTTCTGCCATCTCTAAGAGAAGCTAGAAAGCTTTCTGGTAAGCCATTTAATGTAAGTGGTCTAAAATCGTCCTGAACGCATCCAATATGTAAGAACTTATGAGTTCTTTTGTAAGGTAAAATATCATTTTTACTGAGTAATTTAATAACCATTTCTTCTTCATGGAGAGGTATAGAAGATTCAGTGGTTTTAATAATTTGTTTAAAACCTAGTTTTTCAAAGCTCTTAATTTATAAACCATTTTAGATTCAATTCTAGGAATAGTCCATTTATTTAATAAATCAAGATTTTCAGGATTATCGTATTCCTGAGTCATACTGTTCTTGACAGTATCCTTTAAACGGAACAGATTCATGAGAATCAAAGATGTATTGAACCATTAACCATATAACAAATCATACTCTACTCCCATGGCTCTGATACCATACATTATATATATATTCTATGGATTATTTTGATGAAACACTACAAAAAAGACGGTGATTTAGAACGGTTTTAGCGACGGTATAAACCGTCGCTACAGTCTATAGCGACGGTTTCAGCGACGGTTTTCTTACCGTCGGAGAAACGAGGGTCGCTAAAATATAATGATGGTTTTCTCCAAGACCGTCGCTACTAACGACGGCAGTAAATCCGTCTCTACTTATCGATGGTTTTTTTACCGTCGCAATATAGCGACGATTTTGTCGACGGAAAAGTGGACCCGGTTCCCGGACAAAATAACCGTCGCTAAGACCAATGCTAAACCGTTGATATATTTTTGACGATTATGACGTCATAATACCATCGCAAACAACGACGAGAATCTATCATTATTAGCGACGCCATATACCTTCGACATTTGCGACGGTAACACTCCGTCAGCCTTAGCGACGGTAATTTTCGTCTCTAAAACCGTCGCTAAATCGGGAATTTTTGAAAAAAAAATGGCTCACGGTGGTTCGAACCCGGGCCCTGGGGGCGACCGGGTGGGCACCGAACCACCCGAGCCACGGACCATCTCAAACCTAACCACCCAGCATTTCATATATAAGCCACCAAGCCTCCCAATTATATGAGGCATTTATTCACTCCCGTGAGGACCTAACCACGGACCTTAGGCGCCCGCCGACCCATTTCGGACACTTTTTAACTTCTTTTTATGATTTAATGAATTTAATTGTATATATCCTAAAATTAATTTTTTTTCAGATTTTTTTTAAAATTCTTTATTTCAATTATCTTATTTAATAATTCATTTACATTTTAATATAATAATTTATATTTTTTATTTATAACTTATAAGTAAATTAAAATCGTATTTTTTAAACTTATTTTTAATAAAATTAATTCTATATTAATTTACAATTATTTTTTTTTTAATTTTTTTATTTCAATTATCTTATTTAATAATTCAATTACATTTTAATATAACAATTTATATTTTTTATTTATAACTTATAATTAAACTAATTAAATTAAAATCATATTTTTAACTTATTTTTAATAAAATTAATTCTATATTAATTTACAATTAAATTTTTTTAAATTTTTTTATTTCAATTATCTTATTTTATAATTCAATTACATTTTAATATAATAATTTATATTTTTAATTTATAGTTTATATTAAAATTATTTAAATTAAAATCGTATTATTTTAACTTATTTTAATAAAATTAATTCTATATTAATTTACAATTAATTTTTTTTAAATTTTTTATTTCAATTATCTTATTTAATAATTCAATTACATTTTAATATAATAATTTATATTTTTTATTTATAACTTATAATTAAATTAATAAAATTAAAATCATATTTTTTTAACCTATTTTTAATAAAATTAATTCTATATTAATATACAATTAATTTTTTTTTAAATTTTTTTTATTTCAATTATATTATTTTATAGTTAAATCACATTTTAATATAATAATTTATATTTTTAATTTATAGTTTATAATTAAATTAATTAAATTAAAATCGTATTTTTTTAACTTATTTTTAATAAAATTAATTCTATATTAATTTACAATTAATTTGTTTTTCAATTATCTTAATTAATTAATGATTCAATTACATTTTAATATAATAATTTAGTTATTTTTATATTTACAATGATTATAGTTTTTTAAATTTAAAATTGTGTTTTTATTGGATAATTACCAAAAAATAAATTATGTTTAGAACAAAATTAAATAACTAGTAATATCATAATAGAGTGTCGTCAACGTGAAATATTACAAATGAAATACAATATAATTATAATTCGTCATCCTCATTTGCCCCCATCTGTATTATCATCCTCATCCTCCTCCTCGTCCTCCACTTCCTCATCACCATCTTCATTCTCCTCTTCCTCACCATTTAATTCATTCCCTTTCCCGCCACTGTCAATCTCTATCAAATCTGAATTTTCAGCTGTTAAGTCTACGAAAAGATTGAAATCTCCTGTATGCACTTCAGTTTGAGTGGCAACTGTTTCAGTTTGGAATGGAGCGTCGTCAACTACGGCAGTTGAATCCGGTTTAGGAACTTGCACCAGTGATCTCGCCTTTACTTTGCAAACAACCATCCATTCATTATTTGCTCTCGAACCTGGATACGTGCAGTAGTATACTTGGGATACCTGAGTAGCAAACACAAACGGATCATACCTCGAATATCTTCTTCTTCTATGAACATCGACCAGTTTGTATTCGAGATGAATCCTTGTTCCTGAAGCAGATGGATCATACCAATCACACTTGAACAACACAACAGTCTTCTCAGGGAACCCCGAATATCCTACTGTTGGGATTATACTGGAAAGTATGCTTTTACTTTGTATAATCATACTGAATTTCGGACTTATTTACTGAAATAAATTGTTTATCACTGATGCTTTAAATATCATCGAATGTTACATATATTTACTTCATAACTGTTCAATAAATAATACGTGTTACATTGTAGTTAATTTAGTGATACCAGATCACAGAAGATTAAATTAACAGTTCCTCGTAACTAAAAGTACACAATTCACGACCTAGATGGAAATGAACAATCCATTGTGAAAGGTTGAAGTGTAAGGCTCAGATTGGTTTGTCTTGACCAAGAGATTACACTAGTGCATGACTGGTGCACTGAATATGACCTACAAGGAGGACAAATTCTTCAGAACTGAACTAGGAAGAATTAGACCTCAGTGGTTCATTATTTCTTAATCTTCGTCCCTTAAATAGGATCGTGTGTGGTTAGTAATTATTGCTTTGACTTATTACGGGTAGAGAATCAAGGAGATTCAATACTTTATATCTTGGGCAATATTATTGGTCACGTGTGATTGCTAAGATTTAATACGGAGAATCGTGTGCAAGTACGTTTGTTCGATTTGCCCCCTTGGGAGGTTCATAAGTTTTATCATACCAAATCTTGCAAGTGGAACTAGTTTCCGGTATGGATAATAATGTTGAACCGTTCCTTTACCAAGGATAAAAGATATTAATTAATGGAAAGCTATTTCAATGGCTTAAATTAATTAATGGGCTAGATAATCTCAAACACGGGAAATAATAACCGGGAGCCATATTAACTGTAATATGTGTTAAGATGGATAGTGCAATATTAATTATGTAGTGGGATTAATTAATATTTATGGGCTTGAATAATATTGTGGCTCAATATTGATAATTCAAGATCCATTGGAAGGTCCAATCTTAATTCTCCTAAAGGCCCCTCAAGTAGCCCAAAGATAAAGTCCAATAACTGAAAAAAGGTGTTTAAAAATAAAATAAATTTTGTTGCTTATTTTTCCTATTTATTCGAAAATAATAAATAAAAGAGGGAGAAAGTTTTTCTTTGAATTTTGTTATGGAATGAAGATATGTATTCTTGGAATACAAGATTATCTCATTAAATTCAAGAAATCTCCCACTTGATTATTTATGGTGAAATTTTTGAAATTTTTCAAAGAATAAGGGAAAGAAAGATTTTCTTGATTTTCTTGAAAAGATATTATGGAAGATATGTATTCTTGCAATACAGGTATATCTCATAAATTCAAGAAGATCCAAATCTTGGAATCTTGATCCTTATTTTTCGAAAATTCCCATAACAAGAGGAGTTGAGATTTTTTGTGGAATATTTTAATTATGGAGAAAAGAATATATGAGATATATTCAAGATTTCTTGGAGATCAAGAAAAGATTTTCCCACATTATTTTTCCCCTAAAAAATTCGACCAACACCCTCTATAAATATGGGATGAATGTTTCATTCCCACGTACAATTCCATGTGCTGGAAAAATTAGTAAATCCACAAAGGTTGCGCAACAAATTTTATTTTCCCTTTTGTTAATTGTTCGCGAGCTTCCTTCCACCGGATTGTCGAGCAAGGACTAGGGAATACTTGGGAAGGCTTTTTGGTGTGTTTTAATCGACGAGACCATTGCCACACCAAGAGGTTAGTTCACGTAAACTCGTAGTAATTCCGCATGCGTAGGTTTTATGTGAACTGTTTATATGCATGATTTGTTGTTGAATTATTATTTGAATTAATTTAGAATTAATTCATGCTAGTAATAATTGTTAGAATTAAATTTGTATTTAAATATTCATCCCGAATAGATCCGGGCAATTAATTCCCCAACAAATGGTATCAGAGTCTCGGTTCGGGCTCTGAATTTTAAATTGTAATTTAATTTGCTCTCATTAACTTTGAAATTGGATAGTAGAATTGCTAGATCTTTTTTGCAGGTATCCAATTGTCATGGAATTTAATGTGTTTATTTATGCATGCATATAAATTGTGGTTTTTTAATTCGATTCGTTCGAATTCATTTTGCCTCGTGAAACGGGGGAGGAGATGAAGAATTTGTTTAAATTGTGATTTGATCAATGTAATAGACTAGTCTAGATCTAGGTTTATTTCTTTTTTTTGTAAATAAATTGTAACCGGATTGGAAACGGGGGCGGAGACGAAGAATTAAAAGACGGGATTTGGAACGGCGTAAGCGTCGTCGGCAGAAAGCGATGCCGAGAAACTGCATTACTGGCGAGGTACTTATGAGCGATGAGGTGATCTTGCGGCCGTATTCTTGATCTTGCGTAAGTATGACGGAGTGATACCCACCAAAGACTCCGCAGCAGGCGGCAGGCGATCTTGCATGCGGCCTTGTATGAAGCGGCAAGCGGCAACCGCCGAAACCCTGTATGACGTGGCTGGCAGGCGGCAATATTGCTGAAGGCATACCACCAGGCGGCGTCTGGCAAGGCGCTTTCGCTGACGCCTGAGCATACCGACACGGCCGAGATCTTTAATGAAACCTTTCCGGAAGCCAGCGGTGATGGCGTGGCGACAGGCGTTTTTTAAGACGGTCAAGTGGGAGCTTTTCGAGACGAACGATGAAGGCTATGAAGACGATTTCTCAAGATCAAGACATGACAAAAATTAACCATGACAATTGGATAAATGTGCCCAATATGTTTAATTTTTTGTCTTGATGTTTATGCATTATTTTATGCTTATTTAAATTGTGTTTAAATTTGCGATGCATGAGAAAATGTTTTGAAAAATCTCACTTTCAAAAATTACTAAGTATGCTTAAACAATTAATTGACAATTTTATTCCGGATAATAAAATTGAATTAATTTTGACCTCCATGATTTATTTATTTGTGAATTCTTTTGGAGAAATTCCCCCCACGGGACGGTCAAAAGATAGCTTTCACATGAATAAATTCCAAATGGATGATTGTGGATTATTACTAGTGGCGACGATGACCCTCCCCACGAGGCTCGATCAAAGAGAAACAATAATTCTGTATTTAATCATGGTTATTACTTAGGTATAAAATTGATATGTATATACTTCCCAAGTCCCCGTCGATTTTATATTGGTCAGTGGGGGAGCCAACTATTAATCTGGATATTAAAGGTTTATAAATTGTTCTTGTTTGTAACCTACTTGAATGTTTTTAAATAATGACCCACCCCACGTGGCTTATTTAAACTGTTTTTGAGATGTTGGGCGATGTGTTCATATTTTTTTGAGATTTTAATATGAAACATGTGATCGAACCTTGTGATATATTTGTGCTTGTGCATATTATTATTTATTTCAGTTCATCATGTCGCAACCTTTTAATCCAGTGTTCAATATACTTAAAGTCAATAGAATAAGTATGGAAACTATATTGATTGGAAACGAAAAAATTAAAATTGTCCTAACTGCACAAAAGCACAAGTGGATTCTTGACACACCAAAATCAGATGATCCAACTGACGAGTCAAATATCTTGGGACTTGTCGGATCACCTTCTTGAGATGTCGTCATTTGAAAATGGTGGAGGGAAAACCCGTAAGGGATTACTTCCTCAAAATTGATGGCCCATCTGAACAAACTTGAGGTTCTGAGTGCAGATTACAATCTGGAGTCTCAGATGAATTTGGTACTTCACTCTCTGCCCAAAGTTTCTGAGCATTTTGGCCTCGCAAGCTGATTTTGTTGCAAGCTTTGGTCTCGGCAGAGATGTTGATGGGGCACCAAACTCAAGCTTTGACGACAAGTGGTTTGTCTTCATTTTCTAGGCCAAGGGAAGGCAAGAAGAAGAATATGACCAAAAGCAATAAGCAATCAGACTCAATTGTTGCCAAGGGCAATGGTAAGATGACGAATGCCGGTGGTGTCAAGGAAAATCCAAAGAGGAAGTGCTTAAGCTGCGGTGAAAGAGGACAATGGAGGTTTGCCTGTTCCAACCCCAAAAGGGCCGGAAAGAAAGGTAATTCTCACGCACTAATTGTTGAAACTTGTTTAGCGGCGTATACTCTCATTCGTGGGTAGTTGATACGGGATCCACTAATCATGTTTGCTTCACGGGTTCAAACTGATCCGGCAACTTAGTGGGAGTGAGATCCTCATCACACTGGGCGATGTTACGAAAGTAGCGGTTATTGCAATGCTACGTAAGTAGCAGATATTGCAATACTACATAAATGCGGTTATTGCAATGCTTCGTGTGAGTAGCGATATTGCATGCTACATGAGTAGTGGTTAAAGCAGTGGGAGAAGTGCACCTGTCTTTTGAAGATAGAGTTTTAATTTTAAGAGATTATCTTTATGTTCCCAGTTTTAGAAAGAATTCACTTTCAGTTTCTAAAATTCTGTTAATGGATACTTAGTTTCTTCTAATAAGAATGCCATCATGTCTTGAAATGATGAGTGTATCTGTTATGGGACATTGGTCGAATAATCTCCATACAATTAACTGTGCACACCACTCACGAAATGCATCCTATAACACATCAAATGTTTCCAATAAAAGAAAACGATCATCAGACGTGAACGAAACACTTCTATGGCATCTAAGATTGGGACATATTAATCCAAAGAGGATCCAAAGGTTGGTGAAAGATGGTTCACTAGAGTTTCTCCAAGTTGAACCAATTCCAACCTGCGAATCATGTTTGGAGAGTAAAATGACCAAGAGGGCATTGAGCCAAGGAATAGAGCCAAAGAAGTGTTAGAAATCGTTCACCAGTCGATGTGGTCCAATGTCAACCAAAGCAAGAGGAGGTTATGAGTATTTAGTCACTTTTATTGATGACTACTCGAGGTACGGTTATATTTTCCTTATGAAGCATAAATCGAGACCTTTGAGAAATTCAAAGAATTTAAGGCTCAAGCGAGAAATCATAGGGAAAAAACGTATCAAGTCTCTATGATCCGATCGTGGAGGAGAGTACCTCAGCGATGAGTTTTTGAACTACTTGTCAGATGAAGGGATTGCATCCCAGCTAACTGCACCCGAAACCCCTCAACAAAACGGGGTTGCAGAGCGAAGAAACAAAACTCTTTTAGAAATGGTTAGATCAATGATGTGTTATCGGGATCTTCCCAAGTCGATTCGGGGTCATGCCTTGAAGCACGCGGCTTACATTCTGAACTTGGTGCCATCCAAATCGGTTCCCAAAACTCCCAAAAGAATTGTGGACGGGCATGAAGCCGGTTTAGAGACACATGAGAATTTGGGGGTGTCCGGCCTACGTGTTGGACAAGGAAGCCGGGAAATTGGATCCTCGATCAGAATTAAGGTTGTTTATAGGATACCCCTAGGGAACAAAAGGGTGCATGTTCTATGGTCCCGAAGATCAAAAGGTGGTAATAAGCACCCACTTTAGATTTTTGGAGGAAGACTATATGAACGAAAGAAGACCCAAAAGTGAGTTTACCTTAAGTGAGCTAAGGGAGGGTTGTAAGACAGCCCCAGAGATTCATGGGGATAGGAGAGTCCTCGGACTTGATTCTCGGACAAGACAAATCAGACCCATGGACTTATGATGAGGCAATCCAATACAAGGATGCGGTTTCTTGGCAAAAGGCAATGAAAGCAGAAATAGGTTCTATGGATCATAACATAGTGTGGGAGCTAGTCGAACCACTTAATGTGGTCAAACTCATTGGTTGCAAGTGGGTATACAAGAGAAAAAGGGGACCGGACAGGAAGGTGGAAACCTTCAAGGCAAGGCTTGTGGTGAAAGGTTATACTCAGAAAGAAGGGATCGACTATGAGGAAACCTTTTCACTTGTAGCAATGCTCAAGTCCATCCGGATTCTCTTGTCGATAGCTGCGCATCTCGATTTTGAAATCTGGCAAATGGATGTCAAGACAGCTTTCCTTAACGGAAGTCTTGATGAAGAAATCTATATGCAACAACCCCAAGACTTCATTGAAAAGGGCCAAGAACACCTAGTTTGTAAGCTCATGAAGTTCATTTACCGGACTCAAACAGGCATTCAGAGCTTGGAACCAATGTTTTGATCATGTTATAAAGTCTTACGGGTTTGATCAAAACGAGTTCGAAAGTTGTGTGTACAAAAAGCGTGTCGGAATCGCATTGGTATTCTTAGTACTATCGTAGAAGCGACATTACGCTCGCCGGGGACGATGTAAAGATGTTATCGAGGCGTAAGGACATGGCTTTCAAAAACAGTTTGATATGAAGGACTTAGGGGAAGCGGACACATCCTTGGGATCAAGATCACTTTCGAGATCGCAAAGAAAAGGATGATAGGCTTATCGCAAAGCTTCATACATAGACACTTGTCTTGAAAAGCGATTGACATCGCAGATTCCAAGAAAGGCTTTACCCTTTTAGGCAAGGAATCCATCTATCTAAGGAAATGTGCCCTAAGACACAAAAGGAGATAGATGACATGAAAGGCATTCCTTATGCTTCGGCTGTCGGAAGCCTTATGTATGTAATGTTGTGCACGAGACCGGATATCTGCTTTGTTGTAGGCATGGTGGCAAGATATCAAAGTAACCCGGGGAAAGAACATTGGACGGCAGTTAAAAACATTCTGAAGTATCTGAAAAGAACTCGAGAAAGAATGTTAGTTTATCGATCGAGATAGTCTAATCCCCATCGGCTACCGGGACTCGGTTTCCAATCGAGACTTAGATTCGGAAAATCTACCTCCCAGTAGTCGTTTTTGCATGGGGGGAGGAGCCATGAAGTGGAGAAGCGTTAAGCAGAAATGCATCGCAGATTCTACCATGGAAGCCGAATATGTAGCTGCTTGCGAGGCAACGAAAGAAGCGGTTTGGCTCAAGAACTTCCTAGTGGACTTGGATGTAGTTCCAAATTTGCCCAGCACAATCACTGTTTATTGTGACAATGCCGGAGCAGTTGCAAATTCAAGGGAACCAAGAGCCCACAAGACCAGCAAACACATTGAAAGGAAATACCATCTTATCGAGAAATCGTTAAGAGAGGAGATATAAATTGGCAAAGATCGCGTCGAGAAGACAACCTAGGCGATCCATTCACAAAGTGGTCCTCGAGAATACATTCAAGAGACATGTGGAAGGAATGGGTGTCAAGACTGTTTCCAATCTGCTTTGAGTATAAGTGAGAGACATTATTAGGTTCGTGTAGGTGACATTAGAAGTCACGTATTAGGAACTACATGAGACATGATGTAGTATACTTAAAAGCAGACTTTGAGTATAAGTGGGAGATTGTTGGATTTATACTGGAAAGTATGCTTTTACTTTGTATAATCAGACTGAATTTCGGACTTATTTACTGAAATAAATTGTTTATCACTGATGCTTTAAATATCATCGAATGTTACATATATTTACTGCATAACTGTTAAATAAATAGTACGTGTTACATTGTAGTTAATTTAGTGATACCAGATCACAGAAGATTAAATTAACAGTTCCTTGTAACTAAAAGTACACCATTCACGACCTAGATGGAAATGAACAATCCATCGTGAAAGATTGAAGTGTAAGGCTCAGATTGGTTTGTCTTGACCAAGAGATTACACTAGTGTATGACTGATGCACTGAATAGGACCTACAGGAGGACAAATTCTTCAGAACTGAACTAGGAAGAATTAGACCTCAGTGGTTCGTTATTTCTTAATATTCGTCCCTTAAATAGGATCGTGTGTGGTTAGTAATTATTGCTTTGACTTATTACGGGTAGAGAATCAAGTAGATTCAATACTTTATATCTTGGGCAATATTATTGGTCACATGTGATTGCGAAGATTTAATACGGAGAATCGTGTGCAAGTACGCTTGTTCGATTTGCCCCCTTGGGAGGTTCATAAGTTTTATCATACCAAATCTTGCAAGTGGAACTAGTTTCTGGTATGGATAATAATGTTGAACCATTCCTTTACCAAGGATAAAAGATATTAATTAATGGGAAGCTATTTCAATGGCTTGAATTAATTAATGGGCTAGATAATCTTAAACACGGGAAATAATAACCGGGAGCCACATTAACTGTAATATGGGTTAAGATGGATAGTGCAATATTAATTATGTAGTGGGATTAATTAATATTTATGGGCTTGAATAATATTGTGGCTCAATATTGATAATTCAAGATCTATTGGAAGGTCCAATCTTAATTCTCTTAAAGGCCCCTCAAGTAGCAAAAAGATAAAGTCCAATATCTGAAAAAGGTGTTTAAAAATAAAATAAATTTTGTTGCTTATTTTTCCTATTTATTCGAAAATAATAAATAAAAGAGGGAGAAAGATTTTCTTTGAATTTTGTTATGGAATGAAGATATGTATTCTTGGAATACAAGATTATCTCATTAAATTCAAGAAATCTCCCACTTGGTTATTTACGGTGAAATTTTCGAAATTTTTCAAAGAATAAGGGAAAGAAAGATTTTCTTGATTTTCTTGAAAAGATATTATGGAAGATATGTATTCTTGCAATACAAGTATATCTCATAAATTCAAGAAGATCCAAATCTTGGAATCTTGATCCTTATTTTTCGAAAATTCCCATAACAAGAGGAGTTGAGATTTTTTTTGGAATATTTTAATTATGGAGAAAATAATATATGAGATATATTCAAGATTTCTTGGAGATCAAGAAAAGATTTTCCCACATTATTTTTCCCTTAAAAAATTCGACCAACACCCCTCTATAAATAGGGGATGAGTGTTTCATTCCCATGTACAATTCCATGTGCTGGAAAAATTAGTAAATCCACAAAGGTGGTGCAACAAATTTTATTTTCCCTTTTGTTAATTGTTAGCGAGCTTCCTTCCACCGGATTGTCGAGAAAGGACTAGGGAATACTTGGAAAGGCTTTTTGGTGTGTTTTAATCGATGAGACCATTGCCACACCAAGAGGTTAGTTCACTTAAACTCGTAGTAATTCCGCATGCGTAGGTTTTATGTGAACTGTTTATATGCATGATTTGTTTTTGAATTATTATTTGAATTAATTTAGGATTAATTCATGCTAGTAATAATTGTTAGAATTAAATTTGTATTTAAATATTCATCCCGAATAGAGCCGGGCAATTAATTCCCCAACACCTACTTCAATGACTTCTTGCAGGTGTCCGAAGTAGTCACGACTTTCTCCATCGAACATTGTACTGTTAATGCAAACACCATTGTTCGCAGTAGATTTGGTCGATGCATAATCCACTGTATGAAATTTGTAACCATTTACATAGTATCCTTGGTACGTGTTGACCACACGTAGTGGTCCTCTACTGGGATCCCGCATGAATGGGTTCACAATTCCACCATTATAGCCCTGTGACACGATTATTTGAGGTTAGATATATAATTGTAAACATTTAATATGAATTTATTAATAAACAACTGTTTAGAACCACTCACATAGTTTTGGAACCACTCTGCAAAACCACGAGTAATATATTCACCTACTTGTGCATCTGAGATGTTTGGATCTATATGGTGTAGCTCTTTAGTAAAGATCCTAATTGAAAGCAATATATTATATAATCAACTATATATAATAAATTAATATTTTAATTATGTAAATGATACGTATATGAAAATACTTACTCAATGTACGGTTGGACTTCCTCACAATTGAATAAGACATATTTATGTGCAGCTTCAATCTCTTGTCGGTTCAACCATGGCCATTCATTTGTCTTACCCAAACATCGACCTGGAAACTTAAACACGGACAACATATCCTCAATATCATTAGCAACATTGTCTGTGCCTCTACCGTCGTAATTACGAGGTTCGTTTCTCAACCTTGTTCTAACATGATCCTCGAAATAGTAAGAACAAAATGTTGTAACCTCCTCACACAAGTAGGCATTAACAATTGATGCTTCAACTTTTGTCTTTTGTTTAGCATTGAGCTTCAAGTTATGTAGATACCTATAGATATATAATAAAACAACAATTATAAGATCAAAACATAAATAGTTGTGAAGTGAAGGTTTACCTCTCAAATGGATACATCCACCTGTATTGCACAGGACCGACAATTTTGGCTTCATATGCTAAGTGCACCGGCAAGTGCTCCATCGAATCAAAGAAGCTTGGAGGGAAAATGCGCTCCAACTTGCATAAAATAACTGGAATGTCTTTCTCCAAACGGACCATGTCATCCCACGTAATCATTGTAGACGTTAAATCTTTGAAGAATAAAATTAACTCAGTTACAACCCTCCATATATTGTTCGGTAGGAATTCCCGAAATGCGAGGGGCAACAATCGTTGCATAAACACGTGACAATCGTGGCTTTTCATCCCGAACACCTTCCCATTTGATGTGTTTACACAACGACTCAGATTAGAGACATAGTCATCTGGAAATCTCAGAGCTTCAATCCAATTACACAAAGCCACTTTCTGTCTCATATCAAGTGTGTAATTAGCTTGGGGATACCTTCCGGTACGTTCATCCCTCTTCAAGTGATCACGTTTGCATATCTCGTTCAGCTCATCACGCGACTTTGCAGTGTCTTTTGTCTTGCCCTCTATGTTCATGATTATATGGAACAAGTTATCGAACACATTCTTTTCGATGTGCATCACATCTAAGTTGTGCCGAATCAAAAGTGAGCTCCAGTAGGGCAAGTCCCAGAAAATGCTCTTCTTCTTCCAACCACCCGGTACCATTTTATTATGCTCCTTCGCATGTTCTTCTGTTGTTTTCCTTAATCTCTTCTGATTAATTTGATAACAAACTTTTACCTACATGAATGCAAAGAGTTATAAGTTAATTAATTTATCATATGTAGATAGAAATATATTAATTAATTTAAAACAACTAATATAAAAATACATATCTCTTTTTTTTTCAAACCCTTTTTTATAACGATTTGTTTCTTGATAAAGTCCTTTTTATTCTTTCAAAAGGATGATCTTGTGGTAAAAACTTTCGATGGTTATCAAACCATGAAACTTTTCTGCTAAGCGGGAGACTGAAAGCGTCAGAATCCTCCATGTAGTAAGGACTGTTGGGGAATTAGGGGTGCCTGGATCTATTCGAGATGATTTTAAATACATATTTAAATTAATCAATTAATTACTAACATGAATTAATCCTAAATCAATTCAACATAATAATTAATAAACGAATAAACAACATGCGTACCCGTAATCCACGTAAATCCTAAGCATGCAGAATCTAGGAGTTACGAGATTACTAACCTCTTGTAGAGACGACGGATGAGACAACGGATCAACCCAATGAGCCTTCCCAAATATGTCCCAAGTCCACGAACGCAATCCGGTGGGAGGATTCTCACGAACGATTTTAACAAGAAGAAAACCAAAAATATTTTGCCACCACCTTTGTGGATTTCTAATATTTCTAACACATGGAATTGCAGTTGGGAAGGAACAATTCATCCCCTATTTATAGGGAGGAGGGGGCCGATTTTTAGGTCTAAAAAATAAGGGAAGAAAATCTTTTCTTGGTCTCCAAAAAATCTTGAATATATCTCCTATATTATTTTCTCCTTAATTAAATTTTCAATAAAAATCTCTTCCCCTTTTTTATCCCTATTTTTCGAAAATAACAAGGCAAAAGGAGTCAAGATTTGACTTCTTGAATTTATGGGATAATTATGTATTCCTACAATACTTATCTCTTTCCATAAAATATCTACAAGAAAATCAAGACAATCTTTTCTTTCTTTTCCATACATATTTCAAAAATTTCAAGGAAATATTAGGCAAGAATATTTTCTTCTCTCTTTCATTAATTGGACTTTATTTTGGGCTAGTTGAGGGGCCTTTAGGAGAATTAAGATTGAACCTCCAATGGACTATGAAACTATAATATTGGGCCAAATATTATTCAAAGTCCATTAATATTAATTTATTCCACTATAAAATTAATATTGAACTATCCATCTTAATCCATATTATGGCACCCGGTCATTATTTCCCGTGTTTAAGATTATTTTAGTCCATTAATTAATTAAGCCACTGAACAAGCTTTATATTAATTAATGTCTTTATCCTTGGAGTAAAGACAACTCAACATTATTATCCATACCGGAAATAAATTTCCACTTGCAAGATTTGGTATGATAAAGGTTCTGAGCCCACCAAGGGGACAAATGACGTACTTGCACACGATTCTCCATATTAAATGTCAGCAATCGTCATGTAATTAATAATATTGCCCAAGATATAAGGTATCGTATCGCGATGATTCTCTTCCTATCATAAGTCAAAGCAATAGTTATTAATTTCACACGATCCTATTTAAGGGACGGAGATTAATAAACAACACACCACTGAGGTCTAATTCTTGTATATTCAGTACGGAAGAATTTATCCTCCTGTATAGGTCATATTCAGCGCATCCAAATGCACTAGTATAATCTCTTGGTCAAGACAAGCCAATCCGAGTCTTATACATCAACCTTTCATGATGGTTTGTTCGTTTCCATCTAGGTTGTGAATTTGTACTTAATTACGAGGAGCTGTTAATTTGATCTTCTGTGATCTGGTATCACCAAATTAACTACAACGTAATACGTACTGACTTTATTGAACGGATTTGCAATAATTATATATAACATTCATTCATATTTAAATGCAACAGTGATTAATAATTTATTTCAGTAAATAAATGAGAAAAACTCAGTTTGGTTATACAAAGTAAAAGCATACTTTTCAGTATAACCCCAACAAGGACATGCTTGTTTCCCAGCCGTCCTCCATCCGGACAACATGGAGTACACATGATAGTCGCTGATCGTCCAGAGCAGGGCATCCCTCATCATGAAGTTCTGCTTTCTCGATACATTGTATGTCAGCACTCCATTATCCCACAGGTGTATTAAGTCTCTTATCAGGGGCTGAAGGAAAACATCTAGTTTGTCCTTTGGATTCTTTGGACTAGGTACCAATACAGTGAGAAACATCGTTTGGGGCTTCATGCACATCCACGGAGGTAGATTATAAGGAGTCAATATAACCGGCCATAACGAATATTGCTTACCGTGCATTCCAAATGGACAAAAACCATCAGTGCTGAGACCTAACCGAACGTTCCTAGGTTCGTCAGAAAAAATAGGAAATACCTCGTCAAGATGTTTCCTGGCCATCGAGTCAGCAGGGTGTCTCATCTCTAAGGTAGAGGATCAGTCACTGTATGATGCCATGTCATATCTTTGGCTGTGGCACTAGATTGATACAGTCTCTGAAGATGAGGAATGATCGGGAGGTAATACATTATTTAATTTTCCACTTTCTTCTTCGTTTTCTGCTTCCGTCGACCGTCAGTCCAGTTCCGTCTTGGTACTTTGTACCGAGAGTGCCCACAAATTTTGCACTTATCTAGATTCGTGTCTTCTTCATTATCCCAGAATAACTTGCAGTTATTGATACAACAATCAATACTCTCTACTGGTAGACCCATACTCTTCAACAAATTTTTAGCTTGATATTCTATAATAGGCACCTTATTACCGGGACGACATACCTCATTGATCAACTTACTAATCTGGTTATAGGCTCTTTGAGAAAGTTTGTTCTCAGTCTTGATAGCCATGAGTCGAGCATTGAATGACAATAGAGAGTGAGTTTGACATCCATCATACAGATCTTCGTCAGCTGCTTTGAGTATTCTGTAAAAATTAGCTGCTTCATCATTTGGTTCCTCCTCCATAGCCTCATCTTGAATCCCACCAGCTTCCCTGATCAGCGTATGATACATATCCGGTGTATCCACTGCAGGTGGCTCGAACTGTAATCATCGAATCCATGATCATCGTGTGTCTCATTGTATTCGAGAGTATTATAATACACTTCAAGGTCATTGAAATCAACATTCCACCATTCTTCACTA
The DNA here is from genome assembly GCA_037126765.1 of Stenogyne calaminthoides. Classification (NCBI taxonomy): domain Eukaryota; kingdom Viridiplantae; phylum Streptophyta; class Magnoliopsida; order Lamiales; family Lamiaceae; genus Stenogyne; species Stenogyne calaminthoides. The sequence goes on along the minus strand of JBBCBC010000004.1, from coordinate 3,735,618 downwards.
TGACGTGTCCAATTGTAGTAATATGGAACCAAACCATTCATGATGATATGTGTCTGAACATCCACAGTCTCTCTGTATGACTTGTTTTGACATTTTTTTGCACTACACGGACATCTTATACGACCTTCTGAATTTGTTGCACCATGATTAATTGCAAACTGAATGAAGTTATTAACTTCATTCAAGAACTCCATATTTATACTTCCGTTGATAAGTCAAGGAGTCGAATACATCCACTGACGATTCAAATATTCCATCTGTTTCAAATCATTATCAATATGTTAATTATACAAAAAGTTTGATAGAGTTTCGTCTGTATTAATATCCAAATATATTCTTCTATCAAATAACATCAAATACATTCATTTAACATATACTATCTACCCAATATTCATCTTGCTATGATCACAACATTCATTTAACATAAACTATCAATAAAATATATGTCAATACCAAACTTATCAATTATATATTTACATTACACTATATATATTTTTAAATGGTAGAAATGTGAAAACGTACCATAAAATCGTCCTCGAGGAGTAGATATCTTTCCTCTAAACAATATGCACTTCAAAAATGATTTTCGCCTCTATCTACACAAAATTTGGAGTTGATTTTCGAAAGTTTTTGTTTGTTTTCGACTTTTCTGCAGACTGAGTTGCCTGGTTTTTCTTAAATTTTAGCGATGGATTCAGCGACGGTCACAAGAAACCGTCGCTAGTAGCGACGGTCCAGCGTCGCTAGTAGCGACTGTCCAGCGACGGATATTTCTGTCGTTAATAGCGATGGTTTAGCGACGTAATTTAATTTAAATAACCGTCGCTAAGTCCGTCGCTAAATACACGATTTAAAAAAATAGATAAATTAAAATTGTTCAATGCTAATTAAAATAGCATCCTAGAAGGGAATTGCCCTCCAAACAGCTACAAGTGACTCCCAAACTTCGTGCCCAATTTCTTCTGATAAATCCACTCCGTCTTCCTTCCACTGTGTACGCTACCTGTACATCATATCTTGGTAACGAGGTTGAGCAACTTTAAGAAATGCCTTGTAAACTACATCGGTCTCGAGACGGGACTCCACGTAGTTTGTTTCTATATTTCGAAAATAATACAATAATTAATTAAATTAATTTTAACAATATATATTAAAATAAAATATTTTAAGTACATTTTATACCTTAAACTCCTCAAAATACAATTGACGCTGATCAGTTGACACATTTTTCCAACGATCATCGTTGGATGAATTTCCCCAACGCATAATAACGTGCTGACTATATCTGGGAAGCCTCGTGACTAGGTACAATACTATAACACATTAAAAAATAAATACAGAATTAATAATTATTGTATTAAATTAATTAATTATATAATTATTATCGTATAAAACAACAACACTTACGCTCCATTAACAATATTGATTAACAAACCAGTAGTAGGCCTTCTGGATGAAGCAGGAACGTCAACACTTTCAGCAGCCATCTAAATAAAATGTGAAATTTATATATTAATTGTATTATATAAAATAAAATTAAATATAAATAAATATACGAAAAAATAATTAAAGTAGTACCGTGAATATCGAAGAATACAGATGAATGAGACTTGTTTGTATTGCATTCTGGTTGATGAAACAAATGGGCAGGCTGGGTGTGTATTTATAGATTTGGATTTAGCGATGGTTTTCAAAAAACCGTCGCTAAATTCCTCGCTAAAGTCTATCAAAATGAATGACACGCCCTCCCAACGGGCAGATCTCCTCCCAACAGGCGTATCTCTTCGTTTTCTGCAAAGTATAGTGACGGTTTTTTGCTAATAATGTCGATTTGGACTCTCCGTCGATGAACCGTCGGTAAACCGTCGCTGACGCCAACGGTTTTATAATCCGTCGCTAAATGTTATGATTTTGACGGTTTGACTAAAACCGTCGGCAAAATCGTCGCTATTACCGACAGCCTGGTTAACCATCGCTAATTTCTGTCGTTAAAACGTGCCTTTTTTACAGTGAAAGTTTCTATAATTTTTTTTGAAAGGTAATATCAGTAGATTCAATTATAATAATTTCTTCTATCATCAGACACATGGCAACATCATTTTATCTCGCTGCAGATCGGAACCACAATCACCACAAGAGGGGGACCACCCAAAATTGCAACTCAGAACCGCAATCATCACAAGATCTCGTTGTAGACCGGAACCACAATCACCACAAGAGGGGAACCACCCAAAACTACAAATGGGAACCGCAACCGCAGAAACCGCAATACAAGAGGGGGACTACCCGAAACTGCAACTCGGAACTGCAACCGAAATCGCAACCCCACAAGAGGAGAACCACAAGAGGAATAAATATATTCCCTCTCCGTGTCTCGAACTCAAGACCTCGAAATCTCAAATTATTGGGATTTAACCACCTAAGTTATCCACACTTGACAATATTTTCTATAATTAACTGGCCATTTAACGATTTATGAATTACATTGATGGTGATATATGTATTTAAACTATTTGTAGAAAGTCACGAATATACTTGCATAGTAGTCAACGTCAAATCAGATCCACAAATTAACTCAATGACTTATTTGTTTTATATTCATTCAATTACTTGTTTGTAGAAAACCATGAATATACGTGCCCAATTTTGTCTCACCTCATACATTTATCCCATATCGAAAGTATTGGAGAAAAATGTGAGAGGAATATAAATTTAAAATTTTAAATATTTAATATAAATTAATAATTTAATTTTTTTTAAAAAGGAAAAAAACGGTTATTTCCGGTTGAACCGGGTTTTGATCGGTTCAACCCGGTTCAACCTGAAATCCGGTTTTATAGTGTTTTTTAACCGGGTTACCGGCCGGTTCCCGGTTCAACCCGATTTTGAAAACAGTGGTTGTGACTAGAAGAAAGAGTGTTTCGGTCATTAATATAATAATATATGTTGATTGATTAGGCTTTTTTTAATCTAAAACGTTATTGTCTAGTATATATATAAATATAAACTAAATTGTGTCTTCATCCATAGGGAATATTTGAATAGTGGTGGTCGTAGGTTATAAACCGCAATATCTTTTTACGGGAAGTTGGAGGTTAGAGAGTAGGATTCTATCACTATGGATAGAGAAAGTAGGTGGTCTAGTTTGTGGAAGAATGTAATAGAAAATATTTCGGGTGTGGGGGGAGATGGTTTTGGGCACATTTAGAGAGGAACATAGGAGATAGGGGGGAGGGCATTGACTTTTGGAATAGTGTGTGAGCCGGGAATAGTGCGTTGAAAATGACATTTGCTAGACTTTTTAGTTTGTGCTTAGAACGAGAGGTGTCGGTGAGGGATATGGGAGAGTGGGCTAATGGGGTATAGGCTTGGAGGTGGAGTTGGAAACTTGAGCTATTCGATAGAGAAAAATATTCATTAAATAATCTTGAGGATTTCATAAATAGGTACTCATTACAAGAGCATACCAAAGATGGACGGAGATGAAAGCAAAACCAGGGCGGCAACTTTGCAACGAAGAAGGCGTATTGCCTTCTCAGAGCGGATGCTGGTGAGAACAGTACGGGCCAAGGCGTGTCAATCGTATTCAAGAAGGTTTGGAGTAAAATCACTCCAATTAAAGCATCGGTAATGGCTTGGAGGCAGTCGTGGAACAGATTACCAACAACAACAAATCTTCAGAAAAAGGCGCATTCTACCACAAAACTCAGCGACGGACTGCCCGCTTTGTAAGAAAAATGCCAAAATAGCTGCACACCTCTTTTTTTTTGGCTCTAAATCCATGGTTGTCTTGAAATCTTGCTTCAACTAGTTATATATCTCGGTGGCATTACCGAACAAAATCCAAGATCACTTCATGGCTACGCCAGGTATGTTATTTAGGAATAAAGGAAGTAAGATTGATACTGGACTGTGGATTTTTGTGGTTTGAATGATTTGGAAAGGGAGAAATGAGCTACTCTTTGAAGATAAAACTTTCGATGAGGCGACAGTGATAGAAGAAATTAAAGGGCGATTTTGAAGCTGGTGTTCGATCAAATATTCAAATCTTTGTCTTTTAAATATCGGCTTGAGAATCCTAGGAAATATTAGACGATTAGTTTTATCTTTTCATCTTCATACATTATGTATTGGTATTCCTTATACCCCTCCTTTTAATAATAATATTACACTCACCAAAAAAAAATCTCATATACTATTAGAAAAAATAGAAAATTGGCTACGAAATTTCCAACAACAATAATTTCGTCATTAAATAATGAGAATTGCCTATGACTTGTCTACAAGTTTTTATAATCATTAATTTATTATTTAAATTACCTACAAATAAATTGTGTATGAAATTGTAATTTATAGATAAATTTTTGGATAAGCGATTCAGTAGCAATTTATGTTGCGAGACCAGAGAGAAATTTGAAAAGTAAAGAGATGGGTACGAAAAGAAAGTTAAAATCAGGGATTCTAATGTCAGTAGGAAACCTGAGTGAAGAATCTGAGGCTCAGGATCCACCTGAGCCAAAGAAGAGAAACAAAGAAACTGAGGCTCAGGATCCACCTGAGCCAATTTATCTGAGCGAGCAAACTGAGGCTCAGGATCGACCTGAGCCAATTTATCTGAGCGAGAATACGGAGGCTCAGGATCCACCTGAGCCAATTTATCTGAATGGCTTATCTGAATGAATGAAGGTTTGGGCTTCACGTAAATGGGCCCAAACATTTAGAATAATCTAGAATATCCACTGTTGTGTGGACCCCAATGTTAGTTACAAATACGGCACTGGCCGATGAATGAGAATATCAGAAAATTGACATCATTCTCTCTCTTCTAACTTCCTCTCCCTATCTAAATTCTCTCTCTCCCTAATTCTTCCTATCTTCAAATCTTCATATCTTGTTCTTCAAGCAATTTACATTTCCTGCAATATTATTCCATAAAATCCCAAAAACATATTACGATCTTCCAGAAAATTACAAAAACGTAACATTTGGTATCAGAGCCAAGTTTTGATCATGGCCGAGGGAATGCGCTCCAAGGATCTGCAAGAATCACACAGGAAGCTGGAATTATTAATCCAAACGGAAGCCATGAAGCTGGAAGCAGTAGAAGGAAAGCTAACAGACAATATGCATGGTTTAACAACCAAGATGGAAGAGAAATTTGAGCTTATGACTAACACTTTGGCAGCTATGCAGTTACAACTGATGAATATGGAAAAAGGCAAGGGGCACAATGAAGGGCCCTCTATTTTGGGGAGTCCTAACTTTGGATCTGGTGGTGGAGGGCCTAACTATGGAACTGCTAGTGGGGGATCATCCTACCAGTATCAGGAATCTCCAAGGAGGTTAATTGATGGTACTCAATTTCACAACCCAGTGCCTAAGATTGAATTCCCTAGGTTTGATGGCTCTAAACCTAGGTTGTGGGTACTGAGATCCAATGGGTATTTTAAGTTTATGCCCAATATGACTAATCAACAAAAAATCACTTTGGCTACTATCCATTTTGAGGGTAAAGCAGCACTATGGGTTCAGAATTTCAATCAAAGAAATGTGGAATTAACTTGGGCACAATTTTTGGTTATTCTCTCAACTAGATTTGAGGAGATTAAGGACTCTACATGATTTACGAGTTTAACAAACTCAAAAGAATCTGGTAGCTATGAAGATTATGTTGATAAGTATGAGGAAATTTGAAAGCTTGTATCTTTGGTAGTCCTTTGGAGATGTATTCTCGAAAACCTACTTTGTGGCAAGTTTCATTGGAGGACTTAATGAGGAGTTATACAAGCTTCACAAGAGTTATGTTTGAACCTACCACACTTCAACATGCTATTAAATTGGGCAGGAAGCAAGATCAGGCTACTGCTGCACTAACTAAAAAACTTAAGCCCTATTCCAGGGTTTCTAATCCTAACCCTAACCCTAACCCTAACCCTAACCCTAACTCTAACTCTAATTTTATGCAGTGGAAGAAGGGTGATGTTCTTTGGGGGCCCTTCCAAAGAAAGGGAAACCACCTTTTAAAATCTTATCTCCTCTGAGAGATGGCAAATAGGAGGAGGAGAAGGGGCTATGTTATAACCGTGATGAACCTTTTGTGCATGGGCACAAATGCAAACAGAGAATTTCATACATGATTCTGGCAGAAGAAGAGGAAGATACGCAAACCTTCTCTTCTCCTACCAATGAGGGGGAGGAACAGGCTGTTTATGGGGCTGACATCATGGAAGAGGTCCAGATGACACTAAATGCTCTAAGTGGTGAAGATGGAGTTACTACCATGAGGCTTTTTGGAGAGTTTGAACACCACAAACTCCACATTCTCATAGACTCATGTAGCACCCTGAGTTTTATACAAAAAAGGCTTTCTTCTAAAAGGCTCAAATGCCCTTTGGTGATGCTAAACTCATAATGGTGAAGGTTGCTAATGGGCAAAGGTTGATCAGCTCACAACATGTGAATCCTTTCACTTGGAACATCTTGAGGGCATCGGTTCGATTTACCCAATGAGGTCATTTGGAGAATGAGGGTTGTGATCTTATCCTAGGAGGGGATTGGTTAAACTTTTGCACACCATTTGAGCTTGACTATGAAAAGATGACCTTCACAGTCAACTTGCTTGGGAAGAGGGTGAAACTACAAGCACTTACTTCAACAGCTGAGTGTAAGTTGATTTCTGATGTAGGATTATATCAAATGATCCACACAGAGGCCCTTAAGGAAGTTAATGAGATGTATTTAATTACATCAAAGACCACCTACCCACATTGAAGATGATCCTGAGTTACATAAGCTACTACTAGCTTATAAAGATATATTTGAGGAACAAGTAGAATTACCACCAGGGAGGAGGGGTGGAACACAGTTTATACTCAAACCGGGGAGCATCCCTAAACAAAGATATCCATATAGAACTTCTCCACAGCCATAAGGAGGAGATTGAGAAGATTGTAAAGGATTTGCCGACTACAGAGAGTAATTCAACCTGATAAGAGCCCTTTGCCTCACCTGTGATTTTGGTGAAGAAAAAAAATGGCACCTAGAGGCTATGTGTGGATTACAGGTACCTTAATGAACTCACAATCAAGCACAACTACCCTATTCCTATCATTGATGAATTACTAGATGAGCTCAAGGGTGTTAAGATCTTTTCAAAGATAGATTTGAGGTCAGGGTACTTTCAAATCCTAATGAAGAAGGAGCATAGGCAATTGACTGTTTTCAGGATCCATAATGGTCATTATGAATTCCTAGTGATGCCATTTGGGTTGTGCAATGCACCTGCTACATTTCAATCATTGATGAATCAGGTGTTCAGGGATCACTTGAGGAAATTTGTGTTGGTCTTTTTTGATGATATCCTCATTTACAGCAATGAGGAAACACAACATTTAGATCACTTGGAAGCAGTTTTACAACTTTTGAGGGCCAATAAGTTGTTTGCTAAGAGGAGCAAATGTAGTTTTGGCCAGACTAGTGTGGAGTATTTGGGCCACATAATTTCTAAAGATGGAGTTGCCAATTGATCCAGGAAAGATTGAGTGTATGGTTCAATGGCCAAAACCACAAACCATTAAACAACTGAGGGGTTTTTTTGGGATTAACAGGGTATTACAGGAAATTTGTGAAGGGATATGGTTTCATCAGCCAACCACTCACTTCCTTACTCAAGAAGGATGGTTTCAAATGGAACCTGAGGCGGAACTAGCTTTCCGGAAGTTGAAGGAAGCCATGGTGAGTGTTCGGTCTTAGCATTTCTGATTTCACAAAGAGGTTTGTGGTGGAAATTGATGCTTTAGTGGGAAGGAATTGGGGCTGTTCTTATCTTATGCAGAAGGTAAGCCCATTGCTTACATGAGTAAGTCCTTGTGTCCAAGGAACCAAGCACTCTCTGTCTATGAGAGGAGTTTTTAGCGATACTAATGGCCATTGAGAAGTGGAAACACTACTTGCAGGGACAAAAATTCACTATAAAGACTGACCAACAATCTTTGAAACACCTTCTGGACGAGAAGGTGGTAACTCCACTACAACAAAGATGGATTACTAAGTTCTTTGGGTCTTGACTATGAGATTACGTATAAAAAGGGAGTGAGAATAAAGTCAAAATGATGCACTATCCAGGGAAGGAGAACGAGTTGTTCTACTATTTCTATAATGGTCCCAACTTGGTTGGATCAGTCCCTGCTAAGTTACTGATGATGATGGTTACATTAAATCAAATCATCAAAGCCAAAGGTCTTGATCCTAATACTTATCCCTTAATTCAGTTCACTAATGGCATTACGAGATATAAGAAGAAATTTGGTTGTGGGTAGCGATGAGTGGATTAAGAGATTTAATCCTTTAAAATGCACTCCACCCCCTATGGAGGGCATTACGGGGTTCTGAGGAACTTATCGAGAGGCTTAAGAGGATGTTTTTTTTTGGCCTAATATGAAAAATGATGTGTTGATGTGGGTCAAGAAGTGTGAAGTATGTGCGAAATAAATCCACTCGGGGTTTATACCCCGGCCTCCTACAACCCTTACCCATACCAGGACCAAGCATGGTCACATATCTCTATGGATTGCATAGAGGGCTTCCTAATTCTTGGGGAAAGAATGTGATATGGGTAATAGTAGAATGATTCACTAAATACTCACATTTCATAGCCCTATCACATCCATATCTTTGCTACATCTTTAGCTAAGGTGTTTTTGGATGTTATCTATAAAATTGCATGGGTTACCAACTAGTATAGTGAGTGATAGGGACAAAATATTTACTAAATTTGTTTTTGGAAGGAACTATTTAAGTTGGTGGGAACTCAATTGCACCTAAGCTCATCTTATCACCCCCAATCGATGGATGATGAAAAGGGTGAATCAATGTTTGGAAACGATTACTTGAGGTGTTTAGTAAGTGACAACCCTAAGCGATGGTTGAAGTGGCTACCCATGGCGAGAATCTTGGTACAAAACAAATTATCATTCAAGCACGAGGATGACACCCTTTGAAGCTCTCTCTGGGATATACTCCTCTGAGGATTCACTTATGGGCCATATTTGGATTCAACAAATGAGGAGGTTCTGATCTGCTTGCTCACCGAACGACACATCATCTGACAAGTCAAGGTTAATCTAGTCAAAGCCGTAAATCGCATGAAGGTACAAGGAAACAAGCATAGACAAGAGAGGGTTTTCGAGGTAGGTGACCAAGTTTTCCTCAAACTTCAACCCTTTCGGCAGAATTCCATTCAATACCGAAAGAATTTGAAATTATCATCAAAATACTTCGGCCCCTATACAATCCTGCAGAGGGTAGGTAGTGTGGCTTACAAATTAGATCTACCAATTGGGTCAAAGATTCACCCCGTCTTCCATGTTTCGTTACTCAAAAACACATAGGGGGTTAAGTATGTACCTTCACGAGTCTTCCGGATGTTGATAGCAATGACCTTTTCGCGATCCAACCTTACTATGTCACAGAGGCGACTTGACACACAGAAGCGAAAAGGAGAAAGATCAGGTTCGTGTCTATTGGGTTACCGAAGATTGGAAAATCGATTCATGGGAAGATACCGCCTTTATTTTGCGAAATTTTCCTACATTCCATCCTTGGGGACAAGGATCTTTCGTTGGAGGGAGTATTGTTGCGAGACCAGAGAGAAATTTGAAAAGTAAAGAGATGGGTACGAAAAGAAAGTTAAAATCAGGGTTTCTAATGTCAGTAGGAAACCTGAGTGAAGAATCTGAGGCTCAGGATCCACCTGAGCCAAAGAAGCTGAACGAAGAAACTGAGGCTCAGGATCCACCTGAGCCAATTTATCTGAACGAGCAAACTGAGGCTCAGGATCCACCTGAGCGAGCAAACTGAGGCTCAGGATCCACCTGAGCCAATTTATCTGAGCGAGAATACGGAGGCTCAGGATCCACCTGAGCCAATTTATCTGAATGGCTTATCTGAATGAATGAAGGTTTGGGCTTCACGTAAATGGGCCCAAACATTTAGAATAATCTAGAATATCCACTGTTGTGTGGACCCCAATGTTAGTTACAAATACGGCACTGGCCGATGAATGAGAATATTAGAAAATTGACATCATTCTCTCTCTTCTAACTTCCTCTCCCTATCTAAATTCTCTCTCTCCCTAATTCTTCCTATCTTCAAATCTTCATGTCTTGTTCTTCAAGCAATTTACATTTCCTGCAATATTATTCCATAAAATCCCAAAAACATATTACGATCTTCCAGAAAATTACAAAAACGTAACAATTTATTAGTAAGTAGTATAAGGAATGAAAATGCTTACGTGATTAAAAAATCTACTTGGCCGAAGATCTAAGACCCTGGGGTCTTAGGCAGTGAAACTCTAGCCACTTGAATTATTCACACTTGACGTCTTTATATTATTTTTAGAATATTGCTTTATTCGTTGTGACTAGAAGAAAGAGTGTTTCGGTCATTAATATAATAATATATGTTGATTGATTAGGCTTTTTTTAATCTAAAACGTTATTGTCTAGTATATATATAAATATAAACTAAATTGTGTCTTCATCCAAAGGGAATATTTGAATAGTGGTGGTCGTAGGTTATAAACCGCAATATTACAATTGACAAAAATATGATCCGCTGCTGCTTATTACAAAAATCATGTATATTATTTAGATTAAACACATTATAAGACTTGGTCATTTGACCAAAGCATTTCGTGACTTCACCAAACACGAAATATCATCTGGACTTTGAATAACATCACGACCGTTATTTATATTTTCTTTTCTTTAGAAGAAAGTCAACCCTTAAACATATTTAGATAATTGGAATTGGGAGGAATGTCTGTAATATGAGTTAAAAAAAAATCGAAAACAATAAATGAGTAAATTTGGTATATCCACTTTTGCAATGATCGATCTTTCATCTCAATCTTTATTAGACCTATATGTATATGTTCATGCAACACAACATAATTATTTTGAAATTGTATGTAATGAAACATAACATTAAAAATAATTAATGATAGAATAATTAAAATAGAAATACCAATGGATATTAATTATGACTATATATTAACTTTTATTAAGGTGACAACTCCTTAATATGAGTCGGTCTCATGTGCACCCGGGTACAGCGTGCACTCATAATGCATTTTAAAAGCGTGCAATTATACAAAACAAAAACGAGCAACTATTCCAAACAGAAGCATGCAACTATGTTCCCATATTAACAGTTGCACTTTTCTATGTAAATAAGTCGCACTTTTCAACATAATAAATTGCACGCATTAAAAATACACTGCGATTACACAATGCACCCGGGTGCATACAAGACCTAACCCTAAATATATATATTAGAAAGAAGAAAATCTAAATGATTCCTGACGTGTATATATATGTACCTATATAGATGTAAATATATTGAAGCTTATACGGTAGGAAACTATCATACGAAAGTTCCATGCATTAAACACATATAAGTGTGGAACATTCATGATTACTAGCTAGTGTAAAATTTGTGTGTTACACGGAATTTTAAATAAATATGCATTTAGTTAATATAATTTTTTAATATTTGTCATTTTGTATAATTTCAAATTCATTTGCATAAATCTTAGTATTTAACAACATTTCTAATTTGCAATGTAAATTGTGTGAATCATTATAAGGTAAAAGATAAACCAATATGGATGAAATTATATTGTACGTACAATTCATAATTAACAATTAAATCAAGATCCATAAAATAGAATCAATGTGTGTAAATTCATACGCGGGGTAGGAAACTTTCGTACGAAAGTTCCATGCATTAAACACATATGTGGAACATTGATTATTGGCTATATTAATTCCTTTATACTGGGAATGTGATGCAACATATTTATGATGTTTAAATATTTCATCAATTGAACCGAGGTTTCTTCCAATAGAGATTTAATTTTTTTTGACAAAATTTCTGCCATTGCACCAAAATTTTCCCACAAAAAAATAAGCCAGTTAGGAATTTGATTCATGTGGATATTATCACATATTTTTATCAACCAAGTGTGAGAATGCTTAGTATTCTGTATAATAAAGTTTTATAAAAACTTTGTAAATAATCCCAATAATTGTATTGGTAAACCGTTTTAGTGACCTCATTAGTCATGCTTCTCTCAGCAAAAGGAGAAATACCTCATTCTTGGATGAAGATGATCATTTTAATTATGAATTTAGAGTAGTTTATAACTTTACTCTTAGGGGGAAAATGCTGAATATCAACACTTCCAAGACTGATGAGAATATTCTCATAGAACCCTCTAGTCTTATAAGTTTCAACGTTCCAACTATTAGCTGGAAGATACTTATTCATAAGAATCCATGGGGACTCTTTGAATTTTTCACCGTCATTCTCGACAACAAGAATTAATTCTCTCTTACGAGAATCAAAGAATTTATATTCTTTCTGAGCAACTGAAGAATATGATTCTTTATCATCTGGTTTTGAGGAATTATCCTCTACTGGCATGTTTTTACTACGTTGTCTAAGGAATTCTTGAAATTCCTTTTGAACATTATCTTCTTTTGAAGATGAGCCACTACCAGAAATGTTCTTGTTGAAAAGGGATTTCTTCCCATACTGTATAATAGGAGGATGACCTCTGCCTCCTCTTCCTCTATAAGAGGAATATGGACTTCTTCCAGAGTGACTCATTTCTGTCATGAATAAATAAATTCACGAGTTAAAAAATCTGGAAGATGATTATCTTTCACCTGCTTATAGACAATATCAAAATAAAATAAGCAAGATGAGATTGCCATTGGGCAAACATTTGTTTAGAAACATTATGTTCAAAATCTTTGAAGAGCATAAAAGTAGCAGCCCTGCAATCAGTTTTAATAGTAAATTTCTGATTGTATAAGTCATCCTGAAATTTAAGGACACATTTTACAATAGCAAGAATTTCTTTAGCAGTAGTAGAATAATTTTTTTGAGCATTATTCCATTTACCAGAATAAAATCTAATAATTTATTCGATTTTATTATCAGGGTTAATCTGTTTTGAAGATACCACCATACCCCAAATCTGAAGCATCAATCTCAACAGTTTTTTCCCATAAGGGATTAGCAAGCATAAGACAAGGAATGTTTTTAACCTTTTCTTTAATATTAATAACGGCCATAGTATGATTATTATTCCAAGGAGAAAGATTCTTTTTAAGTCTATCATATAAGATAGCAGAATCTTCAGCAAGATTTTTAATATAAGAAGATACATAATTAAGACTTCCTAAAAATCTTTGTAACTGACTTTTATCAGTAATTATATCAGGAAATTTATTACCGAACTCAATGCTTCTTTGACTAGGAATAATATTTCCTTTTTTCAATTGTATGACCTAAGAATTTTACTTTGGTTTGGAATAAAACCATTTTAAGTTTTGAGATAACCAAATCATTTTTAATTATTAAATTTTTATACATATCAAGATGTTTAAAATGTATTTCTAAATCTTTAGAAAACACAAGAATATCATCAATATAAACAATGATAAAATCACTATAAGGATAAAAAATGTCATTCATAATTTGTTGAAATTCTGAAGGAGCATTTTTTAAGCCAAAAGGCATAACAGTCCATTTGTAATGGCCGAAAGGAACATTAAAAGCAGTTTTATATATGTCTGCTTGATCGATCTGTATTTGCCAGAATCCTGATTTTAAATCAAATTTTGAAAAAATAAGAGCATTGACTAATCTGTCTAGAAGATCCTTTTTATTAGGAATAGGGTGCCTAATCCATTTTAAAACTTTATTGAGAGGTTTATAGTTAATAACCAATCTAGGAACTCCGCGCTCCTGTTCAGAATGTTTATTAACATAAAAGACAGTACAAGACCATGGGGACTTGGAAGGAGTAATAAGTTTCTTCTGTAATAGAGAAGATATTCCCTTCTTACATAACTCTAGATACCCAAAATTCATCTGACAAGGTCTAGACTTAGTAGGAATTTTATTGTCTTTAAAATCTTCCTCATAAGGAAGAGAAACAATATGTTTCTTTCTATCCCAAAAAGCATTAGGAAATTCATTGCAAATATCCAGAGAAAACTTATTATACAAAAGTTTTATCTTATCTTGAAGCTTATAATTTTTTAATTTATCTTCAATAGTTAAAGAATTTAATTCTTCTTTAAGGAAATTAATCTGACAATGTTTATAGTCAATTTGGTCTTGAATCAAATTAAGAACCTTATGGATAGGTTTAGTTATAAACCTGAAAGTAATGGGCTTACCATTATAAGTCCCTGTAATTCCTCTTTCATTAATAAATGTAAGAGGATAAATCTTAAAAAGAAAAGGAAGACCAATAATCATTTGGCTAGTAATATCTTCAGCAATAAGAAAGTCATTGGCAATACAACAATCATCAACGCAAACATAAGCATTTTTAAGCTTATAATTAATCTTAAGAGATCCTCCTCCAGCATGAGAAAGAGAATGTGTAGTTTTTCAAAATACTTAGTGGGAATTCTTCCCATCTGGATGACACTTAAGTCAGCACCACTATCAATCATAGCAATAAAGTCTTCTTTATAAGAATTATTTATAAGAAGAGAAATCTTAGTATACTATTTTTGAGAAATAATCATGTTAATAGTAGATAAATGATTTTTATTAATATTAACATTATCACTTGAATCAAAAAATTGAGAAATAGCATTAGAGCTAGTTCCAATATCATCAATTTTCCCTTCTCCTTTCTCAATAAGATAGAGACGAATAGAAAGGTCAGAATTTTGATTTTGAAGAATCTTAACATTAGACTTAAGATTATTAATCTCATGAACTAAATCATTTATAGTAACAGGATTATTATTAATATTCTTAAGGCGAAGAAGTTTTTCTAATTCACCCATATTATAATGATTACTATCAATCTTATTAGAAAGACTAGTTTTATTTTTAAAATTATCCTCATTTTTATAAGAAGAATCATGCAACTGTTCAACAATTTTATCTCTTAAACTAGAATCTTTAATCTGTTTAAGAAATTCTAGTACGTTGTTATCAGTCAAGACACTAATATTCATATCTTGAAATTGACTCATAAGCTTATAGAACTCATTGTGAATATTATTATCAGTATTACTGATACAATTAAGACAAGCTTTCCAAGTGTACAATCATTGCATTTAGTCTTATCAGACTTATCAGAAACATCATCATCAGAAGTAGACTCAATAGAAGAGCAGTTATTATAAGACTTTTCTGATTCAGAATCAATATTAGAATTCATAACAATTTTAAAAAGAGTTTCTTTTAGCTCATCATTAATATCAAGATTTCTAATCTTGTCTTTAGCATAGCACTGATTAGCATAATGACCAGGCCCATTACACTTTTTACAAATAATTGTATTATAATTTTTAGTTTTAAAATATTTTCTTTTATTTTTATCATGTTTATAATTATGATCTTTATCCTTATCTCTTTTCTGCTTATTATCAGAATAACATTTTTTTTTCCTATAAGTAGATTTATGTTTAAAATCTCTTTTGTTAGTATTAGGAAAACTATTTTTAGAATTAGGATTACTATTTTTAGAATTAGGATTATCTAATCCAAATTGGTCACAGAATTGACCTAATTGTTTTCTTTCCAAAAGATTATCTTTTTTAATTGGATTTCTTAATTTAAGTTCATTACAAAGATTTAATCCTTCCTGAACACAAGTACTAATGATTTGACCAAACGTAGAAGACTCATAAGCAGAGTCTTTTCTAAGGACTTTTTTAATCCTTTCAGCAAACAAATAAGGAAGACCGTCAATAAACTTGTTCTTCCAAATATCCTGATTACATTCAGGGATATCATAAATACGAGACAGAAAAGTATCTTTGTACCATCTGAAATCAGTTAGGGTTTTACACTTCATATTTAAAAGAAGAGTTTTGGTATTTTCTGATTTATTAGTAAATCTACCAGTAAAATGTTCAAGAATAGTAAGAACAAGAGAGTAAACAGCATTATGTCTATTTTCACCATTTTATTTTTTTACGGAAGAAAATATTTCCTGTTTGTTAAAAGGGTTTAAATAATTATCCCACCAACCTTTAAGCTGACCAGTAAAACCAACAGTAATAGCCTGTGCAGTTTGTAAATCATTATTACCACTTATTTTACAAGCAGAACTATACATAAACATACGATGGCATTGTGTAAAAATATGTTTTTCACTACCACCATCAATATTCCATTCATATATGCTTTTTCCTGAATAAGAAGTATTAAAGAAGTTTTTCTGTTAATAAAGTCTTCTTTATAAGAATTATTTATAAGAAGAGAAATCTTAGTATACCATTTTTAAAAAATAATCATGTTAATAGTAGATAAATAATTTTTATTAATATTAACATTATCACTTGAATCAAAAAATTGAGAAATAACATTAGAGCTAGTTCCAATATCATCAATTTTCCCTTCTCCTTTCTCAATAAGATAGAGACGAATAGAAAGGTCAGAATTTTGATTTTGAAGAATCTTAACATTAGACTTAAGATTATTAATCTCATGAACTAAACCATTTATTGTAACAGGATTATTATTAATATTCTTAAGGCGAAGAAGTTTTTCTAATTCACCCATATTATAATGATTACTATCAATCTTATTAGAAAGACTAGTTTTATTTTTAAAATTATCCTCATTTTTATAAGAAGAATCATGCAACTGTTCAACAATTTTATCTCTTAAACTAGAATCTTTAATCTGTTTAAGAAATTCTAGTACGTTGTTATCAGTCAAGACACTAATATTCATATCTTGAAATTGACTCATAAGCTTATAGTACTCATTATGAATATTATTATCAGTATTACTGATACAATTAAGACAAGCTTTCCAAGTGTACAATCATTGCATTTAGTCTTATCAGACTTATCAGAAACATCATCATCAGAAGTAGACTCAATAGAAGAGCAGTTATTATAAGACTTTTCTGATTCAGAATCAATATTAGAATTCATAACAATTTTAAAAAGAGTTTCTTTTAGCTCATCATTAATATCAAGATTTCTAATCTTGTCTTTAGCATAGCACTGATTAGCATAATGACCAGGCCCATTACACTTTTTACAAATAATTGTATTATAATTTTTAGTTTTAAAATATTTTCTTTTATTTTTATCATGTTTATAATTATGATCTTTATCCTTATCTCTTTTCTGCTTATTATCAGAATAACATTTTTTTTTCCTATAAGTAGATTTATGTTTAAAATCTCTTTTGTTAGTATTAGGAAAACTATTTTTAGAATTAGGATTACTATTTTTAGAATTAGGATTATCTAATCCAAATTGGTCACAGAATTGACCTAATTGTTTTCTTTCCAAAAGATTATCTTTTTTAATTGGATTTCTTAATTTAAGTTCATTACAAAGATTTAATCCTTCCTGAACACAAGTACTAATGATTTGACCAAACGTAGAAGACTCATAAGCAGAGTCTTTTCTAAGGACTTTTTTAATCCTTTCAGCAAACAAATAAGGAAGACCGTCAATAAACTTGTTCTTCCAAATATCCTGATTACATTCAGGGATATCATAAATACGAGACAGAAAAGTATCTTTGTACCATCTGAAATCAGTTAGGGTTTTACACTTCATATTTAAAAGAAGAGTTTTGGTATTTTCTGATTTATTAGTAAATCTACCAGTAAAATGTTCAAGAATAGTAAGAACAAGAGAGTAAACAGCATTATGTCTATTTTCACCATTTTATTTTTTTACGGAAGAAAATATTTCCTGTTTGTTAAAAGGGTTTAAATAATTATCCCACCAACCTTTAAGCTGACCAGTAAAACCAACAGTAATAGCCTGTGCAGTTTGTAAATCATTATTACCACTTATTTTACAAGCAGAACTATACATAAACATACGATGGCATTGTGTAAAAATATGTTTTTCACTACCACCATCAATATTCCATTCATATATGCTTTTTCCTGAATAAGAAGTATTAAAGAAGTTTTTCTGTTAATAAAGTCTTCTTTATAAGAATTATTTATAAGAAGAGAAATCTTAGTATACCATTTTTAAAAAATAATCATGTTAATAGTAGATAAATAATTTTTATTAATATTAACATTATCACTTGAATCAAAAAATTGAGAAATAACATTAGAGCTAGTTCCAATATCATCAATTTTCCCTTCTCCTTTCTCAATAAGAGAGAGACGAATAGAAAGGTCAGAATTTTGATTATGAAGAATCTTAACATTAGACTTAAAATTATTAATCTCATGAACTAAATCATTTATAGTAACAGGATTATTATTAATATTCTTAAGGCGAAGAAGTTTTTCCAATTCACCCATATTATAATTATTACTATCAATCTTATTAGAAAGACTAGTTTTATTTTTAAAATTATCCTCATTTTTATAAGAAGAATCATGCAACTGTTCAACAATTTTATCTCTTAAACTAGAATCTTTAATCTGTTTAAGAAATTCTAGTACGTTGTTATCAGTCAAGACACTAATATTCATATCTTGAAATTGACTCATAAGCTTATAGAACTCATTGTGAATATTATTATCAGTATTACTGATACAATTAAGACAAGCTTTCCAAGTGTACAATCATTGCATTTAGTCTTATCGGACTTATCGAAAACATCATCATCGATAGACTCAATAGAAGAAGCGGTTATTATAAGACTTTTTCGATTCGAAATCAATATTAGAATTCATAACAATTTTAAAAAAGAGTTTTTTTTAGCTCATCATTAATATCAAGATTTCTAATCTTGTCTTTAAGATAAAGATCGATTAGCATAATGACCGGGGCCCATTACACTTTTTACAAATAATTGTATTATAATTTTTAGTTTTAAAATATTTTCTTTTATTTTTATCATGTTTATAATTATGATCTTTATCCTTATCTCTTTTCTGCTTATTATCGAAATAACATTTTTTTTTTTCCTATAAGTAGATTTATGTTTAAAATCTCTTTTTGTTAGTATTAGGAAAACTATTTTTAGAATTAGGATTACTATTTTTTAGAATTAGGATTATCTAATCCAAATTGGTCCTGAAATTGACCTAATTGTTTTCTTTCCAAAAGATTATCTTTTTTAATTGGATTTCTTAATTTAAGTTCATTACAAAGATTTAATCCTTCCCGAACACAAGTACTAATGATTTGACCAAAACGTAGAAGACTCATAATCAATATAATTTAGTCTTTTCTAAGGACTTTTTAATCCTTTTCGACAAACAAATAAGGAAGACCGTCAATAAACTTGTTCTTCCAAATATCCCGATTACATTCGGGGATATCATAAATCTGAGAGAAAAAAGTATCTTTGTACCATCCGAAATCGATTAGGGTTTTACACTTCATATTTAAAAAGAAGAGTTTTGGTATTTTCTCGATTTATTAGTAAATCTACCAAAGAAAATGTTCAAGAATAGTAAGAACAAGAGAGTAAACAACATTATGTCTATTTTCACCATTTTATTTTTTTACTGAAGAAAATATTTCCTGTTTGTTAAAAGGGTTTAAATAATTATCCCACCAACCTTTAAGCTGACCAGTAAAACCAACAGTAATAGCCTGTGCAGTTTGTAAATCATTATTACCACTTATTTTACAAGCAGAACTATACATAAACATACGATGGCATTGTGTAAAAATATGTTTGTCACTACCACCATCAATATTCCATTCATAGATGCTTTTTCCTGAATAAGAAGTATTAAAGAAGTTTTTCTGTTAATAAAGTCTTCTTTATAAGAATTATTTATAAGAAGAAAATCTTAGTATACCATTTTTAAAAATAATCATGTTAATAGTAGATAAATAATTTTTATTAATATTAACATTATCATGAATAAAAAAATGAGAAATAACATTAGAGCTAGTTCGATATCATCAATTTTCCTTTCTCCTTTCTCAATAAGAGAGAGACGAATAGAAAGGTCAGAATTTTGATTATGAAGAATCTTAACATTAGACTTAAAATTATTAATCTCATGAACTAAATCATTTATAGTAACAGGATTATTATTAATATTCTTAAGGCGAAGAAGTTTTTCCAATTCACCCATATTATAATTATTACTATCAATCTTATTAGAAAGACTAGTTTTATTTTTAAAATTATCCTCATTTTTATAAGAAGAATCATGCAACTGTTCAACAATTTTATCTCTTAAACTAGAATCTTTAATCTGTTTAAGAAATTCTAGTACGTTGTTATCAGTCAAGACACTAATATTCATATCTTGAAATTGACTCATAAGCTTATAGAACTCATTGTGAATATTATTATCAGTATTACTGATACAATTAAGACAAGCTTTCCAAGTGTACAATCATTGCATTTAGTCTTATCAGACTTATCAGAAACATCATCATCAGAAGTAGACTCAATAGAAGAGCAGTTATTATAAGACTTTTCTGATTCAGAATCAATATTAGAATTCATAACAATTTTAAAAAGAGTTTCTTTTAGCTCATCATTAATATCAAGATTTCTAATCTTGTCTTTAGCATAGCACTGATTAGCATAATGACCAGGCCCATTACACTTTTTACAAATAATTGTATTATAATTTTTAGTTTTAAAATATTTTCTTTTATTTTTATCATGTTTATAATTATGATCTTTATCCTTATCTCTTTTCTGCTTATTATCAGAATAACATTTTTTTTTCCTATAAGTAGATTTATGTTTAAAATCTCTTTTGTTAGTATTAGGAAAACTATTTTTAGAATTAGGATTACTATTTTTAGAATTAGGATTATCTAATCCAAATTGGTCACATAATTGACCTAATTGTTTTCTTTCCAAAAGATTATCTTTTTTAATTGGATTTCTTAATTTAAGTTCATTACAAAGATTTAATCCTTCCTGAACACAAGTACTAATGATTTGACCAAAAGTATAAGACTCATAATCAATATGGTCAGAGTCTTTTCTAAGGACTTTTTTAATCCTTTCAGCAAACAAATAAGGAAGACCGTCAATAAACTTGTTCTTCCAAATATCCTGATTACATTAAGGGATATCATAAATACGAGACAGAAAAGAATCTTTGTACCATCTGAAATCAGTTAAGGTTTTACACTTCATATTTAAAAGAAGAGTTTTGGTATTTTCTGATTTATTAGTAATTCTACCAGTAAAATGTACAAGAATAGTAAGAACAAGAGAGTAAACAACATTAGGTCTATTTTCACCATTTTCAATTTTTACGGAAGAAAATATTTCCTGTTTGTTTAAAGGGTTTAAATAATTATCCCACCAACCTTTAAGTTGACCAGTAAAACCAACAGTAATAGCCTGTGCAATTTGTAAATCATTATTACCACTTATTATACAAGCAGAACTATATATAAGCATACGATGGCATTGTGTAAAAATATGTTTGTCACTACCACCATCAATATTCCATTCATAGATGCTTTTTCCTGAATAAGAAGTATTAAAGAAGTTTTTCTGTTAATAAAGTCTTCTTTATAAGAATTATTTATAAGAAGAGAAATCTTAGTATACCATTTTTAAAAAATAATCATGTTAATAGTAGATAAATAATTTTTATTAATATTAACATTATCACTTGAATAAAAAAATTGAGAAATAACATTAGAGCTAGTTCCAATATCATCAATTTTCCCTTCTCCTTTCTCAATAAGAGAGAGACGAATAGAAAGGTCAGAATTTTGATTATGAAGAATCTTAACATTAGACTTAAAATTATTAATCTCATGAACTAAATCATTTATAGTAACAGGATTATTATTAATATTCTTAAGGCGAAGAAGTTTTTCCAATTCACCCATATTATAATTATTACTATCAATCTTATTAGAAAGACTAGTTTTATTTTTAAAATTATCCTCATTTTTATAAGAAGAATCATGCAACTGTTCAATAATTTATCTCTTAAACTAGAATATTTAATTTGTTTAAGAAATTCTAGTACGTTGTTATCAGTCAAGACACTAATATTCATATCTTGAAATTGACTCATAAGCTTATAGTACTCATTAGCAATATTATTATCAGTATTACTGATACAATTAAGACAAGGCTTTCCAAGTGTACAATCATTGGATTTAGTCTTATCAGACTTATCAGAAACATCATCATCAGAAGTAGACTCAATAGAAGAGCAGTCATTATAAAACTTTTCTGATTCAGAATCAATATTAGAATTCATAATAATTTTAAAAAGAGTTTCTTTTAACTCGTCATTAATATCAAGATTTTTAATCTTGTCTTTAGCATAGCACTTATTAGCATAATGACTAGGCCTATTACACTTTTTACAAATAATTTTATTATAATTTTTATTTTTAAAATATTTTCTTTTATTTTTATCATATTTATAATTATGATCTTTATCCTTATCTTTTTTCTGCTTATTATCAGAATAACGTTTTCTTTTCCTATAAGTAGATTTATGTTTAAAATCTTTTTTATTAGTATTAGGAAAACTATTTTTAGAATTAGGATTATCTAATCCAAATTGGTCACATAATTGACCTAATTGTTTTCTTTCCAAAAGATTATCTTTTTTAATTTGGTTTCTTAATTTAAGTTCATTACAAAGATTTAATCCATCCTGAACACAAGTACTAATGATTTGACCAAAAGTATAAGACTCATAATCAATATGGCCAGAGTCTTTTCTAAGGACTTTTTTAATCCTTTCAGCAAACAAATAAGGAAGACCGTCAATAAACTTGTTCTTCCAAATATCCTGATTACATTAAGGGATATCATAAATACGAGACAGAAAAGAATCTTTGTACCATCTGAAATCAGTTAAGGTTTTACACTTCATATTTAAAAGAAGAGTTTTGGTATTTTCTGATTTATTAGTAATTCTACCAGTAAAATGTACAAGAATAGTAAGAACAAGAGAGTAAACAACATTAGGTCTATTTTCACCATTTTCAATTTTTACGGAAGAAAATATTTCCTGTTTGTTTAAAGGGTTTAAATAATTATCCCACCAACCTTTAAGTTGACCAGTAAAACCAACAGTAATAGCCTGTGCAATTTGTAAATCATTATTACCAATTATTATACAAGCAGAACTATATATAAGCATACGATGGCATTGTGTAAAAATATATTTGTCACTACCACCATCAATATTCCATTCATAGATGTTTTTTCCTGAATAAGAAGTATTAAAGAAGTTTTTCTGTTAATAAAGTCTTCTTTATAAGAATTATTTATAAGAAGAGAAATCTTAGTATACCATTTTTAAAAAATAATCATGTTAATAGTAGATAAATAATTTTTATTAATATTAACATTATCACTTGAATCAAAAAATTGAGAAATAACATTAGAGCTAGTTCCAATATCATCAATTTTCCCTTCTCCTTTCTCAATAAGAGAGAGACGAATAGAAAGGTCAGAATTTTGATTATGAAGAATCTTAACATTAGACTTAAGATTATTAATCTCATGAACTAAATCATTTATAGTAACAGGATTATTATTAATATTCTTAAGGCGAAGAAGTTTTTCCAATTCACCCATATTATAATTATTACTATCAATCTTATTAGAAAGACTAGTTTTATTTTTAAAATTATCCTCATTTTTATAAGAAGAATCATGCAACTGTTCAATAATTTATCTCTTAAACTAGAATATTTAATTTGTTTAAGAAATTCTAGTACGTTGTTATCAGTCAAGACACTAATATTCATATCTTGAAATTGACTCATAAGCTTATAGTACTCATTATCAATATTATTATCAGTATTACTGATACAATTAAGACAAGGCTTTCCAAGTGTACAATCATTGGATTTAGTCTTATCAGACTTATCAGAAACATCATCATCAGAAGTAGACTCAATAGAAGAGCAGTCATTATAAAACTTTTCTGATTCAGAATCAATATTAGAATTCATAATAATTTTAAAAAGAGTTTCTTTTAACTCGTCATTAATATCAAGATTTTTAATCTTGTCTTTAGCATAGCACTGATTAGCATAATGACTAGGCCTATTACACTTTTTACAAATAATTTTATTATAATTTTTATTTTTAAAATATTTTCTTTTATTTTTATCATGTTTATAATTATGATCTTTATCCTTATCTTTTTTCTGCTTATTATCAGAATAACGTTTTCTTTTCCTATAAGTAGATTTATGTTTAAAATCTCTTTTATTAGTATTAGGAAAACTATTTTTAGAATTAGGATTATCTAATCCAAATTGGTCACAGAATTGACCTAATTGTTTTCTTTCCAAAAGATTATCTTTTTTAATTTGGTTTCTTAATTTAAGTTCATTACAAAGATTTAATCCTTCCTGAACACAAGTACTAATGATTTGACCAAAAGTATAAGACTCATAATCAATATGGTCAGAGTCTTTTCTAAGGACTTTTTTAATCCTTTCAGCAAACAAATAAGGAAGACCGTCAATAAACTTGTTCTTCCAAATATCCTGATTACATTAAGGGATATCATAAATACGAGACAGAAAAGAATCTTTGTACCATCTGAAATCAGTTAAGGTTTTACACTTCATATTTAAAAGAAGAGTTTTGGTATTTTCTGATTTATTAGTAATTCTACCAGTAAAATGTACAAGAATAGTAAGAACAAGAGAGTAAACAACATTAGGTCTATTTTCACCATTTTCAATTTTTACGGAAGAAAATATTTCCTGTTTGTTTAAAGGGTTTAAATAATTATCCCACCAACCTTTAAGTTGACCAGTAAAACCAACAGTAATAGCCTGTGCAATTTGTAAATCATTATTACCAATTATTATACAAGCAGAACTATATATAAGCATACGATGGCATTGTGTAAAAATATGTTTGTCACTACCACCATCAATATTCCATTCATAGATGTTTTTTCCTGAATAAGAACTTCAAAGAAGTTTTCATGTTCTTTATGAAGAACATCCATAGGAGTGGGTCTTTTATAATAATATTTAGACAAATTTGGGTATCAGCCCATTTAATTTTATTAATACTATTAGTATTATTAGTATTACCAAACTCAATAGAGCTAGTATTGGGACTTTCTTCAAAGTTATCATCTAAAGTAGAAATATTCAGATTTTTGAATTTTTCACTAATAATTTTTTCAAAATCAGACAGAGACGGTTCAATTTTAAAGTCTTTCAACTCTAAAGGAGATTGTATTGAAGAAGCAGTTTTAATAACTAAATTTTTATTACTATTTTCTTCAGGTAAATCGGACTCTGTCTGAATTTTAGTTTGAGATAAAATTCTATCTATTTTTTCATGTAAAGAGATAATTTCTTTACCTAAAATAGACAGATAAAGATTACAAAAATTATTTTGTTCAATCATTTGATTAATATGTTTCACAGTAATTTGTAAAACATCATTCTCAATAATCTTAGAAAATGGAAGGAAATTAAAAATCCTACCATTCTTTTCAATTTGAAACGGAACATGTGGAGGGTAAACAGATTTTTGTGTTCCTCCAGTAACGATCTTATAATCACGTTCAATAACTGATACATGGTTTATATAAAAAGTTTTATTAAACCAAGGAACATAATAAGTAATTTCATTATGTTGTTCACAGAATTTATAAAAACTATCAACAAAGTAATTTAAATCATCTTTTGAAAATGATTTAAAATACCAAATTCTAAAATTATCTCATTTAGGATTATTAAACTCATCATTAATATGAGCTCTAGTAGAAGAACCTTTAGAAAAATCTAAAAAAGTTTGTAATATCCATAAAATTACATTTTAAAATTACAATTCGAAATTATTTCGGGATCAATTCCATCTTTGTGGATGATATTGTTTTCATTAATAATTATTCTTTCGTTATTATAATTTTTACAATATGTGTCTTCTCTATAAGAGGAAGTAGAAGCTCTTGATGTTGGGATTATACTGGAAAGTATGCTTTTTACTTTGTATAATCAAAACTGAATTTCGGACTTATTTGCTGAAATAAATTGTTTATCACTGATGCTTTAAATATCATTGAATGTTACATAGATTTACTGCATAACTGTTCAATAATTCGTACGTGTTACATTGTAGTTAATTTAGTGATACCAGATCACATAAGATTAAATTAACAGTCCCTTGTAACTAAAAGTACGCCATTCACGACCTAGATGGAAATGAACAACCCATCGTGAAAGGTTGAAGTGTAAGACTCAGATTGGCTTGTCTTGACCAAGAGATTACACTAGTGCATGACTGATGCACTGAATAGGACCTACAGGAGGATAAATTCTTCAGAACTGAACAAGGAAGAATTAGACCTCAGTGGTTCGTTATTTCTTAATCTTCGTTCCTTAAATAGGATCACGTGTGGTTGGTAACTATTGCTTTGACTTATCATGGGTAGAGAATCAACGAGATTCAATACTTTTTTATCTTGGGCAATATTATTGGTCACATATGATTGCTAAGATTTAATACGAAGAATCGTGTGCAAGTACGCTTGTTCGATTTGCCCCCTTGGGAGGTTCATAAGCTTTATCATACCAAATCTTGCAAGTGGAATTAGTTTCCGGTATGGATAATAATGTTGAACCGTTCCTTGACCAAGGACAAAAGATATTAATTAATGGAAAGCTATTTCAGTGGCTTGAATTAATTAATGGGCTAGATAATCTTAAACACGGGAAATAATAACCGGGAGCCATATTGACTGTAATATGGGTTAAGATGGATAGTGCAATATTAATTATGTAGTGGGATTAATTAATATTTATGGGCTTGAATAATATTGTGGCTCAATATTGATAATTTAAGATCCATTGGAAGGTCCAATCTTAATTCTCCTAAAGGCCCCCTGAGTAGCCCAACATATAGTCCAATAACTGAAAAAGGTGTTTAAAATAAAATAAATATTGTTGCTTTAAATTTATGGATAAAAGGGGAGAAAGATTTTCTTTGAATTTTGTTATGGAATGAAGATATGTATTCTTGGAATACAAGATTATCTCATTAAATTCAAGAAATCTCCCACTTGGTTATTCATATAGTTTGTTTCGAAAATTTTGAAGAATAAAGGGCAAGAAAGATTTTCTTGATTTTCTTGAAAAGATATTATGGAAGATATGTATTTCTTGAAATACAAGAATATCTCATAAATTCAAGAAGATCCAAATCTTGGATTCTTGGTCCCTATTATTTTCGAAATTATCCATAAAATAGAGTAGGTGGGATGTTGTGGAATATTATAATTATGGGAAAAAGAATATAGGAGATATATTCAAGATTTCTTGGAGATCAAGAAAAGATTTTTCCACATTATTTTTTGGCCACAATTTTCGACCACCTATGCTATATAAATAGGGGATGATTCTTTCATTCCCAAGTACAATTCCATGTGCTGGAAAAATTAGCAAATCCACGAAAGTGGTGCAACAAAGTTTATTTTTTTTCCTTTTGTTAATTGTTCGCTAGTATCCTTCCACCGGATTGTCGAGCAAGGATTAAGGGAATACTTGGGAAGTTCTTTTGGTGAGTCTAATCAACCAAGCCATTGCCATCCCAAGAGGTACGTTCGCGTAAACTCGTAGAATTCAGAATGCGAGGATTTACGTGAATTAATTATATGCATGATATGTTGATGGATTATTATTTGAATTAATATAGGATTAATTCATGTTAGTAATAATTATAAGAATTAAATTTGTATTTAAATATTCACCCCGAATAGACTGTGCAAATCATTCCCCAACAACTGGTATCAGAGCCACGGTTTCGGGCTCTGAATTTTTTAAATTGTAATTTAATTCGCGGACATTAAATTTGAAATTGGATAGTAGAATTGCTAGATCTGTTTTGTAGGTATCCAATTGTCATGGAATTTAATGTGTTAATTTATGCATGCATATAAATTGTGGTTTTTTAATTCGATTCGTTCGGATTCGTTTTGCCTCGTGAGAAAATCCACGAGTAGATTAGGATTTGTTTGATTTGATCAATATAATAGACTAGTCTAGATCTAGGTTTATTTATTTATTGTAAATAAATTGTAACCGGATCAGGATCGAGGACGGAGACGAAGAATTAAAGGATAAATCGAAACCCAGGCGTGGCGGCGTCGTCGTCTTGAACGCGTGCCAAAGGAGGCACGACCTTGTCTTGTGAGCGCTTGTCTGCACTGTACTGGCGCCGGGCGAAGCCGGGCCGAGGCAGCCTCGAGATCGGGATCAAGAAGGTCGGTGGCGCCTTTGGCACACGCAAAGACCGCTTGTGAGCGGAGCAAAGTGACGACCCAGACGGGATTGGGCGCGCAGAGACGCTGGGCTACCGAAGTATCGGCGGCGAGGCAGGCAGAGCACGGGTGCACGGATGCACGCGGTACACGACGCCTACCGAGGAGCTAATGGACCACAGAGGCTTGCCGAGGCGCGGCCGGCGATACCCTGCCGAAAGATGCCGAGGTCGCCGAGAGGTCAACTTGGGGTTAAGTGGCGGGCCGGATCTTGGGCGCATCCCGCCGCGAAGCTACTGGCGTATGCTTTAGAGATTCGAGTATTTTTTCGAGACGATCGAAATGGGAGAAATTCAAGACAAAGTGTTTCTTCAAGATCAAGTCAAGAAAAATCAAACCATGACAATTGATAATTTGTGCCCAATGTGTTTATTTTTTTTGCTTTGCTTGATTTATTATTGTGTTATCTTATGCTTTATTTAATTTGTTTAAATGTGTTTGCATGAGAGTTGCCCAATGAAAAATCTCACCTTCAAAAATTACTAAGTATGTTTAAATAATTAATTGACAATTTTATTAGGATAATAAAATTGAATTAATTTTGACCTCCATGATTTATTTATTTGTGAATTCTTTTGGAGAAATTCCCCCCAGGGGACGGTCAAAAGATAGCTTTCACATGAATGAATTCCAAATGGATGATTGTGGGTTATTATTAGTGGCGGCGATGACCCTCCCCACGAGGCTCGTTCATTCTGAAAATAATAATCACATATTTAATCATGGTTATTACTTAGGTATAAAATTGATATGCATATACTTCCCCTCAAGTCCTGTCAATTTTATATTGGTCAAGTGAGGAACCAACTATTAATCTAGATATTAAAGGTTTGTAACTGTTCTTGTTTGTAACCTGCTTGAATGTGTTTAAATAATGACCCACCCCACATGGCTTATTTAAACTGTTTTGAGATATTGGCTGATGCATGTTCATATTTTTTTTGAGATTTTAATATGATGCATGTGATCGAACCTTGTGATATATTTGTGCTTATGCATATTATTGTTTATTTCAGTTCATCATGTCGCATTCTTTTAATCCACTGTTATATACACTCAAAGAACACCAATTAACTGGAGATAACTATGTTGTTTGGAAACGGAATATGAGTTTTGTCCTTCCGGCACATGAACATTTTTGGGTTCTTGATGTACCCAAGCCCCGTATGCCCATCTTGATGAATCGATCACGGAAAGGCACTTGTATAATATTTGGGAGCAGGCCAATGAACCCATGAAACGTGTAATCTTGACTTCACTGTCTGATGATTTGAGACACATTCATGAAGGTGTTGAGTCTGCTGCAGAAATTATACAAAGTCTTGAGGAAATATTTTTAACAAAAGACCTCATGATTAATCAGTTTAAAACCGGCGACGTGGCTAGGCTAAAAATGGCTGAGGGAACACCCGTAAGGGAGCATGTTCTCAGTTTAAAATGTCATTTTGATAAACTTGCTAATCTCGATACTAAGTATTGTGAAGAGGCTCAAATCGAATTTCTTTTCCTAACTCTACCAAGGTGTTTCGATGAGTTTTACTGTAGTTTTGTGATGAGCTATCACATGTTTACTATGGATACTCTACAAGAAGCCTCGGAGATTATAGAGAAGCATTTGGGAAAGAAAGACGAAGCATTGGTGACCAAAAGTCTTTTCTCAAGATCTAGGCCAATGGAAGGCAAGTCTCAAGAAAAGGATAGTGGTCAGATCCAAAGCAATCTCATCACTAAGAAAAGTAAGAGAAAGATAGCTAGTTGGATGGGTGTCAAGAAAGTACCAAAAGGAAAATGCTTCAAGTGCGGTGAAAAGGGACATTGGAGGTCAGCCTGTTCCAATCCTAAAAGGATTGGAAAGAAAGGTAATTCTCACGCACTAGTTGTTGAAACTTTCTTAGCGGCGTATGCCTCCCATTTATGGGTGGTGGATCTGAGGATCCACCGATCATGTATGTTTCACTTTACTGGGGGTTCAAGCGGACCCGACAACTTAGTGGGGAGTGAGATCCTCATCACCTTTGGGCGATGCCACGAGAGTGGCAAATGAAGCGATGGGAGAAGTGCACTGTCTTTCGAAGACAGAGTTTTAATTTTAAGAGATGTTCTTTACGTTCCGAGTTTTAGAAAGAATTTAAATTCAGTTTCTAAACTTTTTCATGATGGATATTCGGTTACTTTTAATAAAGTTGTTACCATTTCTCCTTTTGATAAATTTATCTGTCATGGAACGTTGTCGAATAATCTCTATACAATTAACTGTGCACACCACTCACGAAATGCATCCTATAACACATCAACTATTTTCGAGAAAAGAAAACGTTCATCAGACGTGAACGAGACACTTCTTTGGCATCTAAGATTGGGTCATATAAATCCAAAGAGGATCCAAAGGTTGGTGAAAGACGGTTCACTGGAGTTTCTCCAAGTTGAACAAATTCCAACCTGCGAATCATGTTTGGAGGGTAAAATGACCAAGAGGGCATTTGGAGCCAAGGGGAATAGAGCCAAAGAAGTGTTAGAAATCGTTCACACAGACGTATGTGGTCCAATGTCAACCATTGCAAGAGGAGGTTACGGGTATTTCGTCACTTTTATTGATGATTACTCGAGGTACGGTTATATTTTCCTTATGAAGCATAAATCTGAGACCTTTGAGAAATTCAAAGAATTTAAGGCTCAAGCAGAGAATCATAGGGAAAAACGTATCAAGTTTCTACGATCCGATCGTGGAGGCGAGTACCTCAGCGATGAGTTTTTGAACTACTTGTCGGATGAAGGGATTGCATCCCAGCTGACTGCACCTGGAACCCCTCAACAAAACGGGGTTGCAGAGCGAAGAAACAGAACTCTTTTGGAAATAGTTAGATCTATGATGAGTTATGCGGATCTTCCCAAGTCGTTCTGGGGTCATGCCTTGGAAACAGCGGCTTACATTCTGAACTTGGTGCCATCCAAATCGGTTCCCAAAACTCCCAAAGAATTGTGGACCGGGCGCAAGCCTAGTATGAGACACATGAGACTTTGGGGGTGTCCGGCCTACGTGTTGGACAAGGAAGCCGGAAAATTAGATCCTCGATCGGAATTAAGGTTGTTTGTAGGATACCCCGATGAAACAAAAGGGTGTATGTTCTATGGTCCCGAAGATCAAAAGGTGGTCATAAGCACCCACTTTAGATTTTTGGAAGAAGACTATATGAACGAAAGAAGACCCAGAAGTGAGATTACCTTAAATGAGCTAAAGGAGCTAACCTCAATGCCAACTGTACAAGATGATTTACCAAACGACACACTTACAAAACTGGAACCTCGTCATAGTGGGAGGGTTGTGAGACAGCCCGAGAGATTCATGGGAATAGGAGAGTCCTCGGACTTGATTCCCGGACAAGACGAATCAGACCCATGGACATATGACGAGGCAATCCAAGACAAGGATGCAGATTCTTGGCAAACAGCAATGCAAGCCGAAATGGGTTCTATGTTTCATAACAAAGTGTGGGAGCTAGCCGAACCACTTAATGGGGTCAAACCCATTGGTTGCAAGTGGGTGTACAAGAGAAAAAAAGGACCGGACGGGAAGGTGGAAACCTTCAAAGCAAGACTAATGGCGAAAGGTTATACTCAGAAAGAAGGGATCGATTATGAGGAAACTTTTTCGCCCGTAGCCATGCTTAAGTCCATCCGTATTCTCTTATCGATTGCTGCGCATCTTGACTTTGAAATCTGGCAAATGGATGTCAAGACAGCTTTCCTTAATGGAAGTCTTGATGAAGAGATCTATATGCAACAACCCCAAGGCTTCATTGAAAAAGGCCAAGAACACCTAGTTTGTAAGCTCATGAAGTCCATTTACGGACTCAAACAGCATCGAGCTTGGAACCAATGTTTTGATCATGTTATAAAGTCTTATGGGTTCGATCAAAACGAGTTTGAAAGTTGTGTGTACAAAAAGCGTGTCGGAACTGCATTGGTATTCTTAGTACTATACGTAGACGACATACTGATCATCGGGAACGATGTGAAGGTGTTATCAGACGTAAGGGCATGGCTTTCAAAATAGTTTTGATATGAAGGACTTAGGGAAGCCGCACACATCCTTGGGATCAAGATCACTTTCGAGATCGCAAGAAAAGGATGATAGGCTTATCGCAAAGCTTCATACATAGACACCTGTCTTGAAACGATTGAAATCACAAGATTCCAAGAAAGGCGTACCTTTTCGGACATGGAATCCATCTATCCAAGAAAATGTCCCCTAAGACGCCTTGGAGATAGATGACATGAGAGGTATTTCTTATGCTTGGTTTGTCGGAAGCCTTATGTATGCAATCTTTGTGTATGAGACCCGATATCTGCTTTATCGTTGGCATGGTGGCAAGATATCAAAAGTAACCGGGAAAAGAACATTGAATGGCGATTAAAAACATTACGAAGTATCTCGAAAAGAACTCGGGATAGAATGTTGGTTTATCATCGATCGAGATAGTCCAATCCCCCATCGGTTACACGCAGCACTCGGATTTCCAATCGGACATAGACTCGAAAAATCTACCTCCGGTAGTGTGTTTTTGCATGGGGAAGAAGCGTGACATGGAGAAGCGTTAAGCAGAAATGCATCGCAGATTCTACCATGAAAACATAATATGTAACAGCTTGCGAGGCAGCGAAAGAAGCGGTTTGACTCAAGAACTTCCTAGTGGACTTGGACGTAGTTCCGAATTTACCCAGCAGAATCACTGTTTATTGTGACAATGCCGGAGTAGTTGCAAATTCAAGGGAACCAAGAGCCCACAAGGCCAGCAAACACATTGAAAGGAAATACCATCTTATACGAGAAATCGTTAAGAGAGGAGATATAGATGTGGCAAAGATAGCGTCTGATGACAACCTGGCGAGATCCATTCACAAAGGTGCGCCTCTGAATACATTCGAGAGACATGTGAAAGGAATGGGTGTCAAGACCGTTGCCAATCTGCTTTGAGTATAAGTGGGAGAAATTATTAGGTTCGTGTAGGTGACATTAGATGTCACGGACTACACGAGACATGTTGTATACTTAAAAGCAGACTTTGAGTATAAGTGGGAGATTGTTGGGATTATACTGGAAAATATGCTTTTTACTTTGTATAATCAAAACTGAATTTCGGAATTATTTGTTGAAATAAATTGTTTATCACTGATGTTTTAAATATCATTGAATGTTACATAGATTTCTTTGCATAACCGTTCAATAATTAAATGACGTGTTACATTGTAGTTAATTTAGTGATACCGGATCACGTAAGATTAAATTAACGATCCCTTGTAACTAAAAAGTACGTCATTCACGACCTAGGCGAAAATGAACAACCCATCGTGAAAAGGTTGAAGTGTAAGGCTCGGGATTGGCTTGTCTTGACCAAGAGATTACACTAGTGCATGACCGATGCCTTTGAATAGGACCTACATGAGGATAAATTCTTCAGAACTGAACAAGGAAGAATTAGACCTCAGTGGTTCGTTATTTCTTAATCTTCATTCCTTAAATAGGATCACGTGTGGTTGGTAACTATTGCTTTGACTTATCATGGGTAGAGAATCAACGAGATTCAATACTTTTTATCTTGGGAAATATTATTGGTCACATATGATTCCTATGATTTAATACGAAGAATTGTGTGCAAGTACGCTTGTTCGATTTGCCCCCTTGGGAGGTTCATAAGCTTTATCATACCAAATCTTGCAAGTGGAATTAGTTTCCGGTATGGATAATAATGTTGAACCTGTTCCTTGACCAAGGACAAAAGATATTAATTAATGGAAAGCTATTTCAGTGGCTTGAATTAATTAATGAGCTATATAATCTTAAACACGGGAAATAATAATCGGGAGCCATATTGACTGTAATATGAGTTAAGATGGATTGTGCAATATTAATTATGTAGTGAGATTAATTAATATTTATGGGCTTGAATAATATTGTGGCTCAATATTGATAATTCAAGATCCATTGGAAGGTCCAATCTTAATTCTCCTAAAGGCCCCCTGAGTAGCCCAACATATAGTCCAATAACTGAAAAAGGTGTTTAAAATAAAATAAATATTGTTGCTTAATTTTTCCTATTTTTTCGAAATTTATGGATAAAAGGGGAGAAAGATTTTCTTTGAATTTTGTTATGGAATGAAGATATGTATTCTTGGAATACAAGATTATCTCATTAAATTCAAGAAATCTCCCACTTGGTTATTCATATAGTTTGTTTCGAAAATTTTGAAGAATAAAGGGCAAGAAAGATTTTCTTGATTTTCTTGAAAAGATATTATGGAAGATATGTATTTCTTGAAATACAAGAGTATCTCATAATTTCAAGAAGATCCAAATCTTGGATTCTTGGTCCCTATTATTTTCGAAATTATCCATAAAATAAAGTAGGTGGGATTTTGTGGAATATTATAATTATGAAAAAAAGAATATAGGAGATATATTCAAGATTTCTTGGAGATCAAGAAAATATTTTCCCACATTATTTTTTTGGCCACAATTTTCGACCACCTATGCTCTATAAATAGAGGACGATTCTTTCATTCCCAAGTACAATTCCATGTGCTGGAAAAATTAGCAAATCCACGAAAGTGGTGCAACAAAGTTTATTTTTTTTCCTTTTGTTAATTGTTCGCGAGTATCCTTCCACCGAATTGTCGAGCAAGGATTAAGGGAATATTTGGGAAGTTCTTTTGGTGAGTCTAATCAACCAAGCCATTGCCATCCCAAGAGGTATGTTCGCGTAAACTCGTAGAATTCCGCATGCGTAGAATTTACGTGAATTAATTATATGCATGATATGTTGTTGGATTATTATTTGAATTAATATAGGATTAATTCATGCTAGTAATAATTATAAGAATTAAATTTGTATTTAAATATTCACCCCGAATAGATCTGTGCAAATCATTCCCCAACACTTGAATTAGACGGTAATTCTACCTCATAATCTAAAGGAGAGATAAAAGAATGACTATACATAGATCTAGAATGAGAAGTTGAATGTCTTCTTTGATTATTTTGAAAACCAATACTAATAATACCATCATTACTTTGAGTAATATGTTTAAGATCACTATTAACAATAGGAATTTTAGGAATAGATTGTTCAATAATCCAATTTTCGGGAAAAACAATTTCTTCCCACTTAATGGATCTTCTGGTAGTAATTTTTATTTACCAAAATTAGTTTCAATAAGAATAGTCTCATTATTATCTTTTTCAATTCTTTTACACATAGGATTAAGCGTAAATAAAGACTTATAATAAATACGATAACAGATACACATACTTCAGTACCTGGTATGTAATTATAACCATGAGTTTTAACATTTAATTTTAATGCTTCAAGAATATTACTATCAGATAAAGATAGAGATAAATTAGGATGTGCGTCAAAATAGACAGGTCCTAAAGCCAAACTAGACTCTATAATTCCCATTAGAGATCGTGTCCAGTTAAGGTTTCTGCCATCTCTAAGAGAAGCTAGAAAGCTTTCTGGTAAGCCATTTAATGTAAGTGGTCTAAAATCGACCTGAACGCATCCAATATGTAAGAACTTATGAGTTCTTTTGTAAGGTAAAATATCATTTTTACTAAGTAATTTAATAACCATTTCTTCATCATGGAGAGGTATAGAAGATTCAGTGGTTTTAATAATTTGTTTAAAACCTAGCTTTTCAAAGCTCTTAATTTATAAACCATTTTAGATTCAATTCTAGGAATAGTCCATTTATTTAATAAATCAAGATTTTCAGGAATATCGTATTCCTGAGTCATACTGTTCTTGACAGTATCCTTTAAACGGAACAGATTCATGAGAATCAAAGATGTATTGAACCATTAACCATATAACAAAACATACTCTACTCCCATGGCTCTGATACCATACATTATATATATATATATATATATTCTATGGATTATTTTGATGAAACACTGCAAAAAAGACGGTGATTTAGAATGGTTTTAGTGACAGTATAAACTGTCGCTACAGTCTATAGCGACGGTTTTCTGACCGTCGGAGAAACGAGGGTCGCTAAAATATAACGACGTTTTTTTCCAAGATCGTCGCTACTAACGACTGCAGTAAATCTGTCTCTACTTATCGATGGTTTTTTTACCGTCGCAATATAGCGACGAATTTGTCGACAGAAAAGTGGACCTTGTTCCCGAACGGAATAACCGTCGCTAAGACCGACGCTAAACCGTCTATATATTTTTGATGGTTATGACGTCATAATACCATCGCAAACAACGACGAGAATATATCGTTATTAGCGACGCCAAGAGATGTTAAACGGGTTGGCCCTAACCCATTAGGGTCAGCCCTACAGGGCCGCGGGCTAAACGATCCCGGGCCTTATCCGGTTCATTTTAAACGGGCCTCTAATAGTTGAGACCTAACCCTAACCCTAGCGGGTTACGAGCTAAACGGGCCACCTAACGGGCTTCGAAAAAAAATAAAAAAAAATGTTCAAACATTAACATATTGACAAAAATTCGATCCACATAGCCCCATCATCTTTAATAACAAATTTTCAAAAGTTCGAACATTAACATAATAACAAATGTTCAAAAAAATAAAAACATAACATAATGACAAAAGTTCAAACATTAATAAATGTTAAGTTTTTATTTATATATACATATTATATATATATTAATACAAGCGGGCTAAACGGGTTGGCCCGGTTAACCCGCGGGTTAGCCCGTTTAGCCCGCGGGCTAATCGGTCCGGGCCAAAAAGACCCGATTTTAAACGGGCCTCCCATTGCTCGGCCCTAACCCTGCATATAATAGGTTTAAACGGGCCGGCCATTTAGCCCGGCCCAGATTAACATCTCTAGACGCCATATACCGTCGACATTTGTGACGGTAACACTGCGTCAGCCTTAACGACGGTAATTTCAATCTCTAAAATCGTCGCTAAATCGAGAATTTTCGAAAAAAAAATGGCTCACGGTGGTTCGAACCCGGGCCCTGGGGGCGACCGGGTGGGCACCGAACCACCCAAGCCACGGACCATCTCAAAACTAACCACCCAGCATTTCATATATAAGCCACCAAGCCTCCCAATTAAATGAGGCATTTATTCACCCCCGTGAGGGACCGAACACGGGACGTTGGGCACTTGCTTCTTTGCGTTTACTTAATGAATTTAATTGTATATATCCTAAAATTCATTTTTTTTTCAATTTTTTTTTTAAAATATTTATAACTTATAATTAAACTAATTAAATTAAAATCGTATTTTTTTAACTTATTTTTATAAAATTAATTATATATTAATTTACAATTATTTTTTTTTAAAATTTTTATTTCAATTATATTATTTCATAATTAAATTACATATTAATATAATAATTTATATTTTTAATTTATAGTTTATAATTAAATTAATTAAATTAAAATCGTATTTTTTTAACTTATTTTTAATAAAATTAATTATATATTAATTTACAATTAATTTTTTTTTAAATTTTTTATTTCAATTATCTTATTTAATAATTCAATTACATTTTAATATAATAATTTATATTTTTTATTTATAACTTATAATTAAATTAATTAAATTAAAATCGTATTTTTTAACCTATTTTTAATAAAATTAATTCTATATTAATATACAATTAATTTTTTTTAAATTTTTTATTTCAATTATATTATTTCATAATTAAATTACATTTTAATATAATAATTTATATTTTTAATTTATAGTTTATAATTAAATTAATTAAATTAAAATCGTATTTTTTTAACTTATTTTTAATAAAATTAATTCTATATTAATTTACAATTAATTTATTTTTCAATTATCTTAATTAATTAATGATTCAATTACATTTTAATATAATAATTTAGTTATTTTTATATTTACAATGATTATAGTTTTTTAAATTTAAAATTGTGTTTTTATTGGATAATTACCAAAAAATAAATTATGTTTAGAACAAAATTAAATAACTAGTAATATCATAATAGAGCGTTGTCAACGTGAAATATTACAAATGAAATACAATATAATTATAATTAAATCATCCTCATTTTTAATCTATTATCATCCTCATCCTCCTCCTATTCCTCCATTCCTCATCACCATCTTCATTCTCCTCTTCCTTAATCTAATTCATTCCCTTTCCGCCAAATCTTTATCAAATTAATTTTCATTTTTAAGTCTCTGAAAAATTGAAATCTCCTCATTTTTTTTGAGCCCCAACCGTTTGGAATGGAGCTTAAATCAACTATTGAATCCGGTTTAGGAACTTGCACTAGTGATCTCGCCTTTACTTTGCAAACAACCATCCATTCATTATTTGCTCTCGAACCTGGATACGTGCGATTACATGGGATACACGAGTAGCAAACACAAGCGGATCATACCTCGAATATCTTCTTCTTCTATGATCATTGACCGGTTTGTTTTGAATCCTTGTTCTGACGGCGATGGATCATACCAATCACATTGAACAACACAACGGTCTTCTCGGGGAACCCCAAATATCCTACTTTGACTTTTGTCAATTAGTCACGACTTTCTCCATCGAACATTGTCTGAATGCAAACACCACTTTATTCACGATAGATTTGGTCGATGCATAATCCATTGTATGAAATTTGTAACCATTTACTTAGTATCCTTACAATGCGTGTTGACCCACACGTATAGTCCTTTTATCCCGCATGAATGGCTTCACAATTCCACCATTATAAATTTATTTGAGGTTAAATATATAATTGTAAACATTTAATATGAATTTGTTAATAAACAAGCTGTTTAGAACCACTCATAGTTTTGGAACCACTCTGCAAAACCCACGAGTAATATATTCACCTACTTGTGCATCTGAGATGTTTGGATCTATATGGTGTAGCTCTTTAGTGATCCTAATTGAAAGCAATATATTATATAATCAACTATATATAATAAATTAATATTCTAATTATGTAAATGATACGTTATCTGAAATACTTACTCAATATGCGGTTGGACTTCCTCACTATTGAATAACACATATTTATATGCGCAAACTTCAATCTCTTGTCGGTTCAACCATGGCCATTAATTTGTCTTACCCAAACATCGACACGGAAACTTAAACCACGGACAACATATCCTCAATATCATTAGCAACATTATGCATCTACCGTCGTAATTACGAGGTTCGTTTCTCAACCTTATTCTAACATGATCCTCGAAATAGTAAGAACAAAATGTTGTAACCTCCTCACACAAGTAGGCATTAACAATTGATGCTTCAACTTTTGTCTTTTGTTTAGCATTGAGCTTCAAGTTATGTAGATACCTATAGATATATAATAAAACAACAATTATAAGATCAAAACATAAATAGTTGTGAAGTGAAGGTTTACCTCTCAAATGGATACATCCACTTGTATTTTGCCGACCGCAAATTTTGGCTTCATATTTAAGTGCACCGCAAGTGCTCCATCGAATCAAAAAAGTGGAGGAGGAAATCGCTCCCAACTTGCATAAAATAAGCGGAATGTCTTTCTCCAAACGGACCATGTCATCTCACGTAATCATTGTAGACGTTAAATCTTTGAAGAATAAACTCAACTCGCATTCCATATATTGTTCTCTTCCCGAAATCACGAGGGCAACAATCGTTGCATAAACACGTGACAATCGTGGCTTTTCATCCCGGACACCTTCCAGTTTGATGTGTTTACACAACGACTTCGCGGAGACATTAGTCATCCGAAAATCTCTTCAATCCAATTACACAAAGCCACTTTCTGTCTCTTATCAAGTGTGTAATTGGCTTGGGGATACCTTCCGGTACGTTCATCCCTCTTCAAGTGATCACGTTTGCATATCTCGTTCAGCTCATCACGCGATTTTGCAGTGTCTTTTGTCTTGCCCTCTTTGTTCATGATTGTGTGGAACAAGTTATCGAACACATTCTTTTTTCGATGTGCATCACATCTAAGTTGTCTTAGAATCAAAGGTGAGCTCGGTAAGGGCAAGTCCCGGAAAATGCTCTTCTTCTTCCAACCACCCTAAGACCATTTTATTATGCTCCTTCGCATGTTCTTCTGTTGTTTTCCCCAATCTCTTCTGATTAATTTGATAACAAACTTTTACCTACATGAATGCAAAGAGTTATAAGTTAATTAATTTATCATATGTAGATAGAAATATATTAATTAATTTAAAACAACTAATATAAAAATGCCTGATCTCTTTTTCAAACCCTTTTTTATAACGACTGTGTTCTTGATAAAGTTCTTTTTATTCTTTCGAAAAGGATGATCTTGTGGTAAAAACATTCGATGGTTATCAAACCATGAAACTTTTTCGCTAATGGCTTCAGCTTGAAATCCTCCATGTAGTAAGGATTTGTTGGGGAATTAGGGGGTGCTGGATCTATTCGAGATGATTTTAAATACATATTTAAATTAATCAATTAATTACTAACATGAATTAATTCTAAATCAATTCAACATAATAATTAATAAACGAATAAACAACATGCGTACACGTAATCCACGTAAATCCTAAGCATGCAGAATCTAGGAGTTACGATATTACTAACCTCTTGTAGAGACGACGGATGAGACAACGGATCAACCCAAAGAGCCTTCCCAAATATGTCCCAAGTCCACTTGCGCAATCCGGTGGGAGGATTCTCACGAACGATTTTAACAAGAGGAAAACCAAAAATATTTTGCCACCACCTATGTGGATTTCTAATATTTCCAATACATGGAATTGCAGTTGGGAATGAACAATTCATCCCCTATTTATAGGGAGGAGGGGGCCGATTTTAGGTCTAAAAAATAAGGGAAGAAAATCTTTTCTTGGTCTCCAAAAAATCTTGAATATATCTCCTATATTCTTTTCTCCTTAATTAAATTTTCCATAAAAATCTCTTCCCCTTTTTATCCCTATTTTTCGAAAATAACAAGGCAAAAGGAGTCAAGATTTGACTTCTTGAATTTATGGGATAATTATTGTTGGGAGATGAATTTAATAAAGATATATGATTTTGATTAGATCCCAAAACCCCTGAGTATGACATGTTCAGGATAATCTTGATAGATGAGTCAGGATTCAGTTTTAGAGTGTTCAGGATGTTATCTCGACCGTGTATAGTCGGCACATAGAACGAGTTAGTTTCTAAAGACTCGATATGAAATCGAGAATCAAGACTTCGATGAGATCGAGAATTCTCAAGACTCGAGAACTCGAAGACTTCGAAGAATCCAAGGCACGATAATTTCCTCAAGAATGTCTTGAATGCTCGAATATCCCGAATGTTCCGGAAAATCAAGCCGAGGAATATAGCCATTTGGAATCCAAATTTGACGTGGACCAATGAGAGAAAGACAACCAAATTTGAAAAAAAGCTGCGGAGAACTTATAAAGAATAGTATGGATTTGAATGTGATTCTCTCAATCGGTAACATTCAAATCCACACTATAAATACAAGATCTTCCATCAAATTAAGGGTGGAAAATTATGCACAACATCTTCTTCTGAGCCAAGAGCGTTATAGTCAAAGCATTCCCACCCTAGAACACAAGTCTTTATACAAATACATTCAAAGAAGTGTTCTAGAACCCAACCTAAGCAACCCACGATGTATCTTAAGCTTAGAGATTTTCCCCAACCTTAAGATTGAGGCTAAACCATTGTAAGGGAAAATCTCACCATAAAGACAACACCAAACCCAAAACCCCATTCTCGTAAAGAGATATCCAAAAAGTGAGGTAGTTGTTAGGCAATCCCAAGAAGGGGTGATAAGTCCCGAAGGAGTGTGAACTCGTTAAACATCTAGAGGCGAGCCCCAGTGAGGGTGATAAGTCCAGTTTGAGTTAGTAAACTTTAGTCGAAAGCTCAAGGTCGGGTTGAGTTAGTAAACTACAGAGGTAGTCGATCAAGGTCGGGTTGAGTAAAGTAAACTACGTGGAGTAGTCGAAGCTCGGGGAAGTTGAGTAAGTAAACTAAGAGGTAGTCGAAAAGCTCGAGGAAGTGTTTGAAGGAATTTCCCTAGGAACAGGGAGAGTGGATGTAGGAGCTTGAGTCTCCGAACCACTATACATTGTTGTGTTGTTTACTGCTTTATGTTCTTATCTTGTCATACGCACTCGATTATAAGCAAAACACAACACATGAGCTTTAAACGCAAAAAAATCTGGAATCACTTTCTGCCCTCACCTGCTTTTATATGCATCGATTGTCATGTTTGCTTCCGCACGCGCCAAATGGGTTTTCAAATCGGGACCAACAAGTGGTATCAGAGCGGGAGTTCAAAAGGTTCACTAATTTCAGAGTGACCACCTGAACTGATCTTTTTAAAGAAAAACCCGATTCTTTAAAAATGCAAATATTCTGATGTTTTGGCATCTTTATCAATTGAGAAATTGTTGGGATATTTTAGTTCTATGCCAAAACATTATCAACTTGTGTTATTCAAGAAAATTTACAGATAACAAATTGAGGGGGAACGAAATTGAGGGGGAACTCACGGAATCAAAAGTAGATGATCGAGATCGACCGATCGCAGACATTGAGATCGACGATTCGATGAAGTTAGATGATTTTGGAGTCAATGCGATGAAATGCAAAATCTGAAGTGAAGAAAAAAAGCAAAAAAGCGTCGACTTTTTGCATCGTATGAAAACCTTCCGATCAAGATCGACGCGTGATCGTCGTTTATAAACCCGATATGCTAACCTGATATGATGTACTTACCAGATGCTATTCTCGATATATTGATCTGGCGTGTATCCGTCCGGACAAAGAAAAATCGAGAGCTTGTAAAAATAACAGACTCGATTAAAATCAGACTCAATAAGTAAAACTGATCTAAGATTCATCCCCGATCTTAAGAAAGACAAGGGTCGGGGATGTCCTGAAGTCGGAACTGAACTCAACTTCGATGAGTGTCGAAGATGCATGATCAGACAAAATCCGTGGAAGAGGAATGAGGAGGCGAGCTGAAGACCAAGACCGAAGACTTGTAATTCTTTATGTGTCTTTATCTTTTGATAAGTTCATTGTAAACTCTAATAGACTATCATACATCAATGAAACTTTATCTTTATGCTCAAAGATAATACCTCATTATCTTTTTTTCATGTCTTTTTATTTTGATATGCCTGATTATTGTTGTTTAGTGATAAAATTGTTAAAGAGATTCATTGCTGAATTTATTGTTAAGAAATTTACCATTCTTGTAATAAGAAAAACTGAAACCTGAGTATAGGTTATATGTTTGTAACAAGATGGTTTTGGCATCATAAAAAAGGGGGAAATTGTTGGGAGATGAATTTAATAAAGATATATGATTTTGATTAGATCCCAAAACCCCGAGTATGACATGTTTCGGATAATCTTGATAGATGAGTCGAGATTCAGGTTTTAGAGTGTTCAGGATGTTATTCACTTACTTGTGTATAGTCGTATTACACATAGAACGAAGTTAGTTTCTAAAGACTCAGTATGAAATTCCTCCGAGAAGCAAGACTGATTTGAGAATGAAGACTCGAGAACACATTTTTCATGAAGACTTCGATAATGTCTTGAATGCTTTCGATATATCTGAATGTTCCGAGGCAATCTTAAGGAATATAGCCGATGGAATCAAATGGACCAATGAGAGGAAGACAACCAGACTGAAAAAAAGTGCAACTTACAAAGAATAGTATGGATTTGAATGTGATTCTCTCCAACGGTAACATTCAAATCCACACTATAAATACAAGATCTTCCATCAAATTAAGGGTGGAAAATTATGCACAAGATGCTTAGCCAAGAGCGTTATAGTAAAGCATTCCCACCCTAGAACACAAGTCTAGATATACAAATACATTCAAAGAAGTGTTCTAGAACCCAACCTAAGCAACCCACGATGTATCTTAAGCTTAGAGATTTTCCCAACCCTTAGCATTGAGGCTTTAAACCATTTTTGAGGGAAAATCTCACCATAGTTGGAGACAACACCAAACCCAAACCCCATTCTCGTAAGAGATATCCGATTGGTGAAGTTAGTTGTTAGGCAATCCCAAGAAGGGGTGATAAGTCCCAAGGAGTGTGAACTCGTTAAACATCTAGAGGCGAGCCCGGAGGGTGATAAGTCCATTTGAGTTAGTAAACTCTGAGGTAGTCGAAAGCTCAAGGTCGGGTTGAGTTAGTAAACTACGAGGTAGTCCTCAAGGTCGGGTTGAGTAAGTAAACTTCGTGGAGTAGTCGAAGTTCG
The DNA here is from genome assembly GCA_037126765.1 of Stenogyne calaminthoides. Classification (NCBI taxonomy): domain Eukaryota; kingdom Viridiplantae; phylum Streptophyta; class Magnoliopsida; order Lamiales; family Lamiaceae; genus Stenogyne; species Stenogyne calaminthoides. Next base: position 3,691,117 of record JBBCBC010000004.1, on the reverse strand, counting down.
GGCCGAGTTGAGTAAATAAACTCGGAGGTAGTCGAAAAGCTCGAGGAAGTGTTTGAAGGAATTTCCCTAGGCAGGGAGAGATGTAGGAGCTTTCTCCTAACCACTATACATTGTTGTGTTGTTTATTGCTTTATGTTCTTATCTTGTCATTAATTTCGATTATAAGCAAAACACAACACATGAGCTTTAAACGCTAAAATGGAATCACTCGCCACCCTTTGTTTTATATGCATCGATTGTCATGTTTGCTTCATGACGCCGCCAAATGGGTTTTCAAATCGGGACCAACAAGTGGTATCGAGGCGGGAGTTCAAAAGGTTCACTAATTTCAGACCACAAAATCTTTTTAAAAGAAAAACCCGATTCTTTAAAAATGCAAATATTCTGTTTTGGCATCTTTATCAATTGAGAAATTGTTGGGATATTTTAGTTCTATGCCAAAACATTATCAACTTGTGTTATTCAAGAAAATTTACGAGATAACAAATTGAGGGGGAACGAAATTGAGGGGAACTCACGGAATCAAAAGTAGATGATCGAGATCGAGCCTTCCCAAATATGTCGAGATCGGATGAAGTTAGATGATTTTGAGTCAATCCGATGAGTGGTGCAAAATCAAGTGAAGAAAAAAAGCAAAAAGCCTCGAAGAGAAGGTTGCGATCGGAAGATGAAATAAAGAGATCGATCAAGATCGAGTGATCGAGATCGAATATAAACCAATATGCTAACCTTATGATGTACTTACGGATCTTTATTCGATATATTGATTCGAAGATGTATCCGTCGGACAAAGAAGAAATCATGGTAATGCGAGACTCGAAAAAGAGAAAATCTGAGACTCAAAGTAAAAAGCATCTAAGATTCATCCGATCTGAGATTCATAAGTAAGAAAGACACGAGGGTCGGATGTCTCGAAGTCGGAAGGAACTGAACTCGGTCGGCAATGATGATTTTATGCATGATCGAGACAAAATCCGTGGAAGAGGAATGAGGCGAAATCTTTTCTTGGACTCGAAAAACTTGTAATTCTTTATGTGTCTTTATCTTTTGATAAGTTCATTTAAATCGTAGACTATCATACATCAATGAAACTTTATCTTTATGCTCAAAGATAATACCTCATTATCTTTTTTTCATGTCTTTTTATTTTGATATGCCTGATTATTGTTGTTTAGTGATAAAATTGTTAAAGAGATTCATTGCTGAATTTATTGTTAAGAAATTTACCATTCTTGTAATAAGAAAAAAACAAAACACAGTATAGGTTATATGTTTGTAACAAGATGGTTTTGGCATCATAAAAAAGGGGGAAATTGTTGGGAGATGAATTTAATAAAGATATATGATTTTGATTAGATCCCAAAACCCCTGAGTATGACATGTTAGGGATAATCTTGATAGATGAGTCGATTTCGGTTTAGAGTGTTCAGATGTTATCTCAGACTGTGTATAGTCGGCGGACATAGAAAAGGTTAGTTTCTAAAGACTTCGATTATGAAATCGAGAATCTGAAGACTTCGATATGAGGCGAGAATTCTCAAGACTCGGAGAACACGAAGACTCGAGAGAATCACGAAGGCACGAAATTGCGAAGACTTCGATAATGTCTTGAATGCTCGATATATCCCTGAATGTTCCGAGGCAATTGAAGGTGAGGAATATAGCCGTTGGAATCAACCGGCGTGGACCAATGAGAGGAAGACAACCGACTGAAAAAGCTGCAGAACTTAAAAGAATAGTATGGATTTGAATGTGATTCTCTCCAACGGTAACATTCAAATCCACACTATAAATACAAGATCTTCCATCAAATTAAGGGTGGAAAATTATGCACAAGATGCTACAGAGCCAAGAGCGTTATAGTCAAAGCATTCCCACCCTAGAACACAAGTCTGTAGATATACAAATACATTCAAAGAAGTGTTCTAGAACCCAACCTAAGCAACCCACGATGTATCTTAAGCTTAGAGAGATTTTCCCAACCTTAGCATTGAGGCTAAACCATTGTAAGGGAAAATCTCACCATAGTTGGAGACAACACCAAACCCAAACCCCCATTCTCGTAAAGAGATATCCAATTGGTGAAGTGAGGTAGTTGTTAGGCAATCCCAAGAAGGGGTGATAAGTCCCAAGGAGTGTGAACTTCGTTAAACATCTAGAGCGAGCCTTGAGGGTGATAAGTCCAGTTTGAGTTAGTAAACTACAGAGGTAGTCAGAAAGCTCAAGGTCGGGTTGAGTTAGTAAACTACAGAGGTAGTCAGAAAGCTCAAGGTCGGGTTGAGTAAGTAAACTACGTGGAGTAGTCAGAAAGCTCAGGGCCGAGTTGAGTAAGTAAACTACGCGAGGTAGTCGTAAAAGCTCAGGGAAGTGTTTGAAGGAATTTCCCTAGGAGCGAGGGAGAGTGGATGTAGGAGCTTGACTCTCCGAACCACTATACATTGTTGTGTTGTTTACTGCTTTATGTTCTTATCTTGTCATACGCACTCGATTATAAGCAAAACACAACACATGAGCTTTAAACGCAAAAATCTGGAATCACTCTGCCCTCACCCCTGTTTTATATGCATCGATTGTCATGTTTGCTTCCGCACGCGCCAAATGGGTTTTCAAATCGGGACCAACAAGTGGTATCAGAGCGGGAGTTCAAAAGGTTCACTAATTTGGTGACCACAGGCGATCTTTTTAAAGAAAAACCCGATTCTTTAAAAATGCATATATTCTGATGTTTTGGCATCTTTATCAATTGAGAAATTGTTGGGATATTTTAGTTCTATGCCAAAACATTATCAACTTGTGTTATTCAAGAAAATTTACAGATAACAAATTGAGGGGGAACGAAATTGAGGGGGAACTCACGGAATCAAAAGTAGATGATCGAGATCAGACGCGACTGCAGACGAGACTGATCGAGATCAGATGAGTTAGATGATTTCGGAGTCAACTGATGAGCTGTGCAAAATCTGAAGTGAAGAAAAAGAAGCAAAAGCCAGCAAATCAGAAGAGAAGGTTGCGGTCGGAAGATGAAAGCGAAAAGAGATCGATCAAGATCGGGCGTGATCGAGATCGACATGATAAACTGATATGCTAACCTGATATGATGTACTTACGAGATCACGATTACGATATATTGATCTGAAGATGTATCCGTCGGACAAAGAAGAAATCGAGATAGCTTTGTAAAAAATAATCGAGACTCGATTAAAATCGAGACTCAATAAGTAAAACTGATCTAAGATTCAGTAAAGAAAACTGATCTGAGATTCAGTAAGTAAGAAAGACCTGAGGGTCAGGATGTCTGAAGTCAGAAGGAACTGAACTCAGTCAGCATGAGTGTCAGTATGCATGATCAGACAAAATCCGTGGAAGAGGAATGAGGAGGCGAGCTGAAGACCAAGACTGAAGACTTGTAATTCTTTATGTGTCTTTATCTTTTGATAAGTTCATTGTAAACTGTAATAGACTATCATACATCAATGAAACTTTATCTTTATGCTCAAAGATAATACCTCATTATCTTTTTTTCATGTCTTTTTATTTTGATATGCCTGATTATTGTTGTTTAGTGATAAAATTGTTAAAGAGATTCATTGCTGAATTTATTGTTAAGAAATTTACCATTCTTGTAATAAGAAAAACTGAAACCTGAGTATAGATTATATGTTTGTAACAAGATGGTTTTGGCATCATAAAAAAGGGGGAAATTGTTGGGAGATGAATTTAATAAAGATATATGATTTTGATTAGATCCCAAAACCCCTGAGTATGACATGTTCAGGATAATCTTGATAGATGAGTCAGGATTCAGTTTTAGAGTGTTCAGGATGTTATCTGCACTGTGTATAGTCGGCAGACATAGAACAGGTTAGTTTCTAAAGACTTCGATATGAAATCGAGAATCAAGAGACTTCGATATGAGATCGAGAATTTCAAGACTCGAGAGAACACGAAGACTCGAGAGAATCACGAAGGCCGCGATAATTCTTCAAGACTTCGATAATGTACTAAATGCTCAGTATATCCTGAATGTTCCGAGGCACTGAAGCTGAGGAATATAGCCGTTGGAATCCAACTGACGTGGACCAATGAGAGGAAGACAACCAGCCTGAAAAAGCTGCAGAACTTACAAAGAATAGTATGGATTTGAATGTGATTCTCTCCAACGGTAACATTCAAATCCACACTATAAATACAAGATCTTCCATCAAATTAAGGGTGGAAAATTATGCACAAGATGCTACAGAGCCAAGAGCGTTATAGTCAAAGCATTCCCACCCTAGAACACAAGTCTGTAGATATACAAATACATTCAAAGAAGTGTTCTAGAACCCAACCTAAGCAACCCACGATGTATCTTAAGCTTAGAGAGATTTTCCCAACCTTAGCATTGAGGCTAAACCATTGTAAGGGAAAATCTCACCATAGTTGGAGACAACACCAAACCCAAACCCCATTCTCGTAAGAGATATCCAGTGGTGAAGTGAGGTAGTTGTTAGGCAATCCCAAGAAGGGGTGATAAGTCCCGAAGGAGTGTGAACTCGTTAAACATCTAGAGGCGAGCCCGAGTGAGGGTGATAAGTCCAGTTTGAGTTAGTAAACTCTGAGAGGTAGTCGAAAAGCTCAAGGTCGGGTTGAGTTAGTAAACTCTGAGAGGTAGTCGAAAAGCTCAAGGTCGGGTTGAGTAAGTAAACTCGTGGAGTAGTCGTAAAGCTCGGGGCGAGTTGAGTAAAGTAACTCGCGAGGTAGTCGAAAAGCGGGAAGTGTTTGAAGGAATTTCCCTAGGAAGGAGGGGGAGAGTGGATGTAGGAGCTTGACTCTCCGAACCACTATACATTGTTGTGTTGTTTACTGCTTTATGTTCTTATCTTGTCATACGCACTCGATTATAAGCAAAACACAACACATGAGCTTTAAACGCAAAAATCTGGAATCACTCTGCCCTCCCTTTTGTTTTTATATGCATCGATTGTCATGTTTGCTTCCGCACGCGCCAAATGGGTTTTCAAATCGGGACCAACAAGTGGTATCAGAGCGGGAGTTCAAAAGGTTCACTAATTTCAGAGTGACCACCTGAACTGATCTTTTTAAAGAAAAACCCGATTCTTTAAAAATGCATATATTCTGATGTTTTGGCATCTTTATCAATTGAGAAATTGTTGGGATATTTTAGTTCTATGCCAAAACATTATCAACTTGTGTTATTCAAGAAAATTTATCTTGAGGGGGAACGAAATTGAGGGGAACTCACGGAATCAAAAGTAGATGATCGAGATCGATTCGAAAGTTATGATTTCGAGTCAAACTGATGAGCCGCAAAATCTGGCGTGAAGAAAAAAGCAAAAGCCAAAAAAATCGGAAGAGAAGGTTCGCAGATCGGAAGATGAAGCGAAAGAGATCGATCAAGATCGGGCGTGATCGAGATCGATATGATAAACTGATATCTAACCTCGATATGATGTACTTACGGATGCTTTTTCGATATATTGATCCAAGATGTATCCGTCGGACAAAAGAAGAAATCGGTTTTCAAATGTAAAAATGTAATCGGACTCGACAAAATCGAGACTCAATAAGTAAAACGATCTAAGATTCCTATCAGATTGATGAAGTAAGAAAAGACCGAGGGGTCGGGATGTTAAGTCGGAAGGCCCGAACTCTTTCCATAAAATGCATGATCTAAAAATATCTACAAGAAAATCAAGACAATCTTTTCTTCCTTTTCCCTACATATTTCGAAAATTTCAAGGAAATATTAGGCAAGAATATTTTCTTCTCTCTTTCATTAATTGGACATTATTTTGGGCTAGTTGAGGGGCCTTTAGGAGAATTAAGATTGGACCTCCAATGGACTATGAAACTATAATATTGGGCCAAATATTATTCAAAGTCCATTAATATTAATTTATTCCACTATAAAATTAATATTGAACTATCCATCTTAATCCATAGTATGGCTCCCGGTCATTATTTCCCGTGTTTAAGATTATTTTAGTCCATTAATTAATTAAGCCACTGAACAAGCTTAATATTAATTAATATCTTTATCCTTGGAGTAAAGACAGCTCAACATTATTATCCATACCGGAAATAAATTTCCACTTGCAAGATTTGGTATGATAAAGGTTCTAAGCCCACCAAGGGGACAAATGACGTACTTGCACACGATTCTCCATATTAAATGTCAGCAATCGTCATGTAATTAATAATATTGCCCAAGATATAAAGTATCGAATCCCGATGATTCTCTTCCTATCATAAGTCAAAGCAATAATTATTAATTTCACAAGATCCTATTTAAGGGACGGAGATTAAGGAACAACACACCACTGAGGTCTAATTCTTGTATATTCAGTACCGAATAATTTATCCTCCTGTATAGGTCCTATTCAGCGCATCCAAATGCACTAGTATAATCTCTTGGTCAAGACAAGTCAATCCGAGTCTAATACATCAACCTTTCATGATGGTTTGTTCATTTCCATCTAGGTTGTGGATTTGTACTTAATTACGAGGAGCTGTTAATTTGATCATCTGTGATCTGGTATCACCAAATGAACTACAACGTAATACGTACTGACTTTATTGAACGGATTTGCAATAAATATATATAACATTCATTCATATTTAAATGCAACAGTGATTAATAATTTATTTCTGTAAATAAATGAGAAAAACTCAGTTTGGTTATACAAAGTAAAAACATACTTTTCAGTATAACCCCAATAAGGACATGCTTGTTTCCCAGCCGTCCTCCATCCGGACAACATGGAGCACACAGGATAGTCGCTAATCGTCCAGAGCAGGGCAGCCCTCATCATGAAGTTCTGCTTTCTCGATACGTCGTATGTCAGCACTCCATTATCCCACAGATGTATTAAGTCTCTTATCAAGGGCTGAAGGAAAACATCTAGTTTGTCCTTTGGATTCTTTGGACTAGGTACCAATACCGTGAGAAACATTGTTTGGGGCTTCATGCACATCCACGGAGGTAGATTATAAGGAGTCAATATAACCGGCCATAACGAATATTGCTTACCATGCATTCCAAATGGACAAAAACCATCAGTGCTGAGACAAAAACCGAACGTTCCTAGGTTCGTCAGAAAAAATAGGAAATACCTCGTCAAGATGTTTCCTGGCCATCGAGTCAGCAGGGTGTCTCATCTCTAAGGTAGAGGATCAGTCTCTGTATGATGCCATGTCATATCTTTGGTTGTGGCACTAGATTGATACAGTCTCTCAAGACGAGGAATGATCGGGAGGTAATACATTATTTTATTTTCCACTTTCTTCTTCATTTTCTACTTCTCTCGACCGTCAGTCCAGTTCCGTCGTGGTACTTTGTACCGAGAGTACCCACAAATTTTGCACTTATCTAGATTCGCGTCTTCTTCGTTATCCCAGAATAACATGCAGTTATTGATACAACAATCAATACTCTCTACTGGTAGACCCATACTCTTCAATAGATTTTTGGCTTGATATTCTGTAATAGGCACCTTATTACCGGGAGGACATACCTCATTGATCAACTTACTAATCTGGTTATAGGCTCTTTGAGAAAGTTTGTTCTCAACCTTGATAGCCATGAGTCGAGCATTGGATGACAATAGAGAGTGAGTTTGACATCCATCATACAGATCTTCGTCAGCTGCTTTGAGTATTCTGTAAAAATTAGCTGCTTCATCATTTGGTTCCTCCTCCATAGCCTCATCTTGAATCCCACCAGCTTCCTTGATCATCGTATGATACATATCCGGTGTATCCACTGCAGGTGGCTTGAACTGTAATCATCGAATCCATGATCATCGTGTGTCTCATTGTATTCGATAGTCTTATAATACACTTCAAGGTTATTGAAATCAACATTCCACCGTTCTTCATCATGACGTGTCCAATTGTAGTAATATGGAACAAAACCATTCATGATGATATGTGTCTGAACATCCACAGTCTCTCTGTATGACTTGTTTTGACTTTTTTTTGCACTACACGGACATCTTATACGACCTTCTGAATTTGTTGCACCATGATTAATTGCAAACTGAATGAAGTTATTAACTTCATTCAAGAACTCCATATTTATACTTTCGTTGATAAGTCGAGGAGTCGAATGCATCCACTGACGATTCGGATATTCTATCTGTTTCAAATCATTATCAATATGTTAATTATACAAAAAATTTGATAGAGTTTCGTCTGTATTAATATCCAAATATATTCTTCTATCAAATAACATCAAATACATTCATTTAACATAAACTATCTACCCAATATTTATCTAGCTATGATCACAACATTTATTTAACATAAACTAACAATAAAATATACATCAATACCAAACTTATCAATTATATATTTACATTACACTATATATATTTTTAAACGGTAGAAATGTGAAAACGTACCGTAAAATCGTCCTCGAGGAGTAGATATCTTTCCTCTACACAATATGCACTTCAAAAACGATTTTCGCCTCTATCTACACAAAATTTGGTGTTGATTTTCGAAAGTTTTTGTTTGTTTTCGACTTTTCTGCAGACTGAGTTGCCTGGTTTTTCTTAAAATTTAGCGACGGATTCAGCGACGGTCACTAGAAACCGTAGCTAGTAGCGACGGTCCAGCGACGGATATTTCCGTCATTAATAGCGACGGTTTAGCGACGAATTTAATTTAAATAACCGTCGCTAAGTCCGTCGCTAAATACACGATTTAAAAAAAACATAAATTAAAATTGTTCAATGCTAATTAAAAATTAAAAACAAAAACATAAAATTAAAAATTGTTCATAACATAATTAAAATAACATCCTAGAAGGGAATTGCCCTCCAAACAACTACAAGTGACTCCCAAACTTTGTGCCCAATTTCTTCTGATAAATCCACTCCGTCTTCCTTCCACTGTGTACGCTACCTGTACATCATATCTTGGTAATGCGGTTGAGCAACTTTACGAAATGCCTTGTAAACTACATCGATCTCGAGACGGGACTCCACGTAGTTTGTTTCTATATTTCGAAAATAATACAATAATTAATTAAATTAATTTTAAAAATATTTATTAAAATAAAATATTTTAAGTACATTTTATACCTTAAAGTCCTCAAAATACAATTGACGCTGATCAGTTGACACATTTTTCCAACGATCAGCGTTGACAGCAATTCCCACCAGCATAATGTCGTCGTTGACTATACAGGAAGCCTCGTGACTAGGTACAATACTATAACACATTAAAAAATAAATACAGAATTAATAATTATTGTATTAAATTAATTAATTATATAATTATTATCGTATAAAACAACAACACTTACGCTCCATTAACAATATTGATTAACAAACCAGTAGTAGGCCTTCTGGATGAAGCAGGAATGTCACCACTTTCAGCAGCCATCTAAATAAAATGTGAAATTTATATATTAATTATATTATATAAAATAAAATTAAATATAAATAAATATACGAAAAAATAATTAAAGTAGTACCGTGAATATTGAAGAATACAGATGAACGAGACTTGTTTGTATTGCTTTCTAATTTGGTTGATGAAACAAATGGGCAGGCTGGGCGTGTATTTATAGATTTAGATTTAGCGACGGTTTTCAAAAAACCGTCGCTAAATTCGTCGCTAAAGTCTATCAAAATTAATGACACGCCCTCCCAACTGGCGGATCTCCTCCCAACAGGCGTATCTCTTCGTTTTCTGCAAAGTATAGCGACGGGTTTTTGCTAATAATGTTGATTCGGACTCTCCGTCGATGAACCGTCGGTAAGCCGTCGCTGACGCCAACGGTTTTATAATCCGTCGCTAAATATTGTGATTTTGACGGTTTGACTAAAATCGTCGGTAAAACCGTCGCTATTACCGACAGCCTGGTTAACCGTCGCTAATTTCTGTCGTTAAAACGCGCCTTTTTTGTAGTGAAAGTTTCTATAATTTTTTTGAAAGGTAATATCAGTAGAATCAATTATAATAATTTCTTCTATCATCGGACACATGGCAACATCATTTTATCTCGCTGCAGATCGGAACCACAATCACCACAAGAGGGGGACCACCCAAAATTGCAACTCAGAACCGCAATCATCACAAGATCTCGTTGTAGACCGGAACCACAATCACCACAAGAGGGGAACCACCCAAAACTACAAATGGGAACCGCAACCGCAAAAACCGCAATACAAGAGGCACTAATACACATTTGGGCTTGGACAGCTGTGAAAAATGACCTTGGAGAGCGGTTAAAACCGCTCTCCAAGCATCAGCTGTCCAAGCTTGGACAGCTGATAAAAAACCGTTGTCCAAGAGAAGCACTTGGATAGCGGTTTATAAATCATTTTGTTTTATCTTAGGCAATTTGATAACCGCTATCTAAGTCAATTTTTTTTTTAAATTCGTTTATTATTTTACATAGACAGCGGTTGAAAACCGTTGTCTAATATTTATATATATTTTAAAATTATTAATTTATATTTTAAAATTTCTATAATAAAACTATAAACCAAAACTTATATATACGTCCAATACCATAAACCATAAACCAAAAATCCTTTAATAAAACCATAAACCAAAACTTATACCACATATATATACCAAAACATCAAATTGATTAATAAACATACACATCATGAAATAAATAAACATACAATCATAAACATATATCGTCCAATACACCAAAAACATGAAATATATATCATCACAAATATATAAAAAAATTACATGCTACCAAAATTTCAAACAACGTTCGGTTAATATCGTATGAATATAAGAATTGATTGTAAAAAGGTACCCACGTGGCGTCAATCGTTTTTCCATTTCTCCGGTCTTTTTGTTAGAGTAAGAATTGAGCTCACGTTCATAACAAAAAGCGCAAACAAATCTAATCAATCAATATAGTATGAATTTTTATTCAATTAATAATAATTTAAATAAATCGATAAATTGACTTACATTGAGAGGAATGTTAGTTAGAAAAGCGCGGATTATGTCTTCAATATCTCATTATCTCGTTGCCTCGGAACTGTTGATTAACAATTCACTTTATTTAATAAATCAAAAGAAACAACGAGTTAATATAGCGAAGAAACAACATTCAATAAAGTCTTACATTTCTTTTTAGCATTTGTTTTTCTTTTTTTTTTTTTTTGTTGACCTTTCTCGTTCATGACCATAAATGTTAACAAGATCCGGATTGCCATATTCATCATCATCTCTAATTATTCTCTGGTATGGGCGTGGATTTGTAGGATCATCGAAAGATGGTACAGAATGAGTGAAGTTTTGAAAAGGATCATCAATTATGTCAACATCTTCATCGACATGGTCGCTAATCTGGAAACTATTGTTAAATTTGTTTGTGAGAACCACAATGGACCATTTCTTATTAAGCTGGGTGGGGACATAGAAAACTTGTTGAGCTTGGTGGCCACTATGTAAGGGTCATCTCGGTATCCCACATTCTTCAAATCAACGCTGCGTCTGAATCGAACTTTCAATTTGGACCCGTTAGAATCCTCACCCAACTACACTCGAAGATTGGTTGACGGTGAACAACATAGTCGAGTTCCCAAATGTTGACAATCATCCCAAAGTAAGTAGTATTTGATTGATCCAAAATAGTAATGGACACTCCACTATTCTCGCATAGTACTTGTGGCATCATGATCTCTCAGTATAAAATGTGTATCCGTTGCTAAGATAACACTTGTATGAATAAACATGTCTATCGGGCATTACGGATAACCACTTAACTCTTTCATTCAATTGATTACGCTTCCCGTGACAACATATTTGCTACATAACCATTGAACCGGTCAACAAGCGTGCGATTGTGCTCAACTTCAATCCATGATCTATCTACGGTGGGATTTCTCTCGGCAAGTGATCGCGTGTGCGGGTCGATAAAAGGAAGCACGTTGACCGTGTTGTGAAATCACGCCTTTGCTGGGGATTATCTTGAAAAGTATGCTTTTTACTTTGTATAATCGGCCCAATTTCGATTATTCTTTGAAATAAATTGTTTATCATTGATGCTTTAAATATGATTGAATGTTATATATATTTCTTTGCATAAGCTGTTCAATAATTAAATGCGTGTTACCTTTGTAGTTAATTTAGTGATACCCGATCACGAAAGATTAAATTAACCGCCTTGTAACTATAAATCGCCATTCCACGACCTAGATGGGAATGAACAACCATCGCGAAAGGTTGAGGTGTAAGGCTCGATTGGTTTGTCTTGACCAAGAGATTACACTAGTGCATGGTGATCTTTTGAATAGGACCCTCTGAGGAGGATAAATTCTTGAACGGAACAAGGAAGAATTAGACCTCGGTGGTTCGTTGTTTCTTAACCTTCGTCCCTTAAATAGGATCACGTGGGATTGGTAACTATTGCTTTGACTTATCATGGGTAGCGAATCGGAGAGAGATTCAATACTTTTTATCTTGGGCAATATTATTGGTCACATGTGATTGCTAAGATTTAATACGAAGAATCGTGTGCAAAATGCTTGTTTGATTTGCCCCCTTGGGAGGTTCATAAGCTTTATCATACTAAATCTTGCAAGTGGAATTTGTTTTAGGTATGGATAATAATGTTGAACCGTTTCTCGACCAAGGACAAAAGATATTAATTAACGGAAAGCTATTTCAAAGGGCTTGAATTAATTAATGGGCTAGATAATCTTAAACACGGGAAATAATGACCGGAGCCATATTGATTTATAATATGGGTTAAGATGGATAGTCTAATATTAATTATGTAGTGGGATTAATTAATATTTATGGGCTTGAATTATTTTGTGGCTCAATATTAGATATTCAAGATCCATTAGAAGGTCGATCTTAATTCTCCTAAAGGCCCCCGAGTAGCCCAACATATAGTCCAAAACCTGAAAAGGTGATTAAAATAAAATAAATATTGTTGCTTAATATTTCCTCTTAATTTGAAAATTATGAATAAAAAGAGGAGAAAGATTTTCTTTGAATTTTGTTATGGAATGAAGATATGTATTCTTGGAATACAAGATTATCTCATTAAATTCAAGAAATCTCCCACTTGGTTATTCATAATAGAGATTTCGAAAATTTTGAAATATAGTGGGCAAGAAAGATTTTCTTGATTTTCTTGAAAAGATATTATGGAAGATATGTATTTCTTGAAGTACAAGAATATCTCATAAATTCAAGAAGATCTAAATCTTGGAATCTTGATCCCTAATATTTCGAAATATTCCATAACAAATAAGAGAGTGGGATTTTTGTGGAATATTTTAATTATGGAGAAAAAGAATATATGAGATATATTCAAGATTTCTTGGAGATCAAGAAAAGATTTTTTCCTCCTTATTTCACATGTAATTTTCGTCCTCCTCTCCTCTATAAATAGGGGATGAATGTTTCATTCCCAGTAACACACGAAAATTGGTTTTTCGGAAAAATATCAACGTTGATAAAATATTTGATATTTTTATAACGTCGATGATTGTATTTTTTTTTTGAAAAACGACAATTGTGAGTCGTGTACAATTCCATGTCTTTGGAAATATTAGCAAATCCACATAAGTGGTGCAACAAAGTTTATTTTTTTCCTTTTGTTAATTGTTCTTATCCTTCCACCGGATTGTCGAGCAAGGGCTAAAGGAATACTTGGGAAGTCCTTTTGGTTAGTCAATCCGACCAAAATTTGAACTTGCCATCCCGAGGAGAATGCGTTCACGTAAACGTGTAGATTCCGCATCGTAGGTTTTACGTGGTTTTTTATATGCATGATATGTTGTTGCAATTATTATTTGAATTAATATAGGATTAATTCATGCTAGTAATAATTAATGAATTAAATTTGTATTTAAATATTCACCGACGACTCTGCCGAGGCGTCTTAGAATATTGGGCGGCGTGGCACTTTGCCAAGGTCGGTCCGAGGCCTAAAGGTTATCTAAATAGCTGTCGGCGGATCTTGGCGTCGTCCAATTGGCGTTCGATTCGAGTTCGAGCAATTTTTTTCGAGACGAGCGAGTGGGAGAAATTCGAGGCGTGTTTCTTCAAGATCAAGCCAAGAAAAAAATCAAACCATGACAATTGGATAATTTGTGCCCAATATGTTTATTTTTTTTCTGTTATGCTTGATTTATTTGTGTTATCTTATGCTTTATTTAATTTGTTTAAATGTGTTTGCATGAGGGTTGCCAAATTGAAAAATCTCAACTTCAAAATTACTAAGTATGTTTTAAATAATTAATTGACAATTTTATTCCGGATAATAAAATTGAATTAATTTTGACCTCCATGATTTATTTATTTGTGAATTCTTTTGGAGAAATTCCCCCCACGGGACGGTCAAAAGATAGGTTTCACATGAATGAATTCCGAACGGATGATTGTGGGTTATTACTAGTGGCGACGATGACCCTCCCCACGAGGCTCGATCAAAGCGAAATAGTAATCCTGTATTTAATCATGGTTATTACTTAGGTATAAAATTGATATGCATATACTTCCCCGAAGTCCCTGTCAATTTTATATTGGTCAAAATGAGAACCAACTATTAATCTGGATATTAAAGGTTTGTAACTGTTCTTGTTTGTAACCTGCTTGAATGTGTTTAAATAATGACCCACCCCACGTGGCTTATTTAAACTGTTTTGAGATGTTGGCTGATGCATGTTCATATTTTTTTTTGAGATTTTAAAATATGATGAAATGTGATCGAACCTTGTGATATACTTGTGCTATTGCATATAGTTGTTTATTTGATTCGAAGATCGTTTACCTTTTAATCCTTTATTATTACTTAAAGTCAATACAATATGTATGGAAACTATATTGATTGGAAAATTATAATTGTCCTAAGCGCACAAAAAGCACAAGTGGATTTTGACACACAAAAAATCGGATGAGCCAACCGACGAAGTCAAAACATGCGGGACTCGTCGGATCACCTTCAGAGATGTAAATTTTGAAAATGGTGGAGGAAAAACCCGTGAGGATTCGTCCTCAAAATAGATGGCCCATCTGAACAAACTTGAGATTCGAGTCGCAGATTATGATCTGGAGACTCGGATGAATTTAATACTTCATTCTCTGCCTGAAAGGTTTTTGAGCATTTTGGCCTCGCTAGCTAATTTGTTGCAAACTTTTGGACTCGGCAGAAATGATGATAAGGCACCAAACTCAAGCTTTGGACAAGTGGTGGTCCGTCTTCATCTTCTAGGCCAAGGGTAGGCAAGATAAAGAAGAGGACCAAAGGGCATAAGCAATAAAACTCAATTGTTGCCAAGGGCAATGGTAAGATGAGGAATGCTCGTTGAGTCAAGGAAAATCCAAAGAGGAAGTGCTTAAGGCTGCGGTGAGAGAGGACAATGGAGGTTTTGCTGTTCCAACCCCCAAAGGGACGGGAAAGAAAGGTAATTCTCACACACTAGTTGTTGAAACTTGTTTAGCGGCGTATACTTCTCATTCGTGGGTGGTTGATCACGAGATCCACTAATCATGTTGGCTTCACGGGTTCTAAATGATCCAACTTAGTGGGAGTGAGATCCTCATCACACTTTGGGTAACGTTACGAAAGTAGAAGACATTGCAATGCTCGTAAGTGGCGGATATTTCAATCTTCGATAGTAACGATTATTGCAATACTACATAAATAGCGAGACATTGCAAAAAGCTACATGAGTGGCGATTAAAGCGATGGGAGAAGTGCACCTATCTTTTGAAGATAAAGTTTTTTGAGATTATCTTTATGTTCCCGGTTTTAGAAAAGAATTCACTTTCGGTTTCTAAAATTCGATTAAAGGACACTAAGTTTCTTCTAATAAGAATGACATCATTTTTGAAATGATGAGTGTACCTGTTACGGGACATTGATAGAAGATCTCTATACAAATAATTGTGCACACCACTCACGAAATGTATCCTATAACACATCAAGCATTTTCCGAGAAAAGAAAACGTTCATCGAGGCGTGAGCAGAGACACTTCTTTGGCATCTAAGATTAGGTCATATAAATCGAAAGAGGATCCAAAGGTTGGTGAAAGATGGTTCACCGGAGCGTCTCCAAGTTGAATCGATTCCAACCTGCGAATCATGTTTGGAGGGTAATATGACCAAGAGGGCGATTAGGAGCCAGGGGAATAGGGGCGAAAAAGTGTTAGAGATCGTTCACACAGATGTATGTAGTCCAATGACAACCAAAGCAAGAGGAGGTTATGAGTAATTTTATTGATGATTACTCAAGGTACATTTTCCTTATGAAGCATGAATCTGAGACCTTTGAGAAATTCTAAATTTAAGGCTCAAGCGAGAGAATCATATGAAAAAAAGCGTATAAAGTCTCTACGATCTCGATCGTGGAGGCAAATACCTCAATGATGAGTTTTTGAACTACTTATCGATGAAGGGATTGTATCGACTCAATTGCACCCGGAACCCCTCAACAAAAGCGGGGTTTTGCAAAAGCGAAGCAACATAATTCTTTTGGAAATGGTTAGATCAATGATGAGTTATCGGATCTTCCCGGAGTTCTACGGGGTCATGCCTTGGAAAACAACGACTTACATTACGAACTTGGTGCTATCCGTCGGTTCGAACCCCAAAAGAATTGTGGATCGGGCGCAAGTCTAGTATGAGACACATAAGAACTTTGGGGTGTCGCCTACGTGTTGGACAAAGGAAACCGATAAATTGGATCCTCGATTAGAATTAAGGTTGTTTTGTAGGATACCCCAGGGAACAAAAGGGTGAATGTTCTATAGTTCGAAAGATCAAAAGGTGGACATCCGCACCCATTTTAGATTTTGGAAGAAAACTATAGAACCAAAAAAACCAGTGAGATTACCTTAAATGAGCTTAGAGGGCAAACCTCGGTCTTAAGTGTCTTAGATGATATACCAAATGATCGTTTTTCTGGCAATCGGAGACTCGTTATAGTGGGAGGGTTGTTAGACAACCCGAGAGATTCATGGGAATAGGAGAGTCCTCGGACTTGATTCCCGGAATCGAGACCCATGGACATATGACGAGGCACTCCAAGATAAGGATCTTGATTCTTGGCAAAACAAAGAATGAAAGCGAAGTGGTTCTATGTTTCATAATAGAGTGTGGGAGCTAGTCGAACCACTTAATGGGGTCAAACCCATTAGATGCAAGTGGGTATATAAGAGGAAAAGAGGATCGGACGGGAAGGTTGAAACCTTTTAAAAGCAAGAATAATGGCGAAAGGTTATACTCGAAAAAAAAAGGGATCGATTATGAGGAAACTTTTTTTTTTGGCCCGTATAGCCATGCTTAAGTCCATCCGTATTCTCTTATCGATTCTTTGCGCATTTCAACATTGAAATCTGGCAAATGGATGTCAAGGCGGTTTTCATATTCTTGATGAAGAGATCTATATGCAACAACCCCAGTTTCATTGAAACGGGCCGAGAACATCTTGTTTGTAAGCTCAAGAAGTCCATTTACGGACTCAAACAGGCATCGAGCTTGGAACCAATGTTTTGATCATATTATAAAGTCTTATGGGTTTGATCAAAACGAGCTTGAAAGTTGTGTGTATAAAAAAAACGTGTCGGAACTGCATTGGTATTCTTAGTAATGTCACGTAGATCACATTGTGATCATCGGGGAACGATGTGAAGGTGTGATCGGGCGTAAGGGCATGTTTTTCAAAAGCAGTTTGATATGAAAGACTTAGGGAAAACCCGGACACATCCTTGGGATCAAGATCACAAGAAAAGGATGGTCGGGTTATCGCAAGTTTCATACATAGACACCGGTTTTGAAACGATTGACATCAAAGATTCGAAAAAAGGATTCGTACCTTTTGGGACTTGGAATCCATCTATCCAAGAAAATGTTCCCTAAGGCCGCAAAAGGAGATAGATGACATGAAAGGTATTCCTTGTGCTTGGTTTTTGTCGGAAACCTTATGTATGCAATCTTTGTGGGCGAGACCGGATATCTGCTTTCTTGTAGGCATGGTGGCAAGATATCGAGTAACTTCGAGGAAAGCGTGTTGGATGACGATTAAAAACATTACGAAGTCTCGAAAAGAACTCGGGATAGAATATTGATTTATCGATCGAGATACTCCATCCCCATCGCCGGCACCTGGACTCATTTTCCAATCGATTTAGATTCGAAAATTTCTACGCCTCGGTTAGTGTGTTTTCAATTGGGAAGTGTAGCCATCAAATGGACGAGTGTGAAGCGATGCATCAACTCAACCATGGGACTCGGGTAAGTAGGCGCTTGTGAAAGCGTTGAAAAAGAACCGATTGGGCTCTAGATCTTCTTAGTGGACTTGGATGGTGTTACGAATTTGTCAGAATATCTGCTATCGATTTGCAAATTCAAGAGAACCAAAAGTCCACGAGTCAAACAAACACATTAAAGGAAAGACATCTTATCGAGAAATCGTTAAGAGAGAGATATAGATGTGGCAAAGATAGCGTCGAGGACACGACCCTAGCGATCCATTCACTTCTGCCTCTGAATACATTCGAGAGACATGTGCGTGGAATGGGTGTCAAGACCGTTGCCAATCTGCTTTGAGTATAAGTGGGAGAAATTATTAGGTTCGTGTAGGTGACATTAGATGTCACGGACTACTCGAGACGTGTTGTAGTATACTTAAAAGCGGACTTTGAGTATAAGTGGGAGATTGTTGGGGATTATCTTTGAAAAGTATGCTTTTTACTTTGTATAATCGGCCCAATTTCGGACTTATTCTTGAAATAAATTGTTTATCATCGATGCTTTAAATATGATTGAATGTTATATATATTTCTTTGCATAAGCTGTTCAATAATTAAATGCGTGTTACATTGTAGTTAATTTAGTGATACCCGATCACGAAAGATTAAATTAACGATCCCTTTGTAACTATAAATCGCCATTCACCCCTAGATGGAAATGAACAACCATCGCGAAAGGTTGAGGTGTAAGGCTCGATTTGGTTTGTCTTGACCAAGAGATTACACTAGTGCATGGTGATCTTGTTGAATAGGACCTCTGGGGAGGATAAATTCTTGAATCGAACAAGGAAGAATTAGACCTCGATGGTTCGTTGTTTCTTAACCTTCGTCCCTTAAATAGGATCACGTGGGATTGGTAACTATTGCTTTGACTTATCATGGGTAGCGAATCGAGAGAGATTCAATACTTTTTATCTTGGGCAATATTATTGGTCACATGTGATTGCTAAGATTTATCTGAAGAATCGTGTGCAAAATCGCTTGCTTGATTTGCCCCCTTGGGAGGTTCATAAGCTTTATCATACTAAATCTTGCAAGTGGAATTTGTTTTAGGTATGGATAATAATGTTGAACCGTTTCTCGACCAAGGACAAAAGATATTAATTAACGGAAAGCTATTTTTGGTGGCTTGAATTAATTAATGGGCTAGATAATCTTAAACCACGGAAATAATGACCGGGAGCCATATTATTTATAATATGGGTTAAGATGGATAGTCAATATTAATTATGTAGTGGGATTAATTAATATTTATGGGCTTGAATTATTTTGTGGCTCAATATTAGATATTCAAGATCCATTAGAATGTCCAATCTTAATTCTCCTAAAGGCCCCCTGAGTAGCCCAACATATAGTCCAATAACTGAAAAGGTGATTAAAATAAAATAAATATTGTTGCTTAATATTTCCTCTTAATTTCGAAAATTATGAATAAAAGAGGGAGAAAGATTTTCTTTGAATTTTGTTATGGAATGAAGATATGTATTCTTGGAATACAAGATTATCTCATTAAATTCAAGAAATCTCCCACTTGGTTATTCATAATAGAGATTTCGAAAATTTTGAAATATAGTGGGCAAGAAAGATTTTCTTGATTTTCTTGAAAAGATATTATGGAAGATATGTATTTCTTGAAGTACAAGAATATCTCATAAATTCAAGAAGATCTAAATCTTGGAATCTTGATCCCTAATATTTCGAAATATTCCATAACAAATAAGAGAGTGGGATTTTGTGGAATATTTTAATTATGGAGAAAAGAATATATGAGATATATTCAAGATTTCTTGGAGATCAAGAAAAGATTTTTTCCTCCTTATTTCACATGTAATTTTCGTCCTCCTCTCCTCTATAAATAGGGGATGAATGTTTCATTCCCAGTAACACACGAAAATTGGTTTTTCGGAAAAATATCAACGTTGATAAAATATTTGATATTTTTATAACGTCGACATTATTTTTTTTGAAAAATGACAATTGTGAGTCGTGTACAATTCCATGTCTTTGAAATATTAGCAAATCCACATAAGTGGTGCAACAAAGTTTATTTTTTCCTTTTTGTTAATTGTTCACGAGTATCCTTCCACGGATTGTCGAGCAAGGGCTAAGGAATACTTGGGAAGTCCTTTTGGTTAGTCCGTCCGACAAAAGCCACTGCCATCCCGAAATGCGTTCACGTAAACCCGTAGATTCCGCATAAAGTGGGTTTTACGTGGTTTTTATATGCATGATATGTTGTTGCAATTATTATTTGAATTAATATAGGATTAATTCATCTTAGTAATAATTAATGAATTAAATTTGTATTTAAATATTCACCCCAATAGATGCATGTTGCGAATCATTCCCCAACACGCACAAGTGCATCCGTAGTTCCTCCATGCTAACACTTACAGGTTGACCATCGGTTATGCCTTCACCATCCATCCTATTGGTGTCCGGAAGTCCAATTGCATCGACATTCGGAATAAATTAGACCCGATGCTCATTTGCTTCTTCTACTAAATAGCGTTAATCCCTCCGCCCGGATATATTCATCACATATCCTTTGAGCACTTTCATATATCTCTCTACACCATACATCCATCGATACGAAAGGGGACCACACATCCTTGTCTAAGTGTACCAAATGAACTTAACCATTATATCAAAAAATGATGGAGGAAATACATCTCAAGCTCACGGAGAGTCCCCACAATCTGCCTCACTAAAAACCAAGCAATTTTCTAGGATCTATGACCTTGCTACTCATTGCCTTGAAGAACCAACATAACTTTGTTATGGTTATAAACCTTTTTCGCAAGATAGAACGTATTGCAATGGGCAAGAAAGTCTCCATGATGACATGATAGTCATGCGATTTCGATTCACCAGTCTCACGCCATCATCTGATACAAGTCTCTGTATGTTGGAGGAATAACCTTCACGGTACTTTCACATCCTTTAGCGGTGAAGTAACTCTTTTCTCTCATTCTTGGACAAGGTGTGTGCAGCAGGAGGTAAGAATGGTTGACCCCTTTCTCTAGGCATAGGTTTTAATTATGCTCTTATTCCCATATCAATCATATCCATTCTTGCATTGTAACCATCCTTGGACTTCTTATCAGCTAGGAGAGTGTTGAGCAAGCTGGCACAAACGTTCTTCTCAACGTGCATTAGATCAATGAAGTGTCTAACATACAACTCTTTCCAATAGGGCAATTGAAAGAAAATTGATTCCTTCTTCCAACCGCTAGTGGGGACACTCTTTGCGAAGATCTTTCCGTACTGTGTGTCGATATTCTTCATCTCATTCAATACATCCGAACCTGACAATATACGTGGTGCTTCACCTGTCTCAATTGTGCCATCGAATGCATCGGCCATTGTTCTGTACTTATGGGTTGGGTCCAACCACCTCCTATGTCCCATATAAACGGTCTTCCTACAATGTCTCAAGCGAATGTGATGTGTCTTCTTGGTACAACAAGGACATGCATCGGCCCCTTTCACACTATATCCAGATAGATTCCCGTAAGTGGGAAAGTCATTGATAGTTCCAAACAGCATGGCCTTCAACTTGAAATTCTCCTTTCTACAAGCATCATACACATCGACAACCTCATCCCACATGAGATTCAAGTCCTCTATCAAAGGAGCCAGATATACATCTATGTCGTTACCAGGTTGTTTGGGTCCTGATATCAACATAGACAACATCATGTAAGTGCGCTTCATGCACAACTCGTGTGAAAAGATTATACACTAATGTAATCATTATCTTTGTGGTTGGTACTTTGGATACCGAACGGATTCATTCCGTCGGGCTTGAGAGTGCAAGACGCAAGTGTCGTGGCTCGGTGCCAAATTCTGGATGCCTGACATCGAATGTCTTCCACTGGTGTGAATCAGCAGGGTGTCTTAGCATTCCATCTTTGATCCTATCATCATGATGCCATCTTAAATTTCTAGCATCCACAACTTCTATACATTCTCCTAATCTTGGTATTATTGGAAAGTACCACATCACCTTCAGGAGATTTATTTTTCTTATATCGCTTTAGTCCACACTTGGGACATTCCTCGAGGTCGCATACTCCTTTTTTTTCAAATAAGATACAATCACCCGGGACAAGCATGAATTTTTACGATGTGTTAACCCGATGGACTTGAGCATTTGTTTAGCATCATATGCTCTCTTAGGCGATACATTTCCATCGATAATAGACCACTAATCTGTTTCAAAGATACTTGTGAAGCACTCATCGGACAAGCGGTGAGTTTGCTTTTAGGTTGAACAATATCAACACACGGTGACGGTTTTGTTACCTTCTTACACCCGGCCCAGTGGTAATCCGGCAGAATCCGCCTTCTCGACATATAAGGGTGATCTCGCGGATCATCGTCATCCCCACTTGATGTATCAACAATACATCATCGAAAATATCGCATCCACTTTGTATCTTCAAACCTAAAGTCAGGTTTCTAGGTTGCTTGAGCTACATCCATCTCCTCTCTCACCATGATATGTCCAAACGGTATATGTTTTATCAATACCGTGAATCATCAAGTGGTCAAATAGACTTTCTCGACCACTAACGGTTTTTCCATTCATACATTTCCAACACGGACATGGAATGTGCACCGAGGGTCTGCGATGTCTAATTGCATGATTACAAAATTCTTTTTCACCCTATTACTATACTCATTTGATAATCGATCTGCTCGAACCCACTTTCGATCCATATAGAACTAGAGATGCCTATAGAAAAGACAATATGAAGTGTTTCTCAAGATAATGCATGTATCCTAATGTATTAAACCTAAAAGTATTAAACCTAAAAATATTACATTCCTAATGTATAAAACTTGCATATAAAATGTGGTAGTACCTAAGGTTTGTATATTGCATATGTATCTAAGGATTTGTTGCATCTCAAAACAATGTATATAACCTAATGTACCATCATTAATCATCTAAAGCAACACACTTTATCCATTCACCAAATCATCAAATTAATATAACAAAAATATATCCTAATGTATTAATCCTAATTTATGCTTAAATCCTCACACAAGCATATTATCAAACACCTTGAGTGCATCAATTGTTCATTTATCAAGCATATTATTTCGAATTAATTACAAGTACACTGTGAAAGTTATGCTATACGTCATCAGAAAAGTTATGCTATCAAACACCAAGTTATATATATGCTATACGTTAATATATACTATGCTAGTAGTTTGTATCAAACACC
Organism: Stenogyne calaminthoides; assembly: GCA_037126765.1. NCBI lineage: Eukaryota > Viridiplantae > Streptophyta > Magnoliopsida > Lamiales > Lamiaceae > Stenogyne > Stenogyne calaminthoides. Next base: position 3,667,622 of record JBBCBC010000004.1, on the reverse strand, counting down.
AACCTCAACCTCAACTTCTACGTTAACACTATCAAACACCAAGTTATGAAATAAATTAGGGCTCTTACCTGATGATGCAGCGGGAGAATGAGAAAGACGACGGCGGGAAGACGACGGCTAGGGCTTCTGGTTCGATTTGGGGAAGAGGGAGGAGGAGGCTAGGGCATGGTTCGCGATTTGGGGAATGGGAAGGAGGTAATGGGAAGACGACGGCAGCGGAGGAATGGGAGGACGAGCGACGGAGTTCGATTAGGGTAGAGGAAGGAGACGCTAGCTTGATTTAATTTGGGAAAAAATTGAAGTACTCTGGTTCGCGATTTGGCTTAATAAAATTTGCAGACAACTTGGACAGTGGTTTGGAACCGCTGTCCAAACTATTACCTTGGACAGCGGTTCCAAACCGCTGTCTAACCCCTTGCACAGCGGTTGTCAACCGCTGTCTATTCTTTTCTTTTTTTTTATTAGAACCGCTCTCCAAGCTATAGCTTGGAGAACTGTTTGAAAAAAGGGTTGTCCAAGTGCAGCTGTGCAAGCTCAAATGTGTAGTAGTGAGGGAGACTACCCGAAACTGCAACTCGGAACTGCAACCGAAATCGCAACCCCACAAGAGGGGAACCACAAGAGGAATAAATATATTTCCTCTCCGTGTCTCGAACCCAAGACCTCGAAATCTCAAATTATTGGGATTTAACCACCTAAGTTATTCACACTTGACAATATTTTCTATAATTAACTGGCCATTTAACGATTTATGAATTACATTGATGGTGATATATGTATTTAAACTATTTGTAGAAAGTCACGAATATACTTGCATAGTAGTCGACGTCAAATCAGATCCACAAATTAACTCAATGACTTATTTGTTTTATATTCATTCAATTACTTAATTGTAGAAAACCATGAATATACTTGCATATGAGTGCTTGTGATAGGCTAATGACAATGAGTCAATGACGATAGTAGAGAAAGTTGCGTTGGGCAACTAATTTGTATTTCGTGTGTATTTTTAATAGTACATTAGTTGTTTCATAATTAAAAAAGAATTAGTTATTTGGTTAGAAAATTAAATATCAAATAATCTAATATAAATTGTATTAGTTATAATCTTAGATAAATTATTATTTGGTTTGATTTTTTTTAGAAAGTAAATTATATAAAGGTTATTGATATATTTAAAATTCTTAGATTTTATACTAATTGTATACATATTATATATATTATTTAAAATTTTGAGATGTTATATATATATATATATATATATATATTTTATTTGAAAAAGTTTATTCATTGTTTTTTATAATTTATATTATATATATATATATACACCCTTTTGTTCCCTCGGGATATCCTAAAAAACAGCCTTAATTCTGATCGAGGATCCAATTTACCGGTTTCCTTGTCCAACACGTAGGCCGGACACCCCAAAGTTCTCATGTGTCTCATATTAGGCTTGCGCCCGGTCCACAATTCTTTGGGGTTTTGGGAACCGATTTGGATAGCACCAAGTTCAGAATGTAAGTCGCTGTTTACCAAGGTATGACCCCAGAACGACTCGGGAAGATCCGCATAACTCATCATTGATCTAACCATTTCCAAAAGAATTATGTTTATTTGCTCTACAACCCCGTTTTGGTGAGGGTTCCAGTGCGATGGTGAGGATACAATCCCTTCATCAGATAAGCAGTTCAAAAACTCATCGCTGAGGTATTCGCCTCCACGATCAGATCGTAGAGACTTGATACGTTTTTCCATAAGATTCTCTGCTTGATCCTTAAATTCTTTAGAATTTCTCAAAGGTCTCAGATTCATGCTTCATAAGGAAAATGTACCTTGAGTAATCATCAATAAAATTACTCATAACCTCCTCTTGCTTTGGTTAACATTGAACTACGTACATCTATGTGAACGATCTCTAACACTTCTTTAGCCCCATTCCCCTTGGCTCCAAATGCCATCTTGGTCATATTACCCTCCAAACATGATTCGCAGGTTGGAATCGATTCAACTTGGAGACGCTCCAGTGAACCATCTTTCACCAACCTTTGGATCCTCTTTGGATTTATATGACCCTAATCTTAGATGTCAAAGAAGTGTCTCGTTCACGTCTGATGAACGTTTTCTTTTCTCGGAAACAGTTGATGTGTTATAGGATACATTTCATGAGTGGTGTGCACAGTTAATTGTATAGAGATTTTCCATCAATGTCCCGTAACAGATACACTCATCATTTCAAATGATGTCATTCTTATTAGAAGAAACTTAGTGTCCTTTATTCGAATTTTAGAAACTGAAAGTGAATTCTTTCTAAAACTGGGAACATAAAGATAATCTCAAAAAAACTTTATCTTCAAAAGATAGGTGCACTTCTCCCCTTTGCTTTTAATCGCTACTCATGTAGCATTGCAATGTCTGCTACTTACGTAGTATTGCAATAATCGTTACTACTTAGTAACATTGCAATATCTGCCACTTACGTAGCATTGCAATGTCTTCTACTTTAAATAATGTTGCCCGGTGTGATAAGGATCTCACTCCCCACTACGTTGCGGATCATTTAGAACCCGTGAAGCCAACATGATTAGTGGATCTCGTATCAACCACCCACGGATGAGAAGTATACGCCGCTAAACGAGTTTCAACAACTAGTGTGTGAGAATTACCTTTCTTTCCGTTCCTTTTTGGGGTTGGAACAGGCAAGACCTCCATTGTCCTCTCTCACTGCAGCTTAAGCACTTCCTCTTTGGATTTTCCTTGACACAACAAGCATTCCTCATCTTACCATTGCCCTTGGCAACAGTTGAGTTTTATTGCTTATTGCCTTTGGTCCTCTTCTTTATCTTGCCTACCCTTGGCCTAGAAGATGAAGACGGACCACTTGCCGTCAAAGCTTGAGTTTGGTGCCTTATCATCATTTCTGCCGAGTCCAAAAGTTTGCAACAAATTAGCTAGCGAGGCCAAAATGCTCAAAAACCTTTCTGGGCAGAGAATGAAGTACCAAATTCATCTGAGTCTCCAGATCATAATCTGCACTCAGAATCTCAAGTTTGTTCAGATGGGCCATCTATTTTGAGGATGTAATCCCTTACGGGTTTTTCCTCCACCATTTTCAGCGACGACATCTCTCGCAAGGTGATCTGACGAGTCCCGCATATTTTGACTCGTCAGTTGGCTCATCTGATTTTTGTGTGTCAAAATCAACTTGTGCTTTTGTGCAGTTAGGACAATTATAATTTTTCAATCAATATAGTTTCCATACATATTGTATTGACTTTAAAATATAATAACAATGGATTAAAAAACGCGACATCTTTGAATCTAAATAAACAACTATATGCAATAGCACAAGTATATCACAAGATTCGATCACATGCATCATATTTAAAATCTCAAAAAAATATATGAACAATGCATTAGCCAACATCTCAAAACAGTTTAAATAAGCCACGTTGGGTGGGTCATTATTTAAACACATTCAAAAAAGTTACAAACAAGAACATTACAAACCTTTAATATCCAGATTAATAGTTGGCTCCCACTTTGACCAATATAAAATTGACACGGACTCAGGAGAAGTATATGCATATCAATTTTATACCTAAGTAATAACCATGATTAAATCTGAGGATTATTATTTAACTTTGATCGAGCCTCGTTGGGAGGGTCATAAATGCGCCACTAGTAATAACCCACAATCATCCGTTTGGAATTCATTCATGTGAAACCTATCTTTTTTTTGAATCCGTTGAAATTTCTCCAAAAGAATTCACAAATAAATAAATCATGGAGGTCAAAATTTATTCAATTTTATTATCCTAATAAAATTGTCAATTAATTATTTAAACATACTTAGTAATTTTGAAGTTGAGATTTTTCCATTTGGCAACCCTCATGCAAACACATTTAAACAAATTAAATAAAGCATAAGATAAGCGCCAAATAAATCAAGCAAAGCAGAAAAATAAACATATTGAGCCTGGAATTATCAGCTATGTGGTTTGATTTTCTTGACTTGATCTTGAAGAAACACGTTCGAATTTCTCCCTTTCCGTTGGAAGTCGAAAAATACGCCGTCTCGAACCGCCATGGCCAGGCTCGCGGCGGGATACACGCCCGCATCCGGCGGCAGGACTAGGGCAACCTCAGCGGCCTCCGGCTTGCCCGTGGTGTGAGCGCCCACCCGGTGCCGGCTTGCGCCGGCAAAATATGCGGCGTCGTCGAGATCTCAGCGGCGGCAGCCAGCGCATCCACGCCCTTGCGCTCGCCCGACCTCCCGTACCGCCCAGCGTCGCCAGCGTGCCCGCGTCTCAGCGCCAGCGGCATCCATGCCCGTCGGCTTCGGCACAGGGCGCGCGCGCGCCCGTCTTGTGGCGGCCCTACAAATCTGTGGCGCTTCGGCCGCCCGGCCACGCGCCACTGGCAATGTCGTGCCCAGTAGCGCTCCGCGCCGCCTATTCACGGTTACGGATTTCGTTCTTTAATTCTTCGTCTCTTACGTTCCGATCCGGTTACAATTTATTTACAAAAATAAATAAACCTAGATCTAGACTTGTCTATTACATTGATCAAATCAAACAAATCCTAGTCTACTTTCGTGGATTTTCTCACGAGGCAAAAAACAAATCCGAACGAATCAAATTAAAAACCCACGGTTTATATGCATGCAAAATAAAACATTAAAATCCATGACAATTGGATACACAAAAAACAGATCTAACGGTTCTACTATCCAATTTCAAATTTAATGTCCACGAATTAAATTACAATTTAAAAAATTGAGCAAAAAAAGTGGCTCGATACGATTGTTGGGGAATGAGTTGCACAGATCTATTAAAATTGAATATTTAAATACAAATTTAATTCATTAATTATTACTAGCATTAATTAATCCTATATTAATTCAAATAATAATTGCAACAACATATCATGCATATAAAAAGCCACGTAAAACCTACGCATGCGGAATCTACGGGTTTACGTGAACATACCTCTCGGGATGGCAGTGGCTTTGGTCGGACGGACTAACCAAAAGGACTTCCCAAGTATTCCCTTAGCTCTTGCTCGACAATCCGGTGGAAGGATACTCGCGAACAATTAACAAAAGGAAAAAATAAACTTTGTTGCACCACTTATGTGGATTTGCTAATATTTCCAGCACATGGAATTGTACTTGGGAATGAACTAATCATCCCCTATTTATAGGAGAGGGGTTGGACGAGTTTTTAGCGATATTTCAATGTGGGAAAAGACTTTTCTTGGTCACCAAAAAATCTTGAATATATCCCTTATATTCTTTTTCCCATGATTAAAATATTCCACAAAAATCCCACCTCTTCTATAATAGTGTTATTTTCGAAAAATACAATGCTACAAGAATCTAAGATTTGGATCTTCTTGAATTTATGAGATATTTTTGTATTTCAAGAAATACATATCTTCCATAATATCTTTTCAAGAAAATCAAGAAAATCTTTCTTGCCCACTATATTTTAAAAAATTCGAAATTTACTATATAGATAACCAAGTGGAGATTTCTTGAATTTAATGAGATAATCTTGTATTCCAAGAATACATATCTTCATTCCATAACAAAATTCAAAGAAAATCTTTCTCCCTCTTTTATCCATAATTTTCGAATTTTTTTAGAGGAAATATAAGCAACAATATTTATTTTATTTTAATCACCTTTTCAGTTATTGGACTATATGTTGGGCTACTCAGGGGGCCTTTAGGAGAATTAAGATTGGACCTTCTAATGGATCTTGAATATCTAATATTGAGCCACAATATAATTCAAGCCCATAAATATTAATTAATCCCACTACATAATTAATATTGCACCATCCATCTTAACCCATATTACAGTCAATATGGCTCCCGTCATTATTTCCCGTGTTTAATATTATCTAGTCCATTAATTAATTCAAGCCACTGAAATAGCTTTCCGTTAATTAATATCTTTTGTCCTTGGTCGAGGAACGGTTCAACATTATTATCCATACCGGAAACTAATTCCACTTGCAAGATTTGGTATGATAAAACTTATGAACCTCCCAAGGGGGCAAATCAAGCAAGTGTACTTGCACACGATTCTTCGTATTAAATCTTAGCAATCACATGTGATCAATAATATTGCCCAAGATAAAAAGTATTGAATCTCACTCTGATTCACTACCCATGATAAGTCAAAGCAATAGTTACCGATCCCACGTGATCCTATTTAAGGGACGAAGGTTAAGAAACAACGAACCACTGAGGTCTAATTCTTCCTTGTTCAGTTCTGAAGAATTTATCCTCCTGTAGGTCATATTTAGCGCATCAGTCATGCACTAGTGTAATCTCTTGGTCAAGACAAACCAATCTGAGCCTTACACCTCAACCTTTCGCGATGGTTGTTCATTTCCATCTAGGTCGTGAATGGCGTACTTTTAGTTACAAGGGACTGTTAATTTAATCTTCTGTGATCTGGTATCACTAAATTAACTACAGTGTAACACGTACGAATTATTGAACAGTTATGCAGTAAATATATATAACATTCAATCATATTTAGAGCATCAGTGATAAACAATTTATTTCAGTAAATAAGTCTGGAAATTCAGTTTCGATTATACAAAGTAAAAAGCATACTTTTCAGTATAATCCCAACACAGTCTTCTCAGGGAACCCCGAATATCCTACTTCAATGACTTCTTGCAGGTGTCCAAAGTAGTCACGGCTTTCTCCATCGAACATTGTACTGCTAATGCAAACACCACTGTTCACAGTAGATTTGGTCGATGCATAATCCACTTTATAAATTTGTAACCATTTACATAGTATCCTTGGTACGTGTTGACCACACGTAGTGGTCCTCTACTGAGATCCCGCATGAATGGGTTCACAATTCCACCATTATAGCCCTGTGACGCGATTATTTGAGGTTAAATATATAATTGTAAACATTTAATATGAATTTATTAATAAACAACTGTTTAGAACCACTCACATAGTTTTGGAACCACTCTGCAAAACCACGAGTAATATATTCACCTACTTGTGCATCTGAGATGTTTGGATCTATATGGTGTAGCTCTTTAGTAATGATCCTAATTGAAAGCAATATATTATATAATCAACTATATATAATAAATTAATATTCTAATTATGTAAATGATACGTATATGAAATACTTACTCAATGTACGGTTGGACTTCCTCACTATTGAATAACACATATTTATGTGCAGCTTCAATCTCTTGTCGGTTCAACCATGGCCATTCATTTGTCTTACCCAAACATCGACCTGGAAACTTAAACACGGACAACATATCCTCAATATCATTAGCAACATTATGCATTGCCTTTACCGTCGTAATTACGAGGTTAGTTTCTCAACCTTGTTCTAACATGATGTAAGAACAAAATGTTGTAACCTTCTCACACAAGTAGGCATTAACAATTGATGCTTCAACTTTTGTCTTTTGTTTAGCATTGAGCTTCAAGTTATGTAGATACCTATAGATATATAATAAAACAACAATTATAAGATCAAAACATAAATAGTTGTGAAGTGAAGGTTTACCTCTCAAATGGATACATCCACCTGTATTGCACCGGACCGGCAATTTTGGCTTCATATGCTAAGTGCACCGGCAAGTGCTCCATCGAATCAAAAGAAATTTGGAGGAAAATCGCTCCAACTTGCATAAAATAACCGGAATGTCTTTCTCCAAACGGACCATGTCATCCCAACGTAATCATTGTAGACGTTAAATCTTTGAAGAATAAACTCAACTCAGTTACAACCCTCCATATATTGTTCGGTAGGAATTCCCGAAATGTGAGGGGCAACAATCGTTGCATAAACACGTGACAATCGTGGCTTTTCATCTCGGACACCTTCCCGTTTAATGTGTTTACACAACGACTCAGATTAGAGACATTAGTCATCTGAAAATCTCAGAGCTTCAATCCAATTACACAAAGCCACTTTCTGTCTCTTATCAAGTGTGTAATTGTCTTGGGGATACCTTCCGGTACGTTCATCCCTCTTCAAGTGATCACGTTTGCATATCTCGTTCAGCTCATCACGCAACTTTGCAGTGTCTTTTGTCTTGCCCTCTGTGTTCATGATTGTGTGGAACAAGTTATCGAACACATTCTTTTCGATGTGCATCACATCTAAGTTGTGCTGAATCAAAAGTGAGCTCCAGTAGGGCAAGTCCCAGAAAATGCTCTTCTTCTTCCAACCACCCGGTACCATTTTATTATGCTCCTTCGCATGTTCTTCTGTTGTTTTCCTCAATCTCTTTTGATTAATTTAATAACAAACTTTTATCTACATGAATGCAAAGAGTTATAAGTTAATTAATTTATCATATGTAGATAGAAATATATTAATTAGTTTAAAACAACTAATATAAAAATACCTGATCTCTTTTTCAAACCCTTTGTTATAACGACTGTGTTCTTGATAAAGTCCTTTTTATTCTTTCGAAAAGGATGATCTTGTGGTAAAAACATTCGATGGTTATCAAACCATGAAACTTTTCTGCTAAGCGGGAGACTGAAAGCGTCAGAATCCTCCATGTAGTAAGGACTGTTGGGGAATTAGGGGTGCCTGGATCTATTCGAGATGATTTTAAATACATATTTAAATTAATCAATTAATTACTAACATGAATTAATCCTAAATCAATTCAACATAATAATTAATAAACGAATAAACAACATGTTTACACGTAATCCACGTAAATCCTAAGCATGCGGAATCTAGAATCATGCAACTGTTCAATAATTTTATCTCTTAAACTAGAATCTTTAATCTATTTAAGAAATTCTAGTACGTTGTTATCAGTCAAGACACTAATATTCATATCTTGAAATTGACTCATAAGCTTATAATACTCATTATGAATATTATTATCAGTATTACTGATACAATTAAGACAAGCTTTCCAAGTGTACAATCATTGCATTTAGTCTTATCAGACTTATCAGAAACATCATCATCAGAAGTAGACTCAATAGAAGAGCAGTTATTATAAGACTTTTTTGATTCAGAATCAATATTAGAATTCATAACAATTTTAAAAAGAGTTTCTTTTAGCTCATCATTAATATCAAGATTTTTAATCTTGTCTTTAGCATAGCACTGATTAGCATAATGACTAGGCCCATTACAATTTTTACAAATAATTGTATTATAATTTTTATTTTTAAAATATTTTCTTTTATTTTTATCATGTTTATAATTATGATATTTATCCTTATCTTTTTTCTGCTTATTATCAGAATAACGTTTTCTTTTCCTATAAGTAGATTTATGTTTAAAATCTCTTTTGTTAGTATTAGGAAAACTATTTTTAGATTTAGGATTACTATTTTTAGAATTAGGATTATCTAATCCAAATTGGTCACATAATTGACCTAATTGTTTTCTTTCCAAAAGATTATCTTTTTTAATTTGAATTCTTAATTTAAGTTCATTACAAAGATTTAATCCTTCCTGAACACAAACTAATGATTTGACCAAACGTATAAGACTCATAAGCAATATGGTCAGAGTCTTTTCTAAGGACTTTTTTAATCCTTTCAGCAAACAAATAAGGAAGACCGTCAATAAACTTGTTCTTCCAAATATCCTGATTACAATCAGGGATATCATAAATACGAGACAGAAAAGTATCTTTGTACCATCTGAAATCAGTTAGGGTTTTACACTTCATATTTAAAAGAAGAGTTTTGGTATTTTTTGATTTATTAGTAAATCTACCAGTAAAATGTTCTAGAATAGTAAGAACAAGAGAGTTGTTGCGAGTCGTTTTATATGGAGAATATTATGTGGCTGATTCGGTGACAACTCACAAACAAAATATGCACGTGTAAAATGAACTGTAAATAAGAAGAATTTTTTGACCCAGTTCGTCAGGAAATGACTACTCTGGGGGCGTTCCAAGCCAGGGATGTAGTATTACGAGTATTACACGTACAATATATGATACATCTTATGAAGATGAATCGCTATGGATGAAGATGATTTGGAGAGTTGGTATATGAGTGCTAGGGTTTTTTATGTGCATGGATGAACTCTCGAATTTTTCTGAACCTTACCCCTCTGGGAAATTTTTTTGTGTGTGTTTCTCTTGTTGTTTTTTCTTCTATTTATAGTAGTTTAACAAGCATGAGCTGGTTTGGCAAGCATGAGCTGGAGACTTCGAGTCTTGCAAGAACTCATATATTCTTTGCCACGCGTTCAACCGTCTTCTGGTTGATCTTTGCATTTGCTTGTCTATAAGGTATTCTTTTGATCGTCCAAATCAATCTTTTGCTCGACTGAAAGCTTTGTTCGCCCCATTAAACCACATCAATTTTATGTCGGAATATTGTCCTCATCGAGCATGTCTGGGCCCATCAGGTTGTCTGAACATCGAGCATACTGACCCCTCAGGTTGTCTGAGCCTTCAGGATGTCTGAGCCTCCAGGATGTCTGAGCATCGAGCATACTGACCCTGAGGTCACTTGACTCAGGCTATCCGATTTCTTCTTTGCTCGATTTGATCAGCTCAACATCTTTTCAGGTTCACACCTGTTTGCTCGGTAAGTCTGGCGAACATACCTGTTTGCTCGGTAAGCTGGTTGAGCAACCTTGGTTGGTAAATGGCGAGCAGGCGAACAAAACTTGCTCGTTAAATGCGGCAAACCCCGCAAGAACAAATGACACTTGCTCGGCGAGCTAGCGAACAAAACTCACTTTGGTAGGCGAGTATGCTCGCTTGGTTGACAAGTGGCGAGCTGGCGAACAAACTTGTTTGTTCAGCGAGCGACGAGCACACTTATATATCGAGCATGATTATTTTAATAGTTGAATATTACACGTGTCTCTCTTACGTGTTCGATTAATGCTGAATAATTATATCGAACACAACTATACCCCCCAGTCGGGTCGCTTTGTATTCATCATGGGGCCAGGCTGTTATAATTTGATTTGGCCGTAGAGATTGTCGTTTCGTATTCTGTGCCAGATTTTTCAAAATTGAACCCGGTATCTATAAATACCTCATTTTTGCCGCCTCAGTGCTCTTTTTTCTTTCTTTACTTCTTATCTCTGTCATTATTTTCAATCTCCTTCGTGTCTGAAACTTTCGGCAAGGGCATTATCATTCCGGCGAAGGAATTTATTCAGGTAACTATTTCATCCCCTTTTTAATTCCGATTATGGCTTCTCGTTCAAATTCCTCTGCTTCTGTAGAATCAAATCGCCATAGTTCCTCCTCCCCCTCTTTCGGTACAATCCCTCGTATCGACGCTGATGAGTCGGAGATAAATGCTTTGGGATCAAGGTCTCGTTGGCAAGTTCGGTAGCCGTTTGTTTTTCTTTCCTCCGATTCCGATGATGCCCTAAACGAATTGGATAGGACTTAGCCCGTAGTGATTTTTTGGATAATTCAAGTGATGATTCTTTGCCCCAACCCCAAAATAGGTCTAGGGTTGTAAATAGTCTTGATATGAATAGGGATGATGATAATGTGAGGGAGGAATTCTTGATGGCTGAGAATGTTGATAGGTCGAACAGAGGGTTCGACAGCGAGCCGAACACGGGGCCCGATATCCCTATTGTTCTTCCTCATAGTCCAACATATAGCGAGTATAATGCTCGTTATAATTTTGATTTGCCCGAACAACCTCATAGAATTAGGGTTGAGAATGAGTACCCGACGAGCAAAATTGCAAGCGTGATAGATGTACATATGCTCGCTCAACTGTATAGAAACTATGAAACCCCCAAAGATGTCTTTTTCTGGGCACCTGGTCCCGACGAGCGAGCAGACCAGTCCCCTGAGGGTTGTGTTGCTGTGAATTTGGACACGATGGAAGCTGGTCTTCGGTTTCCACTCCATCCGGCTGTCACTCGTTTGCTCGTAGAATGGAACATTACCATTACGCAGCTGAAGCCGAATGGGTGGCACATGATTATGAGCTTCTTGACTTTATTCGGCAAAATGAGCCCATATATTATCCCACAGCAGCTGAACTTGCTCGACTAGTGCATTTGACCCATCCGAAGGGCGAACATGGATGGTTGTTCGTGCAGGCAAATGCTAAGTGTAAGATCATTGAGGATGTGCCGAACAAAATCAGTGATTGGAAGGAGAAATTCTGGTTCGTTGGGGGCGATTGGAAGAGCCCGGCTTTTGGAAGCTAACCAGATGCTCGTTTAGACATCCCCACTGATTTCGAGGTTTACCGAAGTAAGTATTTTTGTGTCTTTTGCTCTTCAACTTGAACTGATTTTAACTTATTCTTCATTTCAGGAATTCTAGCTGCGACGGACAAGGAGACCAACGAAGGCTATTTTAGCAGCATTTGGCAAATCGATCTCGAGCCTCGCTCAGAACGATCTGTGAAGACTCTGAATACCACCGAACAGAGGAAGAAAGGAGGCTTATACGTGCCCCCTCACCATCTTGTTGCTGTTAATCCCGCTGGTAAGGATTGTTTTTTTTTTTTTGCATATGTTTTGTACATTTTGCTCACTGTTTCCCTTTCTTACATAATGAACTGTTTTATCTATAGCTTTCCCTGCTGTTACTGTTGCCGTGAGTACATCCGAGCATACTGAAATGGCTCGAAGAAAAAGACCTCAGGAGCTTGCTCGAATTCAAGCCGAGCGGGAGGCTCAGCGAGCAAATCTAGGGAAGCGGCGGGGTGGTAGGGGTGAGCCAAGACATCTGCGTCTCGCCTGCTGGGTCGAAATTTGAACAAAGAGGACAACTCGTTCGGCCGAGCAAGGGGTGAGCGAATAGGCTCCATCGCCAAAAAGACCAAGGATGGAAACCGATGAGCAGGGGACAAGCGAACAGGCTCAGACGAGCATTGATGCTGTTAGGGAGACCCCCACTGCCGAAGCGATTAGAATGGCCGCCTCTGTGGTTGGTCCGGTCGCCAAAATAGTTGAAATGGAGGTTGGTACATCTTCTCCACCTCCTGCTGGACCCCGAACTTGGACCCCTTTGAACCCTGAGCTCCGGTCCCCTGATGATAAATCATTTTTGGGATGGGATCCGGCTCGGGAGAACAGGTACATTTTGTTCGCTTTATTTCCTTTTTCATTAATTTTGTTCGCTTTGTCATGTTTGTTTGCTCGGGTGTATGTGTAGGTTGAGCAGGTTGGCGCCTTTGATGTCCGAATTGAAAGACTACTACTGCTCGCCAAGCGTTCGCAAGGTTCCTGGAATTCCCGAGCATGTTCAGAAGGCGTGCGAGACCCCCATTCGAGCATGGACTACTGAACTGGAAGAGTCCACCACGGGTCCAACACCTTTGGAAAACATGCGACTTGGCCTGGTACACCAGGGCCAATCTTTGGTCATCCTTGAGAAAGTTTATGCTGAGTCCGCCAATCTTCATGCCAACTACTTGGCTCTGATCAGAAGTTTTGAAGAGAAGGTGAACGAGCTGAGTAAAACTCAGGATGAATTGAGGTTGGCCCAGGGACAGATATCCTCGGTTCAAGCAGATGCTCGTAAGGCTCAAGAGGATGCTCGCCAGGCTCAGGAGGATGCTCGCCAGGCTCAGGAAGTTGCTCGCCAGGCAAGGGAGGAGCTAAACCTTGCTCAGGAGGAGGTGATCGGCATACGGAGAGTTCAGAATAAAATGAATGTTGAGCTTCGTAAACTCCGAACTGACGTCGAGGTCATGGAATGCGAGAAGAATTTGCTCGGCCAACAACTCATCACTGCTGAAGAGACCAACACTCGTTTGGGTCTCAAAAATTCAAGGTTGCACAATGAGGAAAATGTTGATTCCATGTCAAACTTCTCTTACATATGTGCTTTTGCCGATGCCATCCGGTCTGCTCGCTACACGCTCACTAGCGAACAAATTGCCCCGCTCATATCCAGTTTTCAGCAGTACCTGATCGACAACCCCCCAGATCGCAATCTTCTGATGTCTGACTTGAACGATCTGTGTGATTTCTCCAATCTTCCTGAAGGGATCGAGATTGATGATCCTATCTTGGATGAGGAAGATGGCTCGGATGCGGACATTGCTGATGTTGCTGATCAAACTCTCAGAGTCAAGCCCGGGTTCGATCAGGTGCAGGACGAACAAAGGGGACCTCCTGTGACCGAGCAAAGTGTACTTCCTGGCGAGCAGACTGGGCCTGACCATGCTGGAGGAGCCGTTGCTGAGGAGGCCGAGCAGATGGGATAGGATTTGTTCGATACTTCACTTCCGCCCACCCCCAACAACAAATTTATTCCTTAAGTGTAATTTTTGCTTTGCCGAACAAATGTTGTGTAATTTTTGTCTTTTTCATTTTTTGCTCGAACAATTTCTTCTGAAGTGTAATTTTTTGCTTTCTTCTATCTTGTTCGAACAACTTCAAAATTGAATGGTTGAATTTGCATATTGAACAATTTCCTCTAACCTGATCGTTGGGGATGAATGTTGTTGCTGATGAATGATTGATACTTGTGTTGCTTGATGTTTGCTTTGTTGCTTTCTAGTTTATGCCTCTTTTCTTCTGAATGAATTCGAACATTGTGTTTGCGTATGCCCGCTCCTGACTTCTTTTGTTTTTGATTGTCTTATTGATGTGCAATCGGTTGATCATCTTATTTAGGTGCGACCAGATGGGTTAACTTTATGCAACCCCCCCTTTCTTGGTTCGCGATCGTCTTATTTAGGCGCGATCACTTCGTACTAGGGCCGTCTTATTTAGTTGCGACCCGCTCATCACCCGCTTTTTTTGCTATGGGTATCTGTAAAGTCTGAGTCATCTTTTCTACATTGCGTACCCATTACTCGCTTTTTTTTTGTGGGGAATCGAGTATGAACTCATTAAATCGGTGAACATAGACTTGGGCTCGTTAAATCTTTATTCAGGCCGTCCGAAGCAGGTCACGACCTCTAATAGGCTTCAACTAGAAAATCTTAACAAACAAAAATATTTTTTTTGCAACACGTTGAATTTTATTACAACTTTTACATTTGAAGAAGACTGTCTATTACACAACTATAGACATTGTCTATTACACAATAGACATCAGACTATGGTTTTGAATTTAAACCTTGTCTTGAGTAGACATAAACTGGCCTCACCTTGTCCGCGGAATCGATGTTGACAAGCATGTGGCACATCATCCTGTCTACCCTTCTTTAAAAAACATGCTCAAGCAGCAGAACATAAGTGTTTGTCCTCCTGGACAAGTTGTGATTATCTTGGGCAAACATGGACATGAGCATGTTAAGAAACAGCACCTACTTTCGCCTATATCGGTAGCGAGCAAAATCTCAGCTCGCACGATCTGTCCCCCCTTCATGAAAGCTCGAGCATCGGATCCGCATGTTGTTTGAAGGATACCACGACATCCTCCCCTTTGGAGGAGATTTTGGGGATGCATAGGGGACTAGTGATTTACTACTGCATAAGCAGTGAGTAACGTGGAGTGGCAACCATGACTCTGCCGAGCATCTTGAGTCCATAACGAGCGTCAACATGTGCTCGATGTGTCACATGGGGTATAAAGCTCATACTAGGACAGATGCTCGATTCAGCAGAATGATAGCTGAATTGAGTGTTGGATTCTTCTTCGTCTCGAGGCATACTGAACCAACTTTCTTCCGATAACTGTAGTATTTTTTCTTTTTATCTATTTTTTCTCTGCTTTCTTCAGCTATCAATATGCCTCTATTTATAGAACTATCCTAAGCTGGTGCTGGCATAGGTAGTTGGTGCTGGCCCTCTTGCTTTTACTCCTCCTTTTGACATCTGTTCGCTTTGAATCCTCCTTTTGACATCTGTTCGGATTTTTGTTCGGATTTTTTGCCAGCTCTTATTCAAGGATTGACGCGTTCATTTTTTGGTTGCCACAACTTCTCGACTTGCTTTGACACGTATCTTCTATTTTTCAATAGTGTTGGCCAGCATTTTTTCTAGAAGATTTGTGTCAAACACAGTGTGTTCTCCTTCATGATTGTCCTGCTCGTCTTAGCTGTATGGTTGATTATGTTTGGCCATTTGTGCTCGTTTCAGCTGTGTGGCTGATTTTGTTCGGCCAGTTATGCTCGTCATTACTGATAATATTTTTTCAAATTTGACTCATTCCACGAGTAGGACAATGAGACTACATTCAGGTCTTCCAAGTCATATGCCCCATTTAACAGACGTTCTGTAACCCTGAATGGACCTTCCCATGCTCGGCCGAACACACCACTTGATACCCCCGTTGCTCGTCTTAGAACCAGCTAGCCCACGTTGAACCTGCGTGTTTAGACTTTGGAGTTATAGAACTTTTCTGATCTCTTTTTTGTACATGGCATTCTTGAAATCAGCCTCCGGCCTTTTTTCTTCTAACAGGTCTGCACTCAGGGCGAGCGCCTGGTCATTGACGTGCTCTCCAAAAGTCATTGTCCGATAACTTCGAATTTTTTATTTCATGGTATAATAGCTTCCGCACGAATGCCGTGGCAAACGGGGTTTCGCAGATTGATGTTCGAAAGTTGTTCGATAGGGCCCATAATATTTCGAGCAACTTCAAATCCTCCCCCCTTGGAATTATCAAGTTTAGCCTTGAGGGTATGCTTGATAATTTTATTAACGGCTTCAACTTGTACGTTTGACTAGGGATAATACGGAGTTGAATAATGCTTTTTTATGCCCCAGCGAGCACAATTTTGTCAGAATTCACTTCCATCTAACTGTTTGTCGTTATCCGTTACTAATGATTGGGAAGCCCAAAACGACAAATGATATTTTTCCAAACAAAGTTCCACATTCTTTGTTCGGTGATTTTGACAATGGCTTCAAGCCCATTTATTTAGTATAGTAATCAACGGCAACCACAACATATTTTACTCCCCGACGTGCGGTGAGGGAATGGGCGATCAAATCGATTCCCCATTTAGCAAATGACCATGGCTATAAACCCACACTAATTCTTCTTGGTGGGCTATGAATAAGTGGGGCATGTACACGGCACTTGCGACCTGCCAGCATATCTGTGAGTGAATCTTTTTGAGGGTCGCCAAGAATAACCTTTGTCGATTATTTTATGTGCGGGGCGAGCCCACACATATGGTTTCCGAATACTCCATCATGGATTTGCTCCGAAATCACATGACCCTCTTCAGAGTGATACACTTCAATAGTGGAAGTGAGAAACCTCTTTTGTATAAATGCTTTCGTCTAAGATTGTATAACGAAATGATTATGTCTGAGGTCGGTGGCTTGTGCCTTACTCTCGGGGAGATGTCCCTTTTTGTAAGTAGTTCAAAATTGAGTCATCCGGGTTTCTTGCTACTTTGTTACATGGGAGACCACAACTCGAATTGATGGCGAACAAGTTGTGACGACCACAATGTCCGTTGTGTTAAATCCTCCTTCGTTGTTGCCAGCGTGCCAAGGCATCGGCCAATGAATTACCCAATCGTGGTAATTGTTCTATATAAACCTGTTTCGAATATTCGAGCAACTCCTTTGCTAATTCTTGATATTGTGCCATCTGTTTCCGCCTCGGCCTCATACTACTCTGTTACTTTGGTACACGACACCGAGAATCGGCCAGAAATCATCGACCTTTGAATTCCCATTGTCATAGCCATCCGAGTCCAAATGATCAAAGCTTAATACTAGCTTCATTATTTGTAGCCGGAAATCAAAACGGATGGTCACAGAAAGTTTGTCGAGTTTGGGTCGATTTGATGAGAACCACGCCTGCTTCGGCTCTTGAACTTGTTGATGAGCCATCAACATACATATGCCATGGTTGGTCGATGGCTCCTTCGGGCAATTGCGGGTATGTCAACTCGACCATGAAATCGGCCATAGCTTGGCCCTTCATTGATGTTCGCGGGGCGAATGTAATGCCAAATTGTCCTAACTCCACCGCCCACTTGAGTAATCTGCATGCAGTGTCTGGTCGGTAGAGGACTTGTCGAAAATGAATGTATCAATTTCGATCGAGTGATCGAAAAAGTATGGTCGCAACTTTCGAACACTCATAACGAGAGCATATGCTAATTTTTCCAGTGGTGGGTACCGGAGCTCGGATTCTTTGAGCACCTGGTTTAAATAGTAAACAGGCAAGTGGGTCGTCCCCTCTGCCCGAACGAACACGACGTTAATTGCATGTTCGGATGCAGCGAGATACAGATAAAGTTGTTCACCTGGAAAAGGCTTGGATAGTGTCTGAGTATCTGCAAGGTACTGCTTCAATGATTCGAATGCATTTTGGCAATGCTCGGTCCACTGGAATTTCCCTTTCTTTAATGCATCAAAGAAAGGTTTGCATTTGTCCCCAGTTCGTGATATAAACCGGTTTACGGAAGCTAAACGTCCGGTTAACTTTTGGACCTCTTTCACACTCCTGGGGCCCTGCATGTCAAGCATGACTTGAATCTTTGATGGGTTCGCTTTAATCCCCCGTTGACTGACCATATGTCCAAGGAATTTTCCTGAGTGAACCCCAAAGCTGCATTTCTTCAGATTTAGCTTCATGTTGTACTCCCTGAGTATATCAAACGTTTGTGTGAGGTGGGTGATGTGGTCTTCCTTATGTTCGCTCTTTACCACAATATCGTCAATATACACCTCAATTGTTTGGCCGATGTGTTCGTCGAACATTTTGTTCACCAAACGTTGATATGTTGCTCCGGCATTCTTTAATCCGAATGGCATGCGCTGCCAACAGTACATATTCTTTTCATTGCAGAATGCCATATTCTTTTGATCGTCCGGATGCATGGGTATTTGGTGATAGCCAGCAAAAGCATCCATGAAGGTCATGAGCTCATAGCCTGCTGTATTATCGACCAAATAATCGATATGCGGCATCGGGAAATTATCTTTCGGGCATGCCTTGTTTAAATCAGTGAAATCAATACATAGTCTCCAAGTTCCATTAGACTTGTGGACGAGCACAGGGTTCGCAAGCCATCTTGGGCATTTTACTTCTCGAATCAGTTTATTGTCGAGCAACTTTTTGATTTCACTATTCATAGCCGCATACTTCTCCGGACTGAACTTTCTTCGCTTCTGGATAACTGGAGTTTGTATTAGATCAAGGTTGAGGGAGTGACATGCATGTTTAGGATCAATGCCAACCATGTCCTTGTGCGACCAAGCGAACACATCCAAGTTTACTTGAAGATAGGCGATCATTTTTGTTCGTAATGGTTCCGGTAATTCCGAACCAATGAACACTTCTAACTCAGATCTGTTCGGGTCGATATTAATAGACTCCAGTTGTTCGACAGGAGTTGCTCGCTTTCTTTTTTGTTTCCACCGAGGATCTTCGATCGACCCCCGGTGTTCGTCATCAACCTCCATAGGTTCAAAACCTACGCGAGGTTCTAGGTCCGATAGCTCGCTTGGCGGATCAATGTTCATTAGATCTGGGAGATCTGGGACATGAGTTACCATCCCGGATTTTGTGTTCGTTCTTTACGTATTCGCGGAGGGAGGTGCTCTCAAAAAAGAGTATTTTGGCGGATTTTGCCCTCTTGGCTTGACTTTCCAATCTCCCGTGTTTGCTCCATCATGTTAACGATATTTTGCTTTTCTAGTGCACATGATAGCAAACAATCTCAACTTTTTTTTTCGATCTCCTTTTACGCTACCGTTTCTATCTTGTGTTGGAAATTTGACACAAAGAATAATAAGTAGAACAGCGACTTTAAATTCTGAATAAGCAGGCGACCTAGGAACTGTTATAAGTAGATCGAACATCGGCGATTACAAAATCTAGCATTCTAGTTAAATCGGATCTCCGTATTTAGAGTTGATTCTAACTCGACTCTAACCCCGATCATATCATAGGGTTGGATTCTGATTCCCCAAAACCCATAATGGTATGATCACATGGTTCAATATAGCTACTCAAGTCCCCAACTTGCTTTTCCATTTGGTGCGCAGTGTTGACCAACAAAATGTTCGTTATACCTCCGCTATTGACCGAGGCGGTGTACCTTCAAGCCGAGGAAATGAGCATTGATGGTTAGAGAGTCATTGTGTGGGGTGATT
>JBBCBC010000004.1:3438488-3647111 GCA_037126765.1 Stenogyne calaminthoides | reverse complement strand
AGTATTTGAAGATCAAAAGTATATCTATCTGAAGGATCTGATCTTGAGAAAGCAGCGATACCTTAGAAAGTTAGATATTGCGAAGACATTGAATCTGACAAAGGAACTAAGTCGAGAAGTGTTGTTAAGGTTATATCAAACTCGAGTTTGTAACCAAAAGAAGCCGTTGAAAGGTGTCTACCTTTTCTTTGGAGACAAAAAGTCAAAAAAGGAAGGCGACAACATACCATCTTGACAGCAGTGGTGACAAGCGGCTGAAAAAAGATGTCGGATGTCACGAAAGTTCGGTGCAAAAAAAAAAGACCGGCTACATGAAAGGCTATTGCCTAAAAGCGTGTTAGGGAGTTTCAAACCCTAAATATAGCCGTTTCTCACACACCATAAGAGGGAACTCACAAAGCTATCTCTCCAGCGGATAGTTTTCAAGAGTAACCTTGGTGTATGCTATAAATCTTGGTGACCCTCTACATTTGTGGGTCACGGGGAAATTTATCACATAACTCAAGAGCTCAAACTTATTCTTGCAAAAGTTAAAGCACTTTCGAAATACCTTGAATTTCCCAAGTGCTTCTATATTGAAGAGCTCACTTTACTAAGCCTAGCTTGATAAGATTTATCAAAAGCTTAGTCGAGATATCCTAACCCTTTGCATTGTGCTTCATTGTAAAGGATATCTCATCTAGTTGGAAACCAACCAAGAAACCCCAAACCCTTGAGAAGGTAGTTGGAGTGTGTTTGTTGGTGAGTAGAGTTATAAAGAGTTAGTAAACTACGGCGGAGTAGTCGAAAAACTCTAGAGGAGAAGTTAGTAAGCTCTGAGGGTAGTCTGAAAGCTTGTGTGTGATTGAGTAAGTAAACTACGGAGGTAGTCGAAAACTCAAGGTCGGGTTGAGTAAGTAAACTCGTGGAGTAGTCGAAAAACTTCGGGGCGAGTTGAGTAAAGTAAACTCGAGGTAGTCGAAAGCTCGAAGTTGATAGTGAATTTCTCTGAAGAGTCGGGGAGAGTGGATGTAGGAGCTTGAGTCTCGAACCACTATAAGCTGTTGTGTTCTTTATTGCTTTCCTTATCATGTAAGCTGTTGCATTGACTCGATTTTGAAAGCATACTTTTCACTAATATTGAGTTGGAATCAATCACTTTGAAGTTGCATAAGTGAATCACGGCCTAATCACTATTTCATAAGGGGAAGGTTTTATTAAAAGCTTAAAAGCGAGTATAAACTAAGGGCCACCATTCCATACGGTAGTAGCTAGAACGGATAGTTACCAAATGAACTCTCTTACGAGGATTGATGAGTTAATTATCGATCCAAGCAACTTCGGGATCTCTGACACTCGAGGACTCGGTTGGGATTATCGAGAATTATCTGAAAGCGGGGGATCAACATCTCGATGAGACTTTGACTCGGAAGCGATCTGTGCTTCTCGAGAACCTAATCTTGAGTTTATCGACCCAAAAGTGACCTCGATGAAAAAGTTTTAAAATCACTTTGAACCGTGTATTCCCCCCCATACGTGTAAGACTCATTTTCACGGGACCAACAAGTGGTATCGGGCGCGTGGTTCAACTTGACCCTTTTTGTGTTGACCAAAGTTTTATTTTCAAAAATACTTGTGGTCTATCTGAAGCGATCTTATTTCTTTGAAATTTTTTTCTTTTCAAAAGATCGGAAAAATGTCTTCTAAAAACTTCCCATGTTCTCGATGAGAACTATGATCTATGGGCCCGAGAATGCGGGCACATCGTATTCAAACATGGCGTATGTGGAGAGTGGTTTCTCAAGGACCATTCAAATTTCTTGTGGTGAATCCCGGAGAAGCGAAGATGAGAGAATTGATCCTAGAGCGAAATTTCCTAAGTCGATGACCAACTAACTCTGAGGAGAGAAAGTTAGTCAATCTAGACTACATTGCAAAAAGACACACTTATCTGATCTGAATTGATGATGGTGTGATGGGAATGATCTCTCAACATATCTTGCTAAAGAGATATGGGATACACTAGGCTGTTATGTGCGAAACCACAGATCATATAAAAAAAAACAAACTTTTCGATTGGCAATTGGAAAGTTTGGCCGGTTTTTGAAAATGGATGATGGTGAATCAATAGACAAATTGGAAGTCGATTCACTAGCATCATGAATGATCTAAATGCACTTGGAAAGAAATATCCACAAAGAAAGTGGCATTGAAAATTCTTAGAGGTCTTTCTAAGAAATGGGATATTCATGCGTTGGTGATTGAAAACACCAAGAACATTAGTTCAATGCCATACCAACAAGTCTTCTCTGAAATGAAAGCCTATGAATTTGTAATTGATAAGAAATCCAAAAAGGCGACAAAGAAGATGATTCTTCATCAAGTAAAAATGTGGCTTTAAAAGCGAAAGATAAAACACAATAAAACTAAAGAGTCGAGAACCCCCATGCGAAACAAATAGATGAGCTTGAGGAAAAGCTAGCACGATGGCAAGGAGGTTTGACGGACTTAATAATAGATTTGGAAAATACAAAAAGCTTTTACGGGAACCCACAGTGCGAAAAGAAACACGAGGACGGATCAAGCGAGAAGAAGAAAGGACACGAAAGGCTGAAGGATCTTCATCCGGAAAAAAGGACTCCAAGTCCAAAGAAGAAAATGATCGGGATGATGATGCCAACATATCTTATAATTGTCAAAATAAAGGTCACTTCGATATGATTGTCGAGTTGAGTGCTTGGAGAGAAGAAAAGACAAGCTAAAAGAGACCGGAAAGTTCTCAAACAAAAAAGCCATGGTTGCGAGAAGAAGAACACTCTGAAGAGGAATCTAGCTCTTGGATGAGATATTCTCGACGGTGAAAGTGATGACATCATCGATGGCCATTGAGGAGGTAAACTCTTACATCTCTGTTGTTGCTCCTACACTAGCACAAGAGTTTTCAAGTTCCAAAAAAAGCAGTCATTTTGACTTTGATGGATTCTTTTGAGAATCGATGAAGGACTATCTTTGTTTTTGCAAGGGCTAGAAATAAAACTCAAGAAGCGAGAATAAGGAACCGAATCTTTGAAAATCTAAAATGGAAAGACTCTAGCAAAAGCTGAAATCACTTCTCAATTTATGGGAGCTCTTGATGAATCGGATGTTACGAAAGTACAACTCTCGAGAAAGAAAAAGTTGATAGAGACCCTAATCGAAAAAGCTAGAAAATCCATTTGAAGAAATTCAGCTAATCGAAACTAAGTTCAATGACCTCTCTGAGAAGCATGAAACTCTCTGAATCTGTGAGGATAGTGCTTGAAAGAAGTTAACTCTATTGAATAATGCATCTAAAGTAATAGATGAAATTGAGTTACGAGAGATCTGCCCACTATAAAATCTGGATTGGGATACATTCGGGGGAACCTCACAAGGTCATCTGAATCTTTGCATCAAGTAGCAAGAAGACAATCTTTGTTAAATCAATGGCACCTACACTTCAAATCTGAAGAAATGCCCAAGGTTGTAGACAAGGAAAAGGACCTATGGTTTGATAAAAACCCAATGATCGGGTTAAAAGCCCAAACCTCGGTGAAGGCTAGAAAACACGAAAGCGATCGATTAAAAAAATTCGAGCAAGTACTTCAAAGCCTCGGGCTAAGAATGCAAACTTGAAAGGATCTACATTGAACCATCGGAGGAATCTTCGAAGAGAAACAATCACGGCAGAGATATTCTCAAGCAAGAGACCAAGTCCTCGATATCTTGAAAGACCCATATTTCGATGACAGGCAACCTAAACCCCACTTGCCTAAAGGGTAAAGGTTACACGAACCCAAGTCAACAAAGATTCGGACCAGGTTTTGCACATAAGCCAAAGCAATGGAACAAAAGGCTTGAACCAAAGAAGAATTCAAAAGCCCATGTTCATGCTAAGGCCCGACACTACATACATAGGAAAAGCTGCTAAGGCACCCGAGTAGTAAATGTGTATGTAGATGTTTATGGAAAACAGGATCGACCACTCTAAAGTGATTAGAGTTGTTAAAGCGATTTGGATCCCTAAAGGTACAACTAACCTTGTAGGACCCTACACAAATTGGGTACCTAAGAATTAAATTGTTTTTTCGGGGAGGAAAACAAGGGCCTTTGAACTGAAGCTAAAAAGATCACATGGCAGCGATGGCGAGAGATGAAAAAAAGCTCGATATATGGTATCTTGGCGGTGGATGTTCAAGACATATGACGGGATACAAAAAGATACTCGGTGACTATGTTGAACAAAAGAGGCCCACAGATCACTTTTGGAGATAACTCGAGGGGACGGTGAAGGATATGGAACTTTGGAAATCGACTCGTTCATATCCATGGTGTTTCATATGTATACGGATTGAAGCATAACTTGCTTTCAATTAGCCAATTCTGTGATAAAGGTTTTAATGTTGAGTTCTCTAAGAACTTATGTTTTGTGAAAGATGATACATCACGAAAAATACTCTTGGTAGTACAAAAAAGGGAATGTGTATCTTCTTGATTGGAGTTCAACTCCTAAAGATACATGTTTAGTTGCTAAAAGTTCCACAGATACCGGTTGGTTATGGCATAAAAGAATGAATCACCTAAATTTCAAAACCACGAAACAAGCTTGCAAGATTAGCTCTTGTAAGAGGGTTACCTAACGAAGTGTTGATGAAGAACATATTTGTGATGCATGCGAGAAAAGGCAAGCGATATAAAGCATCATTTAAAAAGTAAAGTTGAGGTTTCTCTTGAAAGAATACTTGATTACTTCATATGGATCTTTTTGGTCCTATAACACTGTGAGCACTAATGGCGGGGAAATACACATTGGTAGTAGTTGATGACTACTCGAGATATACTTGGGTCATATTCTTACTTCGATGAAAAAGAGACTCGAATAAAAGCGCCAGAGTTCTTGAAAAGGCTCGATATTGAGAAAAATCGAGTGTGGTCAAAATCGGATCGACAAAGGAATGAATTTATAAATCATATTATATCGATTATTGTGCGACAAATGGAATTTCTCATGAAACATCGGTTTGCAAGGACCCCAACAAAATGGTGTTCTTTGAAAGAAGAACGGGACTACGAAAAGAAGGCTGCAAGGACAATGATAGTGAAGGCGATATTCTAAAAGATTTTGAAATTTGAAAATTTCAACCTTTGCATGCTACTCACGAATAGATCCATCTTGACCAAGAGTCAAGGCAAAACACCTTATGAGCTTTGGAATGAAAGGAAGCCTCTTGTTTCTTTCTTTTTCGTGTGTTTGGTTGCAAGTGTTTCATACACAATAATGGTAAAGATCGGTTGAAAACTTTTGATAGTAAAAGGCGATGAAGGAATATTCTTAGGATATTACGAAAGTCGATAAAAACTTCGAGTTTACAAGCTGTAGGACTCTTATTGTGGAGGAAACACCTCATGTTGTTTTTTGATGAAACTATTTGTGTTCGAAAAGCAGGGAACATGATCTTGAGATGAACCCGACTAAGAGGATCACCGGTTAAGCTGAAACAAAAAGATAAATCATCCAATTGAACGAGAAAAGAAGAAGTCGATCACTATCTATGATTGGGTGACTCGGACTTCGAATAAAGAAGTTCGGGATGGAAATCGGGATGGTGAGACTCGGGAAAACCAACACTCCAAAGGTGACCAATCTGAGCAGACACTAGTTCGGACTCGGTATGTGATGCCAATGAAGATGTGGTCACGGTGAGGCAAATTCTGAATCTATCAACCAAAGGGAACAAATGTCTCGACAATGTTACGAATAGAATTTCCCCGAGGAAGATGATTCACTTTCTCCTTTTCTTTGTTCCCCGAGTTTTGTTGATTTAAGCTGAACCTAACATTTTAAATGTTGAGGATACTATTGAAGGGGAACATCAAGAAGGAAATGGTTAGATAGTCATCCTACAAGTCAGTTGTGGGTGATCTAAGCGAAGGAGTTAAAACAAGAAGGTTCCATGGTGAGAGTGCACTATTACTGGCTGCTTCCCTGTCGGAGAAAGAACAACTTTCTTTGAGATTAATGAAGCTCTACAAGATTCTTATTGGATTCTTTGCTATGCAAGATGAAATTTGAATCAATTCTCAAGGAATGAAGTATGGGAGTTGGTAGATAGACACGAAAGGCACAATGTCATTGGAACCAAGTGGGTTTTCAAGAATAAAAGAGATGAAAACAACAACATTGTAAAAACAAGGCAAGGCTAGTTGCACAAGGTTATTCCCAAGAAGAAGGCTTGGATTATGATGAAACCTTTGCACTTTTGCAAGACTAAAGCCATCAGTTGTTTCTTGCATATCTTTGCCCACATGAAGTTCACGATCTATCAAATGGATGTGAAAAGTGCATTTCTGAGCGGTGTGCTTAAAGAAAGAGGTTTATGTGGAACAACCTCTCACGGCTTTAAACAGAATGACCAAGTTCTGAGGCTCGGAAAAAAGCCTTGTATGGTCTCAAGCAAGCACCGAGCATGGTATGATACTCTTTCTCGGTTTCTTCTTAACCATGGTTTTGTCAAAAAGGCTGTTGATAGAACTCTGTTCGGGATAGAGGATGGGGAAGATATCTTCTTGGTTCGGATATATGTTGATGACATCATTTTGGATCTCCAAACCATCAATTTGTGTGAAAAGTTTTCAACAATGAAAGGCAAGTTTGAGATGTCAATGATGGGAGAGATGAATTTCTTTCTAGGTCTTCAAGTGAAACAATCAAAGGAAGGAATATTCATCAACCAAGCAAAAGTACACGAGATCGATTGCCAAATATGGTGTCTGAAATTGCAACTTCGATTAGGATTCCTATGAATACTAACTACAAGATGGATCTGATTAGGAAAACCAAATCGGTGAATCATCTTTTGATTATAGAGGAATCATTGGATCATTGCTCTATCTCACGACAAGTAGGCGGATATAACATTTCTTTGTTGGGATATGTGCAAGATACCAAGCTAATCCTAAGACTAGTCACATGGAGGTTGCCAAAAAAAGATCTTGAGATATCTTAAGGGCCACGATGAATAGAGGATTATGGTATCCGGTGATGATAACCTTGAATTAGCGGTTACTCGGATCTTGACTATGGAGGTTCTGAAATTGTGAAAAAGTCCTAACGAACTTGTCAATTTCTAGGAAACAAAGCCCGATATCTTGGTTTTCAAAAGCAGACCTCGATAGCAACCCGATCTCTCGAAATTTGAATACATAGGCTGCGAGGGAAGCTGCTTGTGCTCGATTCTTTGGCTCGGACAACAATTAAGGGATTATAAAGTTGTGGCCAATGAAGTACCAATATTTTGTGACAATAATAGTGCCATTGCTATTTCACAAAATCCGTTATTACACACGGATGCAAGCATGTGGATATCGGACATCACTTCATCGAGAGATCATGTCGAGAAAAAGGACATAAGGATGGAGAAAATTCATCTTGATAGGCAAAAGAGTTGATATCTTGACTAAACCTTTGGGTGAATCAAGATTTGAGAACTTTCGGTTGAATTAGGGATGTTAGAACCAGTGTATAAAAAGTAAATCGAAAATTGAAGATTTTTCGGATGCATAAACTTTCTCGAAACTCTCTTTGAGAAACTTCGGGATAAAATGGAAATCTTGAACGGAGTCTCGAAACTTCAGTTCTTGAAGGTCGATTACTCGATTAGCATCTTAAACCCTTTCGATTACTTCGATATTATCTTGACATTTTATCAAGGTCGATTACTTCGATAAAAAAGATAGAGGAAATTAGTCTGAAGAGGTAATGACTCATGTGACCCGTTTATTGCTTAAAGTAAAACTTCGATAATCATTATAATAAATACAAAACACGAGGAATGTTTTTTAGGCGGGATCGTTTTAAATTCGAAGAAGGACAACAATCATTTAATGCTCTGCCACATTATTGACCAATGAGGATATTTTGGCGGCTTACTTTTAGGAGATCGTCGGTTCATATACCCGATTAATCGGATTAATCTCAACCGTTGCTTTTCACCTAACCAACCACGATTCTCCATGATCTCGAAACTATTTATACCTCTTTAAGCCATTCAAGCCAAAATTTTATCAAACCCTTCGTTCCCAAATACTCTGTAACTAAAATCCCCTTTGCCCAGAAATCGCAAAACCCTAAAGCGTCACATTCTTCAATCATATTCTAAAATGGCTCCAACCCGTATTAGAAGATTAGCCATAACCAATAATCCATGGTGCGAGTTCATTGTCTCACTTGAAAGCACAACCAACTCAAAGCGGAAGAGGCTCTGCGTATGATCCGATTGGCTAAACTCACCCATCTAGTCATGGCCAGGCCGGACCGGGGAGTTCATGAAAGAGGTAATCGAATTCATCGCAATTTGAAAATAGATGAAGAAGATTGTTTGCACTCTTCGATTACCGTATCTCATCTAGAGCACTCATCAAAATACGTCGATTTTGAGAGGGAGATGTACATTATTCCTAAAAATCTGAATGATGTGTTTGAGCTATGTGATAGAGGAGAGGATCTGCGATGTATATGTCGGGTAGAAGCGAGGAGTACCTAGATAGGATTCTTTGAGAATCTGTGAAGTTTGAGGCAACTTTGCACAAAAGCACCTAAAGCCACAATATCGTGTCTTTGATGGATATTGTGAGCAAGAAGCGTCATGAGTCTTCTTGAGGGGAGTTTTGAAAAAGCGATTAGTACCCGGCTCAGTTGATGGCGGCGATCGAGGCATCTCCACCACCGACTTCAAGCGGCTGAAATTCTTAGTCCGGATGGTGTCGAACAAGCCAAGATCATAAAAAGAGTCAATGGGGAAATCACGATGAAAGGCAAGATCCACCATGCCACCAAAATTGCCTATATTTTGGAGATGTGCGAGAGGAGGAGGATATCTTCGCCAATTCAACCCCATTCCTAAATCCAAAATTCTCTTCAAGCCCATTCTTTGTGAAAAGCCCGGGCCATTCGAGGAAAAGAAAAAGAAGGTAGAATCACCTTCTGCGGGCTGGCTTGAAAAGAGACCCAACAAACCCGGGGGAAGGTTACATTGGAGGCAAAAATGGAGCAAGGAGCAAAGCGATGAGGCAAAAGAACCTCGCTCCAAAGCGCAGAAGATTGGTGGTTCTCACAAGCCGAAGAAAGCGATGATTTTGAGGAGAGACAACATGAGGGCCAAACTGCTCGAGTTCACCATTACAAGTCTTGGCTCGGGTTATCTCAAGGACCTGAGGGATCGGACTGAGGGAAATAGTCTTCTCTGAGGTGCTCGAGACATCACTCGAGTTCGGATAAAATTTCTCGGGGAAATTTTAAAGGAGCTCGGACCTCGAGAGATGCCTACCTCGGATGTCTGAGGCTCGGTGAAGAGCCCATTTCGAGTCGATCTGAAGATGTCTTGGGCTCGGTGACGAGCTAACTCGGACTCATCTTGAGGAAATGCAGCTCGGGCCTCGGGAACCCACTCGGATGCAAATCCGGGACTGAATGCACAAGCTTGAGATCTTCTTGAGGCTCGGGAGCAAAATGTACTCGATGAGCTCTGAGTGACCTCTTTGCTTGATCCCTTAGCCAAGCTTCTCTTTGAACGAGAGAGGCCGAGATGGAAGAAGGGCGAAATTTGAAGAAGGCGAGTGGAGGAGCAAGGAAACGGTTCATCCTTGGCCCGATACCACGAGCTCAAATCATACCCCGTCTGCAAGATATATTCTTGATTAAGGGCGGCAGTGTATATCCTCAATCGGACTCTTCGAGATGCTTGATATTCTTTGCATTCAGGAGGAAGAATGGTGGAATGAGGAGGCAACCTTCTGACCCGACTTCTCGGGGTTGAAGGACAAAGCTCGGGATGAAAAATTCCGATTTTGATGAAATTTTGGTTCAAAGGAAGCTAAATTGAGAAGAAAGCAATCGAGGTTGGTGCCCGGCAAGGAGACAAATCCAAATGGAGATGGGGACCAACGGGGAGATCTTGAGGATCGATCTCAAAGCGAAAAAAGAGACTTACATTCTTGATCAACCTCGGTGAAGCTAGCACTCTTTAGGTACCTTTTGGCACTATTAATAATTATGCGGAGTTCTTGAAAGTACTATCTTTAATTAAAATGTCGATAATCGGTGAGGCTCTCATTGGAGACCGGAGCTCGGGGATGAAAATTGGAGCTCGGGATGATCAAACAAACCTGAAGGTGCGAGAAAAATTGCTTGAGATTGATCTCACTCCCGTCATGGAGAAACTTGAGAAGATTGAGCCAATGTCGATCAAACTTACTCGAGATGGAAGCAACGTTGGCCATCAAAGCTCGAACAATGGAAGGACTTAGCCATTCTTGAGAATCTGGTGCGGATACAAAAACACTCGACCACTCGGATGACCTCCATGGAAGAAAAAATTTGAATGAAAAATTTGGAGGAGTCAACGCAGAGTTAAGTCTTTGAAATGAAACAAAAGCACCGAGTCGGCAATTTCTAGAGGTGAAACCGACAGGAGAAAAATGAGGTCTTGATCAAATCTGCTTTGTTGAGAAATGAGCTCGATGCTCATGACCAAGATAGCGAAGATGCTTAAAGATGCACTCTCTGGCGGTTTGCTCCACATATCTGAAGAACCTATGCGTGGCTAAGAACCACATTAGGAGAATGGAAGATGAGCAAGATCATTGTAGCGGGAGAGATCCATTTGTGTGAGCAAAAAACGATATCACATGGACCTGACTCTCTCGGACTTCTTCCAAACTACGGTGCCAAGAAGGGGGAAAGGGAAGGTCTGGGACCTCAAGAAGTTCATGGCACGTGCTTTGGAAAAAAGAAGGCTCGGAAAGATCTTTGAAATGTACAATCTAGCCCAAGCCTTTAAAGAAAGTCGATTACTCTTGAGAAGTTAAAATTTGCTCAAGTAGAGAAGCACATCTACATTCGAGTTTAAAGCAAACCAAGCTTGAGGTTGCAAGAGAAGAAACGAGTGCTAGAACTAAGGTTGGAACAAGCCCGGTGGTCTTTGAAGCTACTATGAAGAGGAAAAGCCTTGGGCGTTGTTCAACCTATAAGCAAGCGTCGCGAAGGCTTCTAAGCCATCGAGAGAAAGTTGGTTACGGATGATGAAGATCTGCGAGAGAATCTGAGTCTCAACCTCGGAAAAAAGTCTTCAACACCAAAGAGGCTCGATGACACTCCAAAAAAACAAGCTAAGAAAGGCTTTGCTTGATCTCGGGAACCTCTGTGATCAGAAAAGAAGATAGATGAAGAGCAGAAGCGAAGGAGTGACTTCAGGAAGTTTGCGAGCAAGAGGAAGGGAACATCGAAAGCGCTGAAGTGGCCCCATGTTGATAAATGGATGCCCATTAAACTCAACGACATGTGGGAAGAAGTGAAGAGAACCTTACGGTTCAATTATGATGTTCTCGGGGAATGGAGAGGAAGGCTCGGACGAGCGAATCGAAGCTTTCATTGAATATCTTCTCACCTTTTATCCAAAGTATCTACAAAATTTGGATTAACCTTGCGGATGAAGGTGGAGTCTGATAGTAGCCCCGTCCATATTCCTATCCTCCTCCGAGACTTGGTAATGGCTTGGTAAATGAAAAACCCATTCTGCAAGAAATTGCTCGATCTGCTTGGTCGATTGGGCCTAAGCGGGAAACAGATCCGGACATTATCGAGGAAAAGAAATGAAATTGAAGAAGAGATTCTTGAATGTTTGATCTGGAAGTGCCCACTGATGAAGTCAAAAATAAACAAAGCGAGGCGAAAAAGAAGAGCGAATCTAAAGACTAAAAAACGAAGACTCGAAAGATTTTGTATTCTTTAAATTTTTGTCTTTTTTGATTTGTTTGATAAATTCATTGTGTCTGTAATGGTACACTTATCATCAATGAAGATTTATCATTATGCTCAAAAGATAATATCTCATTATCTTATTTTACATATCTTTATATTTGATATGCCTGATTACTGTTGTTTGGTGATGAAATTGTTGGGAGATTCATTGCTGAAGTAATTGTTGAGAGACATAATCAATCTTGTAATAGGATAAACTGAAACCTGAGTATAGGTTATATGTTTGTAACAAGATAGGTTTTGGCATCATCAAAAAAGGGAAATTGTTGGGAGATGAAATTAATAAAAGATTATATGATTTTGATTAAGATCCCAAAACCCCCGGAGTATGACATGTTCAAGAATGATCTTGATAGATGAGTCGAGATTCGGTTTAGAGTATTGGGGATGTTATCTGCAAAATGTATAGTCGTGATATAGTTAAGGGATAGGTTACGAAGACTCAAGAAAAGAACTTCGGTATTTCTGAAATCTCTTGAAGTTTCAATATGAAATAAAGTCTCTGAAGACTTCGATATGAAACGAGATACTAAAGACTTCGATATAGGAAACCGAGAAGACTTCGAAGATGAAGAAGACTCGATTATATCGGTCGAAGATAAATCAAGACTCGAAGACTCGAAGACTCAAGACTAAGACCACGAAGACCACGAAGACTCGAAGACCACGAAGACTCGAAGACCACGAAGACTCAAGACTCAAGACGAAGACCTAAGGCGTGAGTATTTGAAGATCAAGAATCTTTGAAAACCGGTAATTCTTGAAGACTTCGAATGTCTTGAATGCTCGATATGAACTGAATGTTCCGAGGCAAAATATATCTATCTAAAGGATGCAATCTTGAGAAAAACGCGATACCTTAGAAAGTTAGATATTGCCAAGACATTCAAATCGGACAAAAAGGAACTAAGTCGGAAGTGTTGTTAAGGTTATATCAAACTCGAGTTTGTAACCAAAAGAGCCGTTGAAAGGTGTCTACCTTTTACTTTGGAGACAAAAAGTCAAAAAGAGGAAAACGACCTTTGTACCATCTTGACGAAAAAATGACAAGGCGGCTGAAAAAGATGTCGGATGTCACGAAAGTTCGGTTTAGTGAAGACCGGCTACATGAAAATTTATTGCCTAAAACGTGTTAGGGAGTTTCAAACCCTAAATATAGCCGTTTCTCACACACCATAAGAGGGAACTCACGAAGCTATCTCTCCAACGGATAGTTTTCAAGAGTAACCTTGATGTATGCCTATAAATCTTGGTGACCCTCTACATTGTAAGGTTACGGGAAATTTATCACGCAACTCAAGAGCTCAAACTTATTCTTGCAAAAGTTAAAGCACTTTCGAAATACCTTGAATTTCCCAAGTGCTTCTATATTGAAGAGAGCTCACTTTACTAAGCCTAACTTGATAAGATTTATCAAAGCTTAGTCGAGATATCCTAACCCTTTGCAT
This sequence comes from Stenogyne calaminthoides, assembly GCA_037126765.1. NCBI lineage: Eukaryota > Viridiplantae > Streptophyta > Magnoliopsida > Lamiales > Lamiaceae > Stenogyne > Stenogyne calaminthoides. Next base: position 3,633,848 of record JBBCBC010000004.1, on the reverse strand, counting down.
TGTGCTTCATTGTAAAGGATATCTCATCTAGTTGGAAACCAACCAAGAAACCCCAAACCCTTGAGAAGGTAGTTGGAGTGTGTTTGTTGGTGAGTAGAGTTAATAAAGTTAGTAAACTACAGCGGAGTAGTCGAAAAACTCTAGAGGAGAAGTTAGTAAGCTCTGAGGGGTAGTCTGAAAGCTTGTGTGTGATTGAGTAAGTAAACTACGGAGGTAGTCGAAAAAACTCAAGGTCGGGTTGAGTAAGTAAACTACGTGGAGTAGTCGAAAAACTTCGGGGCGAGTTGAGTAAAAATAAACTTCGAGGTAGTCTGAAAAGCTTCGAAGTTGATAGTGAATTTCTCTGAGAAGAGTCGGGGAGAGTGGATGTAGGAGCTTGAGTCTACGAACCACTATAAGCTTCTTGTGTTCTTTATTGCTTTCCTTATCTCGTGCTTAATTGTTGCATTGACTCGATTTTGAAAGCATACTTTTCACTTTGATATTCAGGTTGGAATCAATCCAATTGAAGTTGCATAAGTGAATCACAACCTAATCACTATTTCATAAGGGGAAGGTTTTTATTAAAAGCTTAAAAGCAGTATAAACTAAGGGCCAACCATTCCGCCTACGGTAGTAGCTAGAAACGGATAGTTACCAAACTGAACTCTCTTACGAGGATTGATGAAGTTAGTTATCGATCCAAGCAACTTAGGATCTCGACACTCGGGACTCGGTTGGGATTATCTCGAGGTATCTGAAAGCGCTTCGGGATCAACATCTCGATAAACTTTGACTCGGAGCGATCGTGCTTCCGAGAACCTAATCTTGAGTTATCGACCCAAGTGACCTCGGTAAGAAAAAGTTTTAAAATCACTTGAACACGTGTATTCCCCCCTACAAGTGTAAGACTTCGTTTTCACGGGACCAACAAAAGTATCGGACTTCTACGGCGGTGATGAAATAAAAAGCAAGATCATGTCACTTATACGAGCTCCACCCTTTGAACCACTTCTTCCACCTTTGCGTCCATACAACAAACTAGATCTGTTAAATTCAAAAATATCTACTATGGACTTGTTTGAAAAAGGAGGAATCCATAGAAAAAGAAAGATTTGGACAAGCTAATGCAAAGGATGCCGCGGATGTTTGGCATCCCCAAAGAAACGCAAATGTTCAAGTACACCTGAAGAAGACAACTTGGAATCAGATGATAGGTACCTTTTCATGTATACTACAATGCACACACCTATCTGAATGAAATTTTACATCTCACTGATTCTAAGACAACATCTCATTGTCTTCTGAGGTATGTACCATTTGCATCATCTACATTTCCATTAATGGTATCTGTTTTTCTGATTAAGTTTGTTTAAGTGTTTTGGTTCCATCAAAAAGGGGGAAATTGTTGGGAAATATGTAACTTAGTTTTGATGGAAGTTCCAAAATAGGTTGTAATAGGACCCGGTCGGACTGTTTGGTATCGATGACTTATAATCAGATTAAGATGACCAGCTGAAATGTATAGATAGCTGAAGTAAAAGATAGGTCACATATTGAGGAGGAACTCAATATGTATAGGTCAGGTCAATGCATCAGATGACCCAGATAAGGTCAGATGATCAGCAGACTAAGCGCAAATCAGAAGACAAGAAGTCAGAAGATCAGGTGAAGACAAGAAGACACTGAAGACTCAGATAAACCTGAAGACTCAAATGAAGTCAAGACCCGGATAAACATCAAGACTCGGATGAACACAAGACTCGGATAAGCTCAAGACTCAACAACAAACTCGAAAACTCAATCTGATGAATACTGGCGAGGCTCGAGAGACACCAAGATCAAAAGACCAGAAGATCTACATTCAGTAGAGTCTGCATATTGAAGCTAAGACAATATGCATCTGAAGACTCAATCAAGGTAGACCGATTACATTCGATCAAGATAAAATTCACACTGGTGACAATCAAAATGATACACCGAATGTTTAATCTTCTACAAAAGGAATATCAATCGCCTAACGGACAAATTCATTAAGATACCGCCTCATGAAGAAGAAAGCGACACGTGTACAAAAAAGAGCCGACATTGCGGGATACGACTCATGGACAAAAAATGATGCTAATGATGCCTACGGCCACGCCGATAATCGGAGCACGTCACAATCATATCCTACAACCTACCTAATATAGCCCGAAATTCAAATTGCTCTCCAACGACTCTTTGATTTTGAGGTCTATAAAATGGGATCGATCTTTATTTTGAAGAACAGGACCAACAGAGATAAAACACAAGAACCAACGAGTGGGAACAAGCAAAAGAAGCTAAAGCTACAACAAAATCTTCGTTCAAAGAACACTACATTTGAAGATTATTCTTAGAGTGTTCATCCCATTAGTTCTTAGCAAGAAATCCTATCCACTAACATTTTGGCTACCTAAAGCATCAGGATAGATTTCCAGTTGGAACCCTCAATCATTCTTTACCCAAACACAAGTTAGGTTAAGTCTCAGAGAGTCGAACTCATTAAACATCTCTTTATCCTTTTTAAGGATATAAGTCCTGCTGGTTACGTTTGTAGAGTGGGAACTCGATAAACATCTCGGCCATCCTGAAAAGGATATAAGTCCCGTAGGTTAAGCTTGAGTGGGAACTCGGTAAACATCTCGGCCATCCTGAAAAGGATATAAGTCCCGCAGGTTAAGTTTGTAAGACTGATAACTCGGTAAACACTCGGCCATCCTGAAAAGGATATAAGTCCCGTAGGTTAAAGTAGGTTAAGGTTTCCTGTGTTTAAGGGAAGAGTGGACGTGGGGCGGGTTTAAATCGAACCACTATAAAAAGTCTTGTGTGCATTTACTTGCTTTCTTATTGCTTTACACAAGTCACACAAACTGGGTTTTAAACAACATACATATTCTAAGATAAGCTCGGTCTGCACCAAGCAATTGATCTGATCAGATTGACACCATTAGTCAACTGGTTGAAAACTCGCTTCTTGATCGATTGATAAAACCGGTTTTCAAGCGGGTAAAAACAAGCTTCCGCACCCATTCGATTAAATCGACAGATATCAAGTCGATCTGCCTCCGGTACTCAAGAAGATTGAACATCGGTCTAAATCGATACACCAAAGATCGATCGAGTAATCTGCGGTTCACACTTTGAACATAGAAAAAAGTTTGGAAGTCTATTCACCCCTCCCCTCTAGACTTCCACCCTCACAAAACCCATTCGGGACCTACAATGAATAATTCGAATCCTCTTTGATATTTTATGTCTCTTGAAGTACTACATTTTGTACTGACATTGTTAAAAATATGGCGTAAGGATCTAGGTGATGATTCATATTCAAGTGTTACATTTACCTCTCAAGGTAATAACATCAAATAAATGAATCGTCTTTAATACATAGACATGTCGTCCCAACAACTTGTCTACTTGAATCTTTAACCCAATCCACCAATTATTTTCTCATAAAAATTATCACCATTACTATTAAATTCCAATCTTGACATAATTTAGTCCAAGAAAACAACTATAAGTATTCTTGAAAATGTCATAGCTCAAGTTTCAACTCTTACTAAGTCTTGAGCTATTAAATTGGAATTGCCTCATGTGATAATAAAAAAAAAGAGCGATTAAACAATTTCTCTCCGTCAAGCAACTTAAAGTTACAAAATTTTGTGCTAGTTTTTCATGTAATTCTTTAAAAAAAATTGCATAAAAAAATCTCGAATTTGTAGAACACAAATTGTTCATTAATTCGAGTCAAACCTATTAAAATTGAGCAACCGTTTAGCTTAAATATTTAACACATGAATTATTAAGCTTACGATTACGCAAGAAAAAAATAATTCTCAAGTATAATAAGCTAATTCACAAGTGTAAATAATTCAACTACGATTCTCAAACTAATAGTTAAATAAATACTCGAACATCCTCGGTTCAAATATTAAAAAAATTTATGCAAATTAAGAATTTACATTGAAAAATATGAACATAGCAATTTTCAAAACCAAAATCGGAGTTAAAACGAGCCCAAATGAGCCAAAACAAGATTACAAGAGCGCACACATCGGTAAACAGCTTAAGAAGGCCGGAAAACCATCTTTTTCGCCCGGAAACAACATCCACGTGCCAACAACCACCGGACGCGCGGCCAGAAGTCTGACACGCGCCATGACGCTACCCACGCCCCGTGGCGCCGGTCGACCATTCGCGTGTCTTTGTCTTGTATGCCCATTTGACCTCCGGGGGTTCGGTCCGATGATTCGATTTGCGATTCACGGTTTGAACCGGCCGTTCGATTCAGAGGGACCATTGACCCGGTTTAGACTTAATTTTCAAAAAATTACAATTAGGTCCTCCAAGAAAAATGAATTCTCAAAAAAAGACCCCTGAGTTTTCTGAAACTTTGCGATTTGGTCCAAAAAACGTGAGAAACTTCAAAAAATCATATCTCTCTCGTTTCTCAACCAAAATTAACGAATTTTATACCCATGGAATCTTCTTTCAACATATAATACACCAGTACCAATAATAAATCACAATTCGTACTGTACTGTTCACAATTCGCGATCAAAGTTCACAAAAATTTTCAAAAAACAATTTATTTATCACAAACGGCTTGACCAAAAAATCTGAAACTATGCAGATATGATCTACACTATATCACGCATCTATAGTAAAAAATTCAGCCCCAAATAAGCCCGTTTCAATAAATCACGAATTTTGAAAAAACACAAAAACATGCTTTGAGCGAAATTAAAACCGAAAACACATTCCAGGCATAATCCGTACGAGAACCATAAACGCATACGAGAATCTAACACAATGGCTCTGATACCATTGTTGGAATACGGGGTTTAGAAATCCACCAACCTCTATTCCAGAATTGCAACGGAAGAATATTGAACCCGATTGAATTCGACGTACGCTTGGATTCTCATAGTCCGAAACACAACCACACGAATTGATCACGGATTGCTTCCATTATTCACAATATAAATGCCCTTTGATTTGTGTATTATATGTGATGCGTGAGAACAGAAGTGAGAATATTACAGTTCTCTTTCTGTGTTCTTTCTGATACGTAGGAATAAGGAGAAAACTCTTTTTCTCTGAACCCTCTTTTCCAGAATGAAAATGTCACCAAATATACCGTGTGATTTTCAAATTTGAAATTATATTTCAAAATTTCCTCCATCTTTATCCACTTCAATATGTGGATATATATGTATATATAAATATAAATAAATAATATTAATTATTTATTTATATTAATAAACAAATGAAAAACGTAGTGAAAGCTGACGATTTTATAAAAAATATATCTTAATATTATATATTGGTAAACCTATTTCAGTCAATGTAGCGAAACCGCGTCAGTCTGCACAAAACCCAATTCAACCAGATTATTTCGTTTCAAAATCGTGCACTCTCATTAAAAGTTATAGCTTAATCTAATTAAATTATTACATTAAATAATTTTATTTATAAAGATATACTCTGTCTAATTGAATTTTAAATTAAATTGTCGTGACTTATTTAATCATCATAGATTTCTTACGCTTATAAAGGTATACTCTATCTAAATTTTTCATATTTGATTATATCATCCTTTTTAAGAAGATTTTAACATATTTACACATATATGATATATCCTTATATATATGTTCACTCACGCCGCCAACAATTTTTCTAATTTTACGACTTTTTTAATTTGATTTTGTATTGTATATTTAATTGTATATCTTGCAGGGAATAATGAGATAAGTAATTTGAGTTATGAATTCTTTATGAATGTTTATGGCATAATTATTTTGTATGTTGGAGAAAGTTTTTTTATATTACACGAAATATTAAGGTAAATAATTTGAGTGTTTAATTAATTGTGGATGATAATATTCATGTTTTGTACATTTTGCAGCGAGTATTGATGTAAGTAATTTGAGTTATGAATTCGTTTCTAATTTTATGAACTTTTTAATCTGATTTTATGTTGTATATTTAATATGATTTTATTTTTTTATATTCAGGGAGTATTGAGGTAAGTAATTTAAGTGTTGAATGTTTATTGCAATTGTGTAACTATTTTGTATATTACATGGAGTTTTTTTATATTGCATGAAGTATTGAGATGTGAAAATAAAGATAACTTTATCTCCTCGATACTTTCTATAGAACGAATTCAATATACTGAGGTGAGTAATTTGAGTGTTGAATTAGTTGTGGAGGTGTTTCTTCTAATATGTTCTATTTAAGCTGATTTTATTATTTTATATTGTTGCAGGGAGTATTGAGGTAAGTAATTTGAGTTATGTATTGGTTATGAATGTTTATTGCAATTTTGTAATTATTTTGTATATTGCAGGGAATTTTTTTTTTATATTGCACAAAGTGTAAAAATAAAGATAACTTTATCTCGATATTTCATATATAACGACTTCAATATACTGTTGATTTATATAAATTCATATATATATATATATATATATATATTTACGTAAAGTAAAATATGACGTATTACCTTATTTTTGGCTTATCATAATATTTTTTGCTTATAATATTGAAATAATTTTATAATTTTCCCTATAATCAGTAAATTATAAATTAAAAATCTCAAGTACATTATCTTTACACGAGGATATGATTTTTATGTTTATATACCAATTAATTATAACAATTAGATTTTTTAAAGATAGATTTATATATTGATTATGTTATAACTCTTTAAAATTGTTCAAAAAATTATATTTTTTAGAGATATTGTAAAATACACAAATAATTAAATTTTATTTTCAAAGCTTTTGTATAATAAATATTTATCTAAAAAAATATGTATCAAATCTTGATTACATCTGATTAGCTATAACTATTTAAAATCTTTCAAAAACTAAAATTTTCAAAAAAATATACTAATAAATATTTGCCATTCACAATTAAAAAAAGTTAATTTACCTTTTTAAATTACGAATTATTTTATAATAAATAGATAAAAACATTAAAATTTATTTTATAACATCAAAATTATTTCAGCCCCGCGTAGTATGCGGGTATACGAGCTAGTTTTATATAAAAAGAAAATTTTATAGTACTTATTATAAGTAAAATAAATAAATAAATTTAACACGAAACTCGTTTAAAAAAAGCTATGTGAATAGGGGTGTTGTGAGTCAAACCTGTTCACGAGCTATTCATGCTCAACTCGAAGAAAACTCAAAATCAACTCGAATTTAATTAAGTCGAGCTCGAGTAGTTCTCGAATTCGAGTACGAGCTCAACACTAATAAGCTCGGTAGACTTGCAAGCTTGATTGAACTCACATAATTTTACTATTTTACCCCGATTATGCTAATTATATTAAACATATTCTAATTATAAATAAAATAAAATAAAAATATATAATATTTTGTAAATTATAGAGTCAAGTCGAACTCGGATTCAAAATTATTGAGCTGCATTGAGTTCAAGTCGAATTTCGAATTTTCTAATCGAGACATCGAGTCGAGTCCTAGCTTGACACTATTGGCTCGATTTACAAAAAAGAAAAAGTGAGAGTGCGCTTTAAATTTTGTGCAAAAATAATTAAATTACACCTTCTATTATCTTCTCCAATCGTCTCGAAGAAGCACAACTCAAGCGGAGAGTTGCATGGATAATCTACTGTCTTCGACTTAAAATGCATCTCCCCACGCGCCTCCGCGAGCCACCGTCTCCGCCGCCCTGCCGTTTCCACACCAACCCCGCATCAAATTTACTCTCTTTAAACCGTCCCAACAATTTCCTGCCCTATTCCGCCGAATCTATTTCAAGAATCTCGTTGCACATTAATGGGTTTCGACCTTCTTCTCATGCCCGCCAATCCAAGCTAGCTGGTGTTCACTACTCACCCTAATTTTCCCCCCTTTATGTAATCTAATTAGGTAATTCTTGATTTTTATGTCCTTTTATGTCATCAGAAATCGAAGCTGATACGAATGAGGAAACAGATTTTGATAAGCTGAAGCGAAAAGTTGAGGCCCTTGGAGTGAAGTTCGATTCTTGTACGCCAGGGCAGTATGATCTCTTGTATTGTCCTAAGGTATATACTTGTTTATTCTTCTATTTTTTTTTTTTTTTGGGTTCTAAATTACTGAGGCTAAGGCATGGTTTGTTTCACCTTTCAGCTTTTCTTGAATCTTCAATGTTCTAATTCTTTAATTTTATTGGATTCTTGAAATTATTGAGTGGCACGTTTTGGGTTATGTTAGGTACACGCTTCCTTAAATTGATGACTAATTAGGTAAAACTTGAAGATGATACTAACTCGAGATTTTGATATCTAAAGATGTTGCTTTGGAGATAGATTTTGATGTGGGGTATTTGCGCGCCTATTGACACCCAGAGAATTGATGAATACACCCACATGTACAACATTTTTAAGCTATCGGTACGATCAAATATGAGCTGCAAAGTGGGTGTGCAAAGCCATTACGTGGTGTCAATAGTCAAGGTTCCTCGCATTTTCTCATGAAAAATCACACATTTAAGTTGTTGATCTTTGAATGCCTCAAATATGATTGGATCTTGGTACCTATGCAGAAATAGATGTAGCTTACTATATTACTGCACTTATGATGTTATTATTGGCGAAATTTCTGTCCTATGAACCAAAAACAAGTTTAGATGCTTCGGGATTAGTTTCCCATTTCAAAACTCTTTTTCCGTAATGTTGATGGATTATTCCTTTGAATCAGTGCAAAGGCGGACAGCAGATTCAGAGTCTATCATTTCACATAAGCCAACATTGGTAGGTGCAGTTTTTAATTCATTTGCTCAAGCCTGAATGTCTGATACTTCTGAAGATATTTAAAGTGCGTTGGTTTTTATCAAATATCAGGAGTTATGCAATGTGGAGATGTTTTAATTTAAACTGTGGATGGTCTGGCCAGGTTCCATGACATACGGTTTATATTACTTCTCCCTCTCTTCTCTTTCGAACCTTCAAGTGACATTCCTTATGAATATGACAACTTTTGTTGCAGGTTTTTGCTGATAACCGATCCTCGTGGACCTTAAATGGGGAAAGTCTAAGACTGGAACCTCTATGTGATGAGGTACCACAATTACTTCTTACGGAAAGAGTTCTGCCTTATATATTATGTATGTTCATTGTATTTGATTCCGAGAATCGAAGATGAATTTGTCTTTTTAATGATTTAGGAGTATAGGTTCAGTAGTGTACATAATTAATATATTTGTAGGCAAATACTTCCATGCACCAATTGCACTGTGCAACTCAAGTGCATTTTTAAATGGTATTAGTTGTTTAAATAAAAGGTATTAGTTGTTTTTACTGAATAGTATTAATTGTTTTCATTGAACAATATTAGTTGTGCTCCTGTTGCACGTGGTGCACCCAAGTGTTACTCATTTTTATATGCTTCTGTGTCCTGTGACATGTTCACAAGTTAACAAAGATCTTATGGAAAGGGACTATTGTTTATATACTTGAGGATGATGTTCTAACTTCTAAGCACAATTTAGGTTAACATCCATTTCACTATATTATTCTATACCCCTTGTATTCAAATGACTTATGCAACCTTTTGCATTATTTCAGTTACTTGCATACTTTTCTGAAAGAAGGATATCGAAGGAAATACTGGATAGAAATAATGTTATGCAAGTTGCTGGTGGTAAGGTAAGAAAATACTTATAACATGTAGTCACAGATTACTATTCTCTGGCAAACGTGATCGATTCGGGGCTCTCTCTTTTTGTTGATAATTTGATAACTGCACTTCTTCATAGCATTTTGGTAATGCAATTCTCATTTCATGGTTGTAGACGTTAATAAAAATACAAAAAATTTCTATTAAAAGGCGAGCGAATGTATGTCAGGAGGTAAATCCAGGGAACTTTTTGTTGTAGGACCAAAATGATATCAACCCAATAAGATCATACCAGGAACGCTTATGAAACTTGATATTCACATATGTGGTAACTGGTAATAGAATAAAGATTAGACTTTTCGGTTGGGTCAGAGTAATAACTCTTTGATAATTTGTTTCCTCCAATGCAGAAAATAATTGCATTTCCTTATAAACAAGATGGACTGCTTGTTGGCTGCAAATACCGGACTGTTGAAAAGAAGTTTTGGCAGGTATTCCCACCGGTCTTTCAATTTGTCTAATGAGTGATGAACTTATACCAAAAGTATTTTTTTAATGTTGCATTTAATTTTTCAGGGAAGAAATACGGAGAAAACACTCTACGGAGTTGATGACATTGCTGAAGCAGACAACATAATTATTGTATACATTATTATATTACCTGCATTATACTTTCCTTGTGCCAGATTGTCACTATTTTTGACTTCTTTTATGATGATAGGTGGAAGGTGAGTTAGATAAGCTATCAGTCGAAGAAGCTGGTTATCGAAATTGTGTTAGCGTTCCTGGTGGGGCCCCACAAATAGTTTCACTCAAAGAATTACCATCTCCGGAGAAGGTTCAGTATGATTTCAGATTAGTACGTTTGACTATGAAGTTTTATAATACTTGTATTTTCGTTATGCTAGGATACGAGCTTTCAGTACATATGGAACTGCAGAGACTATTTGGACAAGGTTAGAAGAGGATCTCTATTTCTTTTTGTTCAATTTTTTAGTTTTCCATTTCTTTAAAAGGAGAATAATGACAATTCGTATATTGTTTTGTAATCCTTACTAGGCATCTCGTATAATCTTGGCAACCGATGGTGATGTACCTGGTCAGTCTTTAGCTGAAGAGCTTGCTCGTCGTGTTGGAAAAGAAAGGTTACAGAGCATATAAGTATTCTAATTTTTTTTGTAAATTATATGAATAATCCTGTCTGAAAATTATGGATGATCTCGCCTAATTTATTGTTGTTTGTTCCGATGATTGATAGATGTTGGCTGGTAGAGTGGCCGAAGAAAGATGAGGTCAGCTCGTTCAAAGATGCAAACGAGGTTTGATACTCGTGTTATGTTATATTTTTGTGAAATCGCAGTTTTATTTTTTATATGAAGAGATTGGATTGTCCAGATGTTGATATGGTTCTGTTTATGTAGGTTTTAAAGAGTTTGGGTGCAGATGCTCTAAGAGATGCAATTGACAAAGCAAAATCATATCAGATGCTTAATGTAGACTAATACTATTAATTGTTCTTGCTTAGGTTGATGAACACTAATGAGTCACTACTTATTCTATTTTTTTTTTTAAAGAAAGGATTATTAAATTTTATGATATAATTAAATTTGTTATTTAAAATCATGATTGCATTTTTACTACTCAAGTTATATGTAGGGGTGGCAAATTGTGTAATCGTGTTGTTTATCGTGTCGACATGACGCGATAAGGTAAAATCTGAACACGACACAATTAGAATACGTGTCTACATGATACGACATGAACACGAAAAATTTGTATCGACACGATACGATAAGTACATTATATGATAAAAAAAAATTCAAATTGAAAATATTACAATTCAAAATTATAATTGTAAATATTGAAATATGAAATTTAAAAAAATATATATTTGAAATATTTAAATTTAAAATTTGAAAACTTGGCATGTCATTATTGTGTTATAGTTGTACACATGTTATTATCGATACATATTATCAGATCACTAACACATTTACAAATTGCTAATAGGTTATAATATTATCTGTTAATTTTATCGAGTTTTACAGATTGACACAACACAAAATTTTCATGTCCTCATGGACATGAATACGATAAGCCCGAACACTTGGATTTGAAAAAATGTGTCATATGTCACTTGGATTTGAAAAATGTAGAAACCTAATGAAATTAACGCACAAGTTTGGGTTGTGTATTTGCGTACACCAATGCTAACACATACTTCAGTGGGACAACTTAATAAAAAAAAAACCAAAATAAGAAAATACGGGTTAGATGAAGTGGAATAGTTCAAACGGTTAGAACATTACTACTTATGGCGTGAGTCCTGAATTCGAGTCGCCATTTGCCCGATAAAAAAAAAAAAAAAAAACGACCCGAAGTCCATTGATAATATAAGAAAACATTTGTGAACTTGATTTCACATGAAGCCGGACATTCGAAAAAGAAAATTCAAATGAACCGCGTATATAAAAGACCTAATAATTAATTAAGGGCGTAATAAGAAGTCAATGATTATCTTAATCATCACATCATATGATAATTAATCTGGAACGGTAACTTACAAAAGAAGAAAATATGGGCCTTTGAAAAGGCTTTTTAATTGGTCCATATTTTTTTTTGGGACATGCGGAGGACATATTTTAATTGGGCCAAATAGGCCCATTTATATTTGGAGGCAAAAGTTTATCATTTTCAGGACCGAAAAAATTTCTCGTATGGCTAAAACCCTTCTTCCCTCCTCTGTTCCTCTCTCCCATGAGAGTTCAAACCCGTTGTTCTTCATTTTTCACCTTTTCTTGGTAACAAGAAATCCATGAGTAGGAAGTTATGTTTCTAATTCAACCTCGGAAAATCTTCTTGAGCCCATATTCGAAGAGTTGCAGAATCATTTTCATGGGTTCCAAGGATTTTCTGCTTATGAAGCCGGTGGCTACTCTCCCAACGGATAAACACGTACATTTGCTCAATTCTTGTTCTTGTTCAAAAACGCTTCTCTTGCCTTCTAATTGTCGGAAAAGCTCCAGAATTTTTGCTTCTCCGAAGCACTTGTCTCCAAGATATCAGAGTTATAGCTCCTATTCCTCCATACCCAATCCCATACCGAGTAAGCGTTCTTCCGTTTTCTTCTAATTGGTCGTTTTATTCTTTGGAAAGGCGAAAGTTTGAAGGAACAAAATGAAAGTAATGCCTTTTGTTTCTATGTTTTCCTTGTTTTTTGTATGACATGTTACTGGTTTGTTATGGTCTTGGCAATTGGCTGCTGTCGTATAGCTTAAATTTGTTTGAATGTGTTTTTTTGGTTTTTTTATGATATGTTATTGGTTTGTTATGGTGTTGGCATTTGGATGCTGTCATAGAATTTGTTGAATGAGTTGAATAGTTAGTGACTGCATAAATATTAATTTAGGGAGGAGGCTCTACTTGGTATCTTGTGATTTTTCATATGTTTTAATACTAATTGGTCCCTTTTTTTATAGTTAATGGTGTGGATGTTATGACTCTGGAGAAGCCATTGGTTGATCAAAAACAGCTGATGATATTGAAGCAGAAATTGCAAGAAATAGGAATCGATGGAAGTAAATGTACGCCGGGGCAACACCATGGTTTGATTTGTCCTAGTGTATGTGGTTTTGAATGTTTTCCTTTCTGAAACTTTTGAGTTTTGTCGAATTTTCTATTTATTTTTTTCTCAAACTTTTGGCATATGCAGCAATTGAATTTTTTCCTATTACTGAATGCAACAAAAACATTGCACAACCTCTTATTCATCTTCTTTACATCATATGATATACTTTAGATTTGAGTCTTTTGGTAAATTAAAATCTTGAACATACTACTGCTTTCAATTTTAGGTACTAGACAAATGAATTTTCAAATTATTTAATGCCAATTTTTTGTCTTTTCTATTGAGTTGCTTTGCTGATTTGTAGTGTAAAGGCGGGGAATCGCTTGAGAAGAGCCTATCTCTTAATATATCAGAGGATGGGTAAGTTCCAATTGTGCATTTCATAATTTATTACATCTTTTCTTTGTCGTCTTTTTTTTGAATAATTTGAGTTACTGTTCTTTTCAATAATTTGTATGTCATAGAGGTGTGGCAAAGTGGACCTGCTTTCGAGCTAAATGTGGGTGGAGTGGCATAACCCGTGTAAGCTTTTGAATTAAGCTAGCTGGTTATTTTCATTGATGTTATTCTAAATTGGTCTTGCTCTTGTTTTTTCAGGCCTTTGCTGATGTAAATTCAACTTATGCAACAATGAATAAAACCGTGAGAGTAAAGAAACCAATTAGAGTCATCACTGAGGAAAGTTTGGAACTGGAACCTTTGGGCACTGAGGTAATTATTGTTGTTATCATTACAATCCAAGTACCCTTTACTTTGTGCCTTAATAAAATATTATTCTTAAAAAAATCAATATATTCTTTACAGAATGTGTCAACAGCTTGACAGAAATGATCTTTTTAACGAAAACCTGTTGATTATCCGTTATATTTTGTTCCAGCTACTTGCATATTTTGCTGAGCGCATGATATCTGGAGAAACCTTACAGAGAAATGGTGTCATGCAAAAAAAGGCTGGGCCAGTTCAGGTTTCAGAATCTATGTTTGTTTCTAGAGTGCTGCACATTTATATGTTAACTCATATAAGTGTAACCACTAGGCCATCGTGATATTATTTAACCCTCAAGTGTTATTCTCTATAATGTCTGGGCAGATTGCTATTGCATTCCCTTACCGAAGGAACGGAGAATTTGTAAGCTGCAAGTATCGTGATAGTGCCAAAAAATTTTGGCAGGTAGATTATATTCCCTTGCCGAAGGCATGCTGTTCATAAAAATGAAATGCGTTGCTTTAATTACAACTTCCTAATTATATTCTCCAGCACTTTACATCTGATAATGTTCTACTGGTAATGCAGGAAGCCAATACTGAAAAAATCTTTTATGGACTTGATGATATAGAAGGAGCAAGTGATGTCATAATTGTAATCTCTATTCTTTTTCGGGCTATATTTGATTATTACAATAACTGTGTAAAAATACTAGTATAATGATCAGCTTACCTTATTAGGTTGAGGGTGAAATGGACAAGCTCGCAATGGAAGAGGCTGGCTTCCAAAATTGTGTGAGTGTTCCTGATGGTGCCCCTCCAAAAGCCTCTAACAAGGAATTGCCCTCAGAAGAAGAGGTACCTGTTCAGCTTTATTTTCATGTTGCCAATTTATAGATCTTTCTATAGCTCAAATTTATGATCTAAATAATTTTATCCATCCAAAAAGTTATAATAGTTTTTACCCTTGTAATTATACTGCACTCTTTGCTTTGGGATTTCAAACATAGGATTTTGATTACAAATTCAAATCAGCATTTGCCAACCTGATTTTCGTATAAGATCCAAATCCTATAATATTCTACCTTATAATATCTATAGTACACCTGTCTTACTCTTTCAAACATAACTTCCCGTACACACTCAATCGATCATTGCTACACTACTTTTTACAATATTATAATCCCACTATTACCTATTTTTTTCAAAGTTCTACAAAAATTCCCACTCCCAAACGTATAAAAAATCCAAATATACAATTAGCTATTTATGGATTTACTATTCATGGATCTCAAATCCTACAAAACCCCAAAGGAAACATATAAAGAATTGCATATTTGTTTTTTTATAATCAACAAGAAAAATTATTTCATATGTCATCTACACATTTGTAGCACAGCATATGTTAACTTCAAGTTTTTCCTAAATTTTAGTATAGAATTGCATGTTTCTTTCTAAATTTAGTACTGATTTTTATCTGGTTGTTCCTAATTCTCCTTGTATGTATTTTGTGAAGCTAGGACA
Organism: Stenogyne calaminthoides; assembly: GCA_037126765.1. Classification (NCBI taxonomy): domain Eukaryota; kingdom Viridiplantae; phylum Streptophyta; class Magnoliopsida; order Lamiales; family Lamiaceae; genus Stenogyne; species Stenogyne calaminthoides. The sequence goes on along the minus strand of JBBCBC010000004.1, from coordinate 3,618,354 downwards.
CGAAGTATCAATACCTATGGAACTGCAAAGATTATACTGCCAAGGTTCATCATGAAATTATTATTACTATTACCCTCCCCCCCGCCCAACAAAAAAAATAAATAAAAAAAATAGAGGATTCAAATGTTCAAATCTGATGTTGTTAATCTTTAAATGTTTCAAGGCATCTCGGATAATTCTTGCAACTGATGCCGATCCTCCTGGCCAAGCCTTAGCTGAAGAACTTGCCCGACGCCTTGGAAGAGAAAGGTTTTATCATAATTATCCACATATGTGTCATCTTGCACGTGGTTTCTATATAAAAATTAAGTAAATCTGAGGGCTTCATTTCAATGTTGAATTAGGTGTTGGAGAGTCAAATGGCCCAAAAAGAATGACACTGAATTTTTTAAGGATGCAAATGAGGTCTGAACTTCTATATCTCATGTCCCAGAGTTTGACTTTAGCGCCTTTTTTATTTGATTATATTACTTTTATCTGCATGGTATTTATTTTTAGTGTAGACAAATATTGAAATGTCGATGTTCGGAAGCAAATGTTTCTTTTGTGATATTCCTGCACTATATTGGAAACATCTTTCATGTAATGAGAGCCATCTTTTCTCAAGTATATTGCGTGACGTTTTCCTCTATTTATTTCATGTGGTATTACGACTTCTAATATACCCTGCATTTGTAAACTCAGGTGCTTATGTATATGGGTCCTAATGCGCTGAGAGAAGTCATTGAAAATGCTGAGCTTTATCCGATAAGAGGGTTGTTTAATTTTCGAGATTACTTTGACGAGATTGATGACTATTATAATCAAACTCTTGGTTATGAGCTTGGTGTTTCTACTGGATGGAAGGCTCTCAATGATTTGTATAATGTAAGTACGACATTTAATGTAGTCGACTAATAAGGGGGCCATACTTGCTGCTTTCTAATCTGATATATGTATTGAATTTCTTCATATCCTGTATATTTGGTGGAATACAATTTGTCTATCTATATCAAAACTTTAGTTTTATATTGAATATTGTGCATATACGCATTACATGTTAGAAATGGCAAAATCTTACATAAGCCAGTTCTACTGTGCAACTGGTTTGTATTTGAGTGGTAGGGTTTAGGGTTTAGGGTAGTCATTGAAGTTCTTAAACATCTCATTGCCTGCTGAGTGTAGATTCTAGTAAATATTTTGTATAAACATATGTGAAAATGAGTGCAGAATCTATTATACGTGCTTGTCCATATCTTTTTAATCACCTACTTTGACACAGGTTGTGCCTGGAGAATTGACAGTTGTTACTGGAGTTCCAAATTCAGGCAAGAGTGAGTGGATTGATGCTCTATTGTGCAATCTCAATCATAGCGTTGGTTGGAAATTTGCACTTTGTTCTATGGAGAATAAGGTATTATTGGAAAAAATCACAACAAATTAATAGGAATACTTGAAATGCTTGGCTCTTTTTTTTGTTGTTACTACTTCAAATTATCAATAATACCTTTCTTCCCCAGTGTTCTCAATGTGACAAAATAGGAAGTTCTATTGGATTTGATCCAAGTCATAATGAGAATCTGCACTCAGAATGATTATTGCTATTCTATTCCTTCAAATGATATCTTGTATAAGTATTATCGCGCTATTCTAGTGAATGATAATTAATGTACGCTATTTATGCTGAAAGCCTATATGTATTATGTTATATTACAAATGCAATTTTCATTTCATGGAAAGTATGTACATCTAAAGTTTGTACTACATGTACACATCACTTGTTTATCTCAGTGCCTGTTTGGGGGAGCTTATAAGCTCCTTAAATTTGTTTGGCAAAAAAAGACTAATAGCATCTTATAAGATGTTAGAATAAGTTAAACTCCTTAAATTTGTTCGGCAAAAAAAGCCTAATAAAATCTTATAAGATGTTAGAATAAGCTATTTAGTGCTTATAAGCTCCAAACAGAAAAGTTACCATATCCTCAACTTATTTTTTCAATGAACTTATAATTATAAGATATTAGAGCTTATAAGATCTTAAAAATAAGATTAGCCAAACGGGCTCTTACTCATTACATGAGCTCGTGGATTTCAGGTTCGGGAGCATGCGAGAAAACTATTGGAGAAACATATTAAAAAGCCTTTCTTTGATGTTAGGTATGTTTTCCTCTAACTAGTTGCTAGACAAAATAATTATTAATTATGCCAGTTGCTGCTCTTATAAATCAGTGGTTAGAAAACGATCAAGCTATTTTTGGTGGGGCGATTTATTGTTTTCTGTGCTGCACTGCTGCTAATGACCAGGTATGGGGAGTCTGCTGATGAGAGGATGAGCGTTGAGGAGTTCGAGAAAGGAAAGAAGTGGCTCAGTGATTCATTCTCTCTAATAAGGTACTCCACATGAACATCCATATGTTGCTCAAGCAGATAGTACTCTCCCCTTTCACAAAGATAGTCATGTTTTGAGTTTTCTACAGACCAATAGAACATCATTTGTTGTGCTTGAAATTCTGAATTTTACCTATAAAGTTCGCGATATACCCTTATTTATTGAATACGAAAAAAATAATGATAAAAAATAAAGACTTGATAAAAATGAGTTTTATCTCACACGTTAGTATAAAGACTTCATTTGAAATAATAAAGACTTCATTTAAAATAATAAACATGTTTATTTCCAATATGCATCAAAAAGGGGTTTGTTAAACAATTTATACACTTTTTATGTAGAAATCACGGAGTCAGTACATCAAAATATATATACTCATATGCATATGATACAAGTGATGTTTATGCAGAAAATGCAACTTCTATATGCTTATGTTAATCTTGGTCCATAGATGAAATTTTACATTTAACTTTGTAGCTTGAGGTAAAAAATAAACTTAGAAGAGCTTATATATATGAGCACAAACATACGTTCTACGTTAACACTTGATCAAAGATACACATTGATATATGCAAGTGAATGGTTTGTTATTTTTTGTTAAAAAGCTATGAAGCTGTGATCATAGCTGGTGATATATCATATATGAGAATAACTTGTAGGAATATATTTCTTGTGAATTGTGATGCATTAGGTTCCTTCTTTGTTAATAAAACAGGTGTGAAAATGATTGCCTTCCAAATATAAATTGGGTTCTTGATCTTGCAAGAATCGCAGTTCTGCGCCATGGGGTCAACGGACTCGTAATTGATCCATATAATGAACTCGATCATCAACGTCTTGTTAGTCAGTGAGTAGCCGTCTTTTAAAATTAAAGTAGTTTTTAACTTGTATTTTCTGTAATAACACAATTTCATATCTCCGTTCTGTTATATACATTTCTGATTATTTTTATGTTTTTCCCCACATCGTCACTTTCCAATGCCAGAAAAGAACCATTTTGATTATTTTCGAGATCATGTTCATAAACTTTGCATATCTTTTCTTCATCCTTCCTCTTATTCTTGCTTGTTAGTTTTTTACCTATTAAATCATCTTTCCATAAGCATCTCTCCTATTTCCCCACTATTCTACCCCTCAAATTGTCATCACATCCAATTTTATATTTAATGCTGGGATAATATCAACTTTGGTCCCTAAAATTTTCCTTTTTCCAGTTTTGGTCCCCTTCTTTCACTCACTATCAAATTTGATCACTTATACTCCCACATTTGGACCCGACGTTAGTTGACCGTTCGTTGACTGTCGAAATCAACTATTTGGCGGTGCTAAATGTAATATCTAAAAGTTTTTTTTATAATTACATTTAAGCAAAAACTTTTAAATAATTACTAGATGCTTTTACTTTTAGGCAATCGATGGTGTATGTTAATGCATAACTTTACATGATAACAGGACTGAAACAGAATATGTGAGTCAAATGCTGACAAAAATCAAACGATTTGCTCAACATCATTCATGCCATGTTTGGTTTGTTGCTCATCCAAGACAGGTTGGCAGCAGTTTGGCAATAGCACTACTTTACATTTGACATCCTTATCCTTCTTGTAATAACCTCTACTTTTCGTTTATGCTTCCAGTTACAGAACTGGACTGGGGGTCCCCCAAATTTGTACGATATCAGTGGGAGTGCACACTTTATAAACAAGTGTGATAATGGAATAGTTATCCATCGTAACAGGGACCCAGCGGCTGGTCCTTTGGATTCAGTTCAGGTTTGCATAATCTCATTATCATTACATGTCTAGTGCTTTTGGATATGGAGTTTCCGACCATTTGTTTGCTTGCCTAGGTTTGTGTGAGAAAAGTACGTAATAAAGTCGTGGGAACAATTGGTGAGGCATTTTTGTCATATGACAGGTATGATTCTAGTCTCTTTAGTCATAAAACTAAGAGATAACAGTTTTACCATGCAACTGGTTTGCAACTGCCACTTTAGAGTAAAACAACTAATACTTTTTAATGAGACAACTAATACTATTTTAAAATCCACACAAAATGCAAACGAGCTGCACAGTAAAACTAGTTTACATAAGACTTTGTCTAAGATTAAAAAACATCTGCTCTTTATTTTTTTGTTTGGGTACCTATACTTTCATTTGTATACATTATATGCTTTGCGCTTTCAATTTGATTTAAATTTAGTCCATGCACTCTCATTTGCCAAAAAATGATTCAATTTTCTTTAGAACTTGGTCTCTTATAAGCCCGGCTTTTTATATATGAAAGTACAGGGACCCAATTCAAGAAAAATTGGAAGCACGCATTGCATAAGTTCATTTTTTCTGTTGAAATGCATTTTTTTCTCTCATTAATGGAAAATCTACACACGTTATAGCTCAAAATAAATAATAACCAAACAGTAACGTTCTTCCTGTTTTCTTATAAACATAGGTGTTTAGCAAATTGAATTTGAATAAAGAAAGAAGTAATATCATTCATCATTCTTTAATAAGTACTTTACATTATTAGTCTTCTAATAAGATCCTCGTTAAACATCTTATCAGGGTTACTGGTCAGTACTTGGATGTCGACGAGTCACCCCAAAAAAATACTAAACGCACAAAGAGTTAGATCTCTCCTAGGTTTTTTGGCTGCAAAATGGAGGCCAACGGCCATATGATCCCTCCTTGATATTGAACACGATGTAGAACTCTCGATGGCATGATCAATGGTGGATGTATACATAATCGCTCGGGTTAATTTTAAATTTGGGTTCGCGGTTAGCCATCTTAATTAGTTTGTTTTTAAGGTCTAATTGATCTTTGCCAGACAATTTTGTGTTTTTGTTGGCCTGATCTTTACATGATTGTTTGTATAATATATGTAAATAATTTTCGTATTCTCAATCCCTCTGTGTTGTTTAAAGTGGGAATATCAGTAGAAGAACATTAATCTCTTCTCCTTTAGTTATAAAAATTGGAATTTCTCAGCAAAAAAGGTATGAAGTAGAATGATTATAGCTTTTAAAAGATTACATTTTTTGTTCATATCGTCTACTTATCATTGATGGAGTATAAATTGTCTCTTGGATATTCTTGTTTGCAATTTATGTACCGTGGTGCAAGTAATTTGTTTTGAAGCCAGCATAAGAAATCCAATATTGTGTTTCTAATCAAAATCGAATTAATAAATGTATTAAATTAGACAAACTCTAGGTGAACAAGTTTCATGTTGTTTAATTCATGGATATGTAAAAATATTCAGAGGCATGATACGGGTCAAGTGTAGTAGGTTAGAAAAATGTGTTGGAATGAGTGAAATTGATCAAATAATTCAAATTCATAATATGAAATTTGTTCATGACATACTAACTCATTAAATTATGGATGTTATACCCTGTAATCTGTAGGTTCAAACACCGTCGCACACATGTATATAAATTTATACATATAATATAATATATACACATATTAATATTATTATTATTATTATTATTGGAGTTAATTTTAAATAAATACATCCATTCTTAGGTGAAGTATTAATTTAATCATTACCTTTAAGATTATAGTAAAAAAGTTCAAACTTTTAATGTTGTTGCAAATTGATGCACGTTTTTTTTCCTTTGGCGAGTGACAAATAATGTATCATGTAGAACTACACAGTTTAATTTTAATATTTTTTGCTACATTATTATGACAGAAAACCCATAAATGAAATAATGTAGATCGTGCAATAATACAGGACAAGTTCGGTGAGTCACATCATCATCTGTCGATCGATACTTGACGTGAATGTCGTGTATTTATTTAGAATTAACCTTTATTATTATCATTATTATTATTATTGCGTGGGACTCTGATATGATGTTGCAGCCCAACATTTGCATAAACTGTTTGTATCATATTTAAGTGTACGAGTGGTTTATGCTGTAGTTAAGCTGCATAAGACCGAACAAGTAGGTTTTATGGGAATATGGTGTATCGTACACCACTATTTAAATTATTTATTTGGATCTCCCCAACCCGCATCCCGCAGTTCAATGGAGTATTAACATAAAAATGAATATTGGTGCACGAATATTAATACTGTGCACCTTGTGTATGCTAGTGATCTAAGAAACTCCTGAAAATGACAACATGAAACAAAGTAAAGTGGATTTTAGTGGGTTTGAGTGGAATAAAATAAATGTGTTGTGAGTGTATTAATATTATGTTTGTTTTCATTTTGGGAATGTTCAAGTAATGTTGGGACGTCCAAATAAAACAAGTGTTCAAGTAATGTTGGGACGGAGGGAGTAACACAAAAGACCAAATTCAAAATCATGATAGCACATGAAATAGAAAACAAAGTATTTGATCTCGTTAGATAATCTACTAATAAACTAGTGTTTAAGAGCTCAGATTTAAATGATTTAGTGTTCATCTTCACGTGGAGAAGATAAAGGTTGAATTTTGTAAGTATTCAATAAAATTATTGTTACCATTGCCGCAAAATAACGTTGGAAGATCAATTCCATGATAACAATATATTGTGAATATTGAAGAAATGAAATTGAGCAACTATCAAATTTCTTCACCAAACTTGTACAGATCTTTCAAGCAAAAAACTCAAAAACAACGCATCATAAAACATGTGAAAAATGTGATGTACACAAAGAATTATTGGAACCCAAATCAATCGAATAAAGAATCATCAAAAATCCACCCCAATCAGAAGCAAGCCTTCTTAACCTTGTATCTGTAGAACATTTTCTTCTTCTTCCCAGAGCAATTATGAACAGTTATCACAATTTTCCCGGATTCATGATTCTTGAATGTCTTACGAACTGGTTCGTCACCCGAAACCATCTTCTTACCTTTCTGGATAATCATAGTGTATGAATTCTCATCCGTAGGAACAAATTCCTCTGTGTAATTCACCTCCCATCCTAGTACCACAAGATCCCAGATAAATGTAGTTCCACACTGTAATGATGAAAAAAATAAAATCAAGAAAGTGAGCATTATGATCAGTTCTATATAATTTCCTAATCGTGTAAAATTTATTGAAGGTCTAATTTTTGTGTAGTAGTACCTCTGGTGTTGGGATTTCAATGGTTTCAGTTGTTCCAGCTTTGATCACTACTTCTGTAGCTTCACCATCGGTGACCGAAAACTCGAAGTCGTTCTCCCTCTTGATTCCTCCATACTGAATTGGGATTTCTTGGATGGGAATGTACCTGAATTACAATCATGTTTATCAGTCTGTTTCGTATTTATTCACCGTTTATTCGAAAGTATTAAAGCAAGAGTAAGTCTCTTGCGCGGTTGTACCTGCTGTATGATGCAACTGTACACAACTAATACTTTTCAGTGAAGATAACTAATACTGTTCAGTGAAAACTACTGATACTTTTCAGTTAGACCTACTAACACATGAGAATAAAGTAAGAGAAATTCTCTTGTATACCAGCTGTATAGTACAACCGTACACAACTAATACTTTCAGTGAAAACGACTAATACTTTTCAGTTAAACCTACTAACACATGAGAATAAAGTAAGAGAATTTCTCTTGTAAACAAGCTGTATAGTGCAACCGACACAACTAATACTTTCAGTGAAAATAACTAATACTGTTCATGAAAACTACTAATACTATTCAGTAAAAACAACTAATACCCGTTTAAAAATGCACTTGAAAAAAAGGAGATTTTACTCACTTGAGCAATGTATCAGTAACCTTTGGTGCACGAGCGAAGACTAATTTGCTCCTGGTTCTTTGAGTCAAGAAAGGAGATAACAGCGAGTGAAAAGCGTAGTACCAGAATGGCACATTGATGAATATCTGCAACCAAGCAAAGCCCCCATCAATAATCATCCAAAAATCGAAAATCACCAACTCAAAAATCAAATCTTGAAAAAAAAAAAAACTCACATTTTTGGCCACAAATTCAGGGTAATTATCCTGAAGCAGAGCAACAACCTTGTTCACAGCAACACGGACCTCCTTCTTCGATGGCCCAGGAGAATTCTTGAGATCATTCACTTGAACCAACGAATTAACACACCCTGGTTTGAAATCGAGCTTCTGAATCCCCTTTTCCATCAATTGAACTCTCCACCTTACAAACTGCTCCGTTTTCTCCTCTGTTTTTAGCGTCTTTTCGTAAATCTCTTCGTTGTCCAAAACCCCGAAGATGTTGTAGCAAATCGGGTGGCCCTCCCGGTCGGCGCCGCTCATATAGGCGGCGGCGGCGAGATCGGCGCCGAATTCCTCATCCAGAATCGTGTCAATTTTGAAATTTTTCCTCCATTGGAGAGTTTTCTTCAGCATCTCGAATGATTCAGCGACATTGAACTCTCTGGCCCGGAGGAATTTCAAAACGACGACGTTTGTGGCGTCGTTGCCTTTGCTGGGCAAAAGTGGGACCCCCCAGATTGATACATCTGTATCAGGCGATTCTGAATCAGAGGTTTCGGTCTTCTTCTCTTTTTCTTCTTCGCATTCCTCTGCTTTTATTTCGCTGCAGTTTTCTACTTTCTTTTCTTCCACAATGCACGCTTTTTCTTCTTTCTTGAAAAGCGTGTTGTTGAGGATTGCTTCTTCGAGCTTTGCTTTGAGCTCGTTTAGCGCTTTCTTCTCTTGCTCTTTTAAATCGGAGAGGAAGTTGCTTTCTTCTCTGTATGAAGAGCTTTTCTCCACCAAATTAGGCTTTGTTGAATCATTCTCACACTTCACTTCAGTCTCGGCCTCTTCCACCACCACCGCAGCCGCCGCCGTCTCTGCCGCCGTTGCCTTCACCGGCTCCTCCACTTGCACCGCCTCAGCTTTAACCTCGATGGTCATGGCTTCTTTCAAGATTTACTCAAAAGCCAACCTATTCAACAAGAAAACCACACATTAATTAGAGAAAAAAACATACAATCAAACTAATACTTTGTAGTAAAACAACTAATACTGTTCAAAGCACATACAAATTGCAAACCAGACGCACGTTAAAACTTGTTTAAAAAGCAAAACCCACACATTAATACTTTATAGTAAACCAACTAATACCTTTTAGTAAAACATTAGCAGTTCAAAATACACACGAAATGCAAACCAGTCGCACGGTAAAAACTTGTTTAAAACAAGACTTCGCCGTACACCTGTTCTGAAACTAATACTCTATAGTAAAACAACTAATACTGTTCAAATTACACACACAAGTGCAAACCAATCGCACCTGTTTAAAACAAGACTTTGCCAAAAGAAAAAAAGAATTTAAATCTTACTTTGCTGCTACGAGATTTGTTTTGGGCTTTCAGGCTATGTTGAGGGTTTGAGAGTGTGTGAGAATAAAGGAAAGAAGTGTAACGGCTATATAGTAGTAGGTTGTTTGAAAGAGAAGACCCCACAACGGTCATTTATTTCATTATTTGTTGTCATCCCATCCCATGTTTGAGCCGTTATAATTTGCTAGCCTGGACTCCAGCAAAAATTTGGGCCCACTGCTCATCATTCATTTTGATTCTGCGGCTTAATCTTCATTAATTGCTCTATAATCCCTTTTCTCCTTTATCATTCTTTACTAAATATTGGCCCATCTCTATCATTAACTTTTTTCTCCACAATATTTCTCTTTTGAAAAATATTACTTTTTTTAGATTGATGAAAATTTTGAATTAAACGTACTGTATTTTTGGTCTCATTTAAAAAAAAAAACACATACTCCCTCCTTTTCGGTATAAATTTCTCATTTCTTCTGTGCTCTTTGATTAAAAAATAATAGTAAAATAATAAATTATGAATTGTTTTGTTGAAACGTAATTGATACTTTTTGAAAATTGGGAGAGAAGAAAAATATGTATAGTAATGAGTGCATTTTTTGTAATATTATATGAAAAAGGAGGATAAAAATTGTGGAACGAATTGAGTAATTTTTAATAGAATCCATTCAAAAATAGAAGTGAAATGCTAAAAGTAGAAGTAACACGAGAAATGTATGAAGGTATTATAATTCCTATATATCATGTATATGAGACATTCTTGTGCCAGACTATTTCACTTATAGTAATTTATAAAATAGAAAAAAATAGCAAAATTTTCTCACATGATTAGAAATTTGTAATAAAAACAACTTCGTTTTTAAGTAGTAAAACAATAATTATCTACGGAATTATTTCACAACAGACCAGAACTTGTCCAAGCCCACTCTATGGTCAACTACATTCGTATGCGAGACAGAGTAAATATTAAATCGGTTGTGAAACAATCTCAAATTAAATAACCTATTTTGCTACGAGGCACGCTTGCTGAGACGGTCACACGGTGAGAAGGGACATAAATTGGACATTGTCGCTTTAACATTTTGAGAGAGATGAATGTAATTTGTGCTAAGTTTTACCCCGTTTTACGCATGACCGTCTCATATGTGTTTTTGTCTTTTGCTATTAAGCTAATTTGTAATACATTTTATAATTTATAAATAAATTTTGATATGTCACATGAGAAAGATAAAATCTTCATAATTATTTGAAATATTATACGGCCTCATATTAATAATATTCAGGTTTACATTAATTTTTTTTAGAACTTATGTAGTACAAATAATCGAACCTTTTCACAAAGAATAAGTGCAGCAAACAATTAGCCGCCTTGCTAAGTCTTGTATACATTTAGAAATTTATAACTTGTTATATTGAAATATGTAACTTGTTTACACTAAATCGTGCAATTATTTTTTTATATAAATAGTTACACGGTTCAGTATAAACAAGTTATATTCCCCTGTCCTAATTTTGATTGATCACTTTCCGTAAATAGCCGTCCTAATTTTGTTGGCTATTTCCTAAAAAGGAAATAAATCAACTTTCAATACTATTTAATACTATTATTTCCCTCTACCAAACTCACTTTACCCACTTTACACAATTTAATACTATTATCTCCCACTTTTTTTTAATCTATGTGTCTATAGTATTTGACCAATCACTTTATTGGGCTTGGTACTAATGGCCCAATTTATTTTGGCTATTCTTCTGTTTCTTTTCAGAGGAAGTTGTTTCGGCTTTCTTTTTGGGTTGGTATTTTAGTATTAAAATTTGTGCAATCGGGTAGAAATGAATATTCACATTCGATAAAATCTTTAACTAATAAAATATAGTAGGAAGTCAATTATTTAATTTCATAATATATGAATATAGATCCAAAATAACACATAAATTGAATTGGAGGTAATAAATCACACGCAAATCACGTGCCGGTTAAAATTGGGGTTCCCGAGCTCGTAGTTGATGTAGACACTAAAAATTCATTTTTTTCGCATTTGGGATAATTTTTCTTGTTCTTTCTAATATTTTAGAGAAATGAATTTTTCTTTTAACAATCAGTGTTCACATCAGCTACGAGCTCGAAAATCCGCAGTTTTAACCAATACATGACTTGCGCGTGAACGAAAATGACAAAAAAATTATATTTTTCGGCGAAAATGGGATCAAAATTGGACAATCGAGATAATTATGGGATTAGAATTGGATAGTTAAATTTTTTGGAATGAAAAAGAGATTAAGGAAAGTTATGGGAAATAACTTTTTTTCTCACCACTTGAACTGTTCACTTTAATTTTAGATAATATTTATAATTTTACCCCATTGCCGCCTCGATGAGTTTCTCAGTAGAACTGTACATGGCATCTCTATGTCAATTTTCGAATTGCTCTTAGTTTGTACTTTGTTATCATTGCAGATTGTTATTCGGTGAATTGTGATTTGACGATGACTTGATTTTCCATACCAACTAGATGCTTTATGGTTGTTCATAATTCAAATAAGTGCTTTATTAGTTTTATGTATGTCACAAGTGTTTTAATTAGTTAGAAGTCTAATTATTAAAGATAGTATCTTAATTCAGGATTTAAACCAAAAATGTCACATAACTTTGCATTTTTATTGAAAAAGTCCCGTATATATCACTTATTTCAATTTAGTCTCGTATATATTCAATTTGTGCCGATTTAGTCCCAAATCGCTAGAGATCAGTCAAACCAGCCAAAAATGAACGTCGTTTTTGGGGCTTGTGATACACGCGCCCCTAACGTATTAAACATATTAAAAAATTTAATATTAATTCAGAAATTTGAATATATATTTAATTTAATTTTGATTTTTTTATTGTTATTTAATGATATGTAATTTTTTTTTTATTTTTTTCAATTTTTTTAATAGGTATAATACGCAGGTGGCGCGTCAAGTGTCCAAATCGATGCCAGTCAGCGTTTTTCGATCAAAATTAGGGGCACTTGTATCACACGCCCCAAAAACAATGTCGTTTTTGGTTGATTTGACTGGTCTCCGGCGATTTGAGACTAAATTGGCACAAATTGAATACATATGTGACTAAATTTAAACAAGTGATATATACGAGACATTTTCAATAAAGGTACAAAGTTACGTGAACCTTTTGGTTTAAATCCCCGTCTTGTTACATCTGTCTTTTTTTTTTTCCTTTCACTAGCTACTTTTCAACTCAAATTAAATCAGTAATTCGTATTTAAATAATGTTTTATATAATTGGGACTTGGGAGGAAGAAGATTTTCGTGTGAACAATTAAACTAGTTTTTCCTCACCTAATTAATATTGAATTGCATGCTTATCCACTATTCCACGTCATTCACATGTAGAAATCTTGGATTATTATTTCTTGAGCCAATCGAGTAATATGTGTTAATTATTAATAGCTAAGTCTTATATGCATCTAGGTGCACCGTGCACTATGTTGTATCACTACTAGTCCGGCCCAAGCCCATTAATATCTCATCAGTTTATATGAAGGAGCCCAATAACTAGGCCGAACTCGCCCACTTGAGATGGATTCTAGTTCGCCAAGAAAGGGCCAATGTCGCCACCCCAAGTAGCTCGGTTATAGAGCTCCTAGAAAGTTTTATGAAAACATAAGGGTCAAGAGCTCGTCATGAGCTCAGACTAGCTCGCTATGAGCTCCTCATAGAGCTCTCGTTAAGCTCCTCATAGAGCTCTCGTTAAGCTCCTCATAGAGCTCGCCAACTAACTCATTATGAGCTCCTCTATGAGGAGCTCGCCAGCTAGCTTATTGTGAGCTCCTCATAGAGCTCGTCAACTAGCTCATTATGAGCTCCTCATAGAGCTCTCGTTAAGCTCACTCATAAGCTCACCAACTAGCTCATTATGAGCTCGTTCAATGAGCTCTCATTGAGCTCGCTCAGAAAACTCTCTGCAGGAGGTCCCTTATCCAAGCTCATTCGGAAGGTACAACAGATACAATGTCCGCTAGGAGCTCACTTGTACATAAGGGAGTTAATGTCGCAGTGCGATACTAAGTCAGAAAAATCCTCCAAATATGGCTAAGTCAATGGCTCGAGCTACAAGACGACAACGTTGGATACGCAGTTTGGGGAAAGATCAGAGAACTATGGCAAATGATTCAAGGACTTGCCAGGTGTCGCGCTGCTAACTAAGGCAAGCTCTCAAGAACTCTTAGGAGATGTCGAAAATTAATGTAAAACGAAGTACCAGGCATTAAATGAAAGTTTGACCATTCGATGTCCCGACAAGAAAAACAGAGAGTGTAATGCACTCTCCCATGTAGTATAAATATGGGCACTTAAGACCCAAAAACGGTCCGAAAAATATCAATACAAGAGGCAAAATTTGCCCTAGTCTCTGTGCACTTTATTTACGCTTTCAGTCTTTAATCTTTCAGAGTTCAATCATTTGAACTCTCATTGTTTGATTAGTTAGTTGCCACAAAAAGTCATATTCCACACAATTAATCCATTTAAACTAGCTATCAACAATTGGCGCTAGAAGGAGGGTGGCTCTTTAAGAATTTAAACTAAGTTTTTTAGTATTCTCATTTGAGTATCTTCAAGAATTTTTCATTTTTCATCTTCAAATCTTCAAAAAAAGTGTTGATAAAAGCTCATTGTTCATCAAGAACACTTAAAAATCTTCAAATCTTCACCCCATCTTCAAATCTTCAAGTTTACAAGCTTGAATCTTCAAACCTTCAAACACTTTTCCAGAAATTCATACCAAAAAATGTCTCAAGCCAGTTTCGTGTCAAAAGGCAAAACCAAATATGGGGAAGTCATGTCCGGAACCCAGAAATTCGGCGGCCGGGGGGTTGGCAGTCAATTTGTCGGCAATTCTGGCGCCAAAGGGCCCGCACTTGGCATTCACCTGAAGCTAAAAGAAATCAACACTCCCAAAGAAATTTGGGAAGCCATGGCAATCTTACACCGAAAGAGAGCCGAGTTGGCCGGAGATCATAGTGACCTACGCCAGAACTTGGAGGAAAAGTTTCAGCAGGCCAGGGGCAAGCATAAAGAGGGCGAAAACCCATACCAAGCAGAAAGCAAGGATGAGTCACAAGCAAGTTCTGTGGCACAACAAGGTCACACACGAAGACAGAGATGATCAGCTCAAGATCGTCCGGAGAGAAGCCCATCACCTCGCCATCATCAACGAGATGGTGCGGGAAGAAGCCTATCACCTCGCTATCATCAGCGAGGTGGTGCAGAGAGAAGCCCATCATCTACCCATCATCAACGAGGTGGTGCGGAAAGAAGCTTATCACCTCGCCATCATCAGTGAGGTGGTGCGGAGAGAAGCCTATCACCTCGCCATCATTAGCGAGGTGGTGTGGAGAGAAGCCCATCATCTCGCCATTATCAGCGAGGAGGTGCGGAGAGAAGCCATCACCTCGCCATTGTCAGCGAGCTAGGTCAGATAGAAGACTCTCACCTCGTCATCATCAGAGAGATAGAACAGAAAGAAGTCCCTCACCTTACCATCAACAACGAGGTGGAGCCAACTAAATTGATCCCGAACAACTAGCAATAATAGTTCAAACCCTCAAGGATCTGCAAGACCAAATCGCTGCCACAGGTGGAAGCCCAAACCCCACCAGGTTCCAACGTCACCTTTATCTGCAACGGTGATGCGGGCCCCCATCTAACCAAAAATCACAGCGATCTCGATCACTCAATACCTTGGCGATACAGACCCCATACATCACGTCAGCAAGTTCACAACATACATGAATTCAATGGGGGCAACCGAAGCAACTCAGTGTCGATTGTTTCCTCTCACTTTGGGCGACCAGGCCTACAGATGGTACAACACTCTACCACCATCCTCGTTAGAGTCTTTCCACCAAATGGCGACCAGGCCATTGTCGGGACCAACCAAAGTTTGGCCAATATCTGGCAGTTCAAAGATGAGACTGACCACGAATATATCGAAAGGGTTGATAAATTGATCATGGACGGGGAGCCACTCGAAGAAGAAGCTAAAGTTATGGGAGTTGTCGGAGGACTCCGGATGAACACAAAGCTTTGGAAGATGATGAATATAGACTATCCAACATCCTACGCTGATTTTAGGCGCAGAGCTGACAACCTAATCAGTAGTGTCGAGGTGCTCGCTCGGCAAATGGAGGAGCAGGGGACCAACGATGCTAAGAAGCCAGCTGCCAAAACAGGAAAGTCGTACCTCGATAGCTGATTATGTGACCTGGGGCAACGTAAATTTTGTGTTCTAGGCGAGTCCCAGCTCAACACCTTGGAATGAAGTTTATTTGAAATCATATTATCAGTAATTTAGTAGTCTAAATTTTGTAAGAGAAGCTCGCTTCAAATTCAGAAATAGAAGTTGTCTGTCATCAAGTTTGAGTTCGTCTCATTTTGTCATGCCTTGGGATTTTAGCGATCAGAAATTGGGGGCAGGTCTACTGACCTCTAACAAGATCAGTTGTTATAGCATGTTCTAAACATAAAATGCTAAGGCATTAAGTCGCACCCAAATAAGACGACAAAAAATAAGTGTCAAGGCACTAAGTCGCATCCAAATAAGATGACAAAAAATAAGTGCCAAGGCACTAGGATCGCACCAAAATAAGACGATCAGAATATTTTATGTCATAGACAAGGGGGCAGGTCGTCGACCTCCAAGGAGGTCGATTACCCAAAGTCGTCGATCTCTAAGGAGATCGACCTCCCAGAGATAGTCCACAAACATAAAAATTTATAACATTTTATAACAGACATTCCAAGGCATCAAAAGTTGCAAAACAATAAGACAATTAAGTCGCGTACAACTAAGACGACCATCCAATAAAGTTGCAAAACAATAAGACAACTAAGTCGCGTAAAAGTAAGACGACAAGCCAAACACAAATTGCAAGCAAATAAGACAATCAAATATGCAAAAATGCTAAGGCATTGAAAATAAATATCAGTTCATCGAGAACAAGCTAATCGACTACAAGGCAGAGTGTAAGACATTCTTAAAGCCACATACACATTTAGAATACATCAGGTAGCAGGATTCTCTTGAACTGAAACAGGTTCACCAGCAACCTCACCAGGGGCAACGACCACCTCGCTCCCTGCACAACCTCGACATTGCCGCTAGATGGGGCAACCTCAATAACGACCGCGAAATATTAGAAGGAAAATGAAAGGGAGACAGACGATCTTATAAGAGTTCATGGTGAAAAACACATTGTGTTTGAAAGGCCGAACTCAAAACTCAAATCCAAAGTATATGTTTGAATGGACCCTAGCTCGCCGAGCTCACCCCCATCACGAACAAAGTCA
This sequence comes from Stenogyne calaminthoides, assembly GCA_037126765.1. Lineage (NCBI taxonomy): Eukaryota > Viridiplantae > Streptophyta > Magnoliopsida > Lamiales > Lamiaceae > Stenogyne > Stenogyne calaminthoides. The sequence goes on along the minus strand of JBBCBC010000004.1, from coordinate 3,601,387 downwards.
TAGCTCAGCCCACCTTGCCCGAGTAAGCCACAAAGAAAAACGTCTCACCGCGAGAGACCAAGATGATGCCCATGACGGATCTCATCCCATCTCGACCAAAGTCGCAGCTCACCGCCTCGCCATCTTAGGCCTCCCGCATCCAACCTTGCCCGGGAGCTCATCCCATTTCGCTCGGGTGAGATCGCCTCACGTCGCCCATTGAGCCTCACGAGCAAGAATTGATTAAAAAAAACTGCTTTGATCTAGAATGATATTTGAGAAGAGGATTGAACCACGTGAAACTCCTTGAAATGAGGGTCGCAATGAAAAAATAATCAACTTAATCGGAGGTCGGGAGCTCAAGTTATGGACGAAACAAAACTGATGCTCGATAATGAAATAACCTGCTCGCCCGAGCTCGCCCAATGTAATAGCAGCTCACCCGAGCTCACCCAATGTAGTAGCAGCTCGCCCAAGCTCGTTGTTTGGCCAATCTGCAAGCCCAGCTCACGACTAATTATCCAAGCTCATCCCGGCGCATAGCAGCTCACCAAATCCATCTCGTGAAGAGCTCGCCCCATGCGAAATCGCTCGTCACTCATCTTGCGAAGAGCTAGCTCGAGCTCGCCTACCCGACAAGTCCGCCCAAATCCGTTCACACTATGAGGTTCTTCGGCCACGAAGAGCTCGGCCCATCAGCTCGCCAGAGCTCGCTGGTTCACGTTCAGATTGGAAGTTCGCGCGCTCATTGCACGAACTCGGTCCAGCTCGCTGATTTATAATTCGCGGCCCATCTCGCCGTTCAATAGCTCGCAGCTCATCAAGTCCTCCTCATCAATTGCCTACTCATACTCGCGCCAACCGTCTTATGTTGTGGAGGAAATTTAGGAACTCAATTTAGGAAAATCTAAATTTTAAAGATTTGGTCAATCAATCCCAGAAATCAGGCCCGTCACTATCATCGGATCTCGTTTGATTTCTGGCAGGGCTAACCTTCGGGACTCGAGCCCACCTTTTCAACCTCGGAGTTCGCTCACATCAGAAGCTCGACGGAGCTCGCACGAGCTCGCGGCTTCGCTGCCCAGTTCGCGTTGGGCCCAAGGATTTTCAACCCGCATGCCATTCTCGCGGATCTAGTTCGTGCGGGGGCTCAGCCCAAGTCACTGGTTCGGCCCAGCCCGGACAACCTCGCCAATTCCATCTCGCGAGGAGCTCGCCTGAGCTCGTCCTGCGCTAAATCGCTCACCAATCATCCCGCGAGGAGCTCGCCTACCCGACAAGTTTGCCCAATTCCATTCACTGAGGATTTCGTTCCCGAGCTCGCCGGCTCGGCCCTTCAGCTCGCCGGAGCTCGTTGGTTCGCGGTCAAATTGGAAGCTCATGCAAGCATTGCGTGAGTTCGACCCGGCTCGCCATTTAGTAGTTCGCATCCCGTCTCGCCGCTTTATAGCTCGCGACCCATCACGCCTATCGAGCATCCCTGGTTTGTTGCGGGCAATTCACCGATGATATATGCTGAGGCAAAGGTTTCTTGTGAGTTTCAAATTTCCAAGGCAATATAAAAAAAAGAAAGTTGACCTGCAACTTTATGGTATGAAAGAAAAAGGAAAATCATTATGCCACATCCATGAAATCTTCAAAGTACAAGAAGACCTGCAAAATCAACTACCAATATTGGGAATAAGCTAAAATTCAGATTGGCCCGACAATCGAGGCCCAACGGGCGTGTCATCCCGGACATCGCGAACAACCCCACGCGCGGGACATCCCTCGGGAGCTCGCAAAGTTCGACGAGCTCGCATCCATCTCGCTCAAACCAGCAGCTCGCCCAACCTCGTGGAGCTCGCAAAGTTTGTGAGGTCCGAAGTTTGTCGCCCGCGAGCTCGCCAAAAAGGGCCCAGGTACAGTGAATAGCGAGTAAATAGCCCGCGGCCCATGGAGAAGAAAGAACAGGGGCGGCCCATTTGCTTTTGGGGAGTTTTAAGTCTTCTTTTTGAGTTTCAAACTTCAAGAAAAGTAATGGAAAGTACATCTACAACTTTATGTTATGAAGAAAATCTTTGGTCCAGTTTAGGTAAGTGTTGATAGTCGTCTTATGTGGAAAATATGTCATGACTATGTTGATTGACAACTAAACAAAATAAAATACACGTGTGGCTAGCACAAGTGCAATGTGACGAGCACAAGTGCAAAGTGGTGAGCACAAGTGCAAAGTGACGATCACAAGTGTATGTTTGAAATGGAGAACACGTTATGTGAGATATAACGACAACAAGGATTTGGTGATCCAGTTCGTCAGGAATGACTACGTCTGGGGGCGTACCAAGCTAGAGTTATTTTATTAGTGATTTGGGGATGTGGCGAGCACAAGTATATTGTGGAATGGAGAGTGAATATCAAAGCAACATCTCGGAAAAATCCCCCTTCTCTGGCCCTCTGAGGACCTATTTATACTATTCTGCCAAACTGGTGCTGGCATGGTGAGTAGGAGCTGGCCTTTCTTGCTCAACAAGATTGCAAGAGGTGTCGGCACGTATCTTGTTTGTGCTCTCCGAATCGACATCTGTCTCTGCTTACTTGTGAAGACTTTGTCTTGTCGTCCAGGTGGTGTTGCTTAGCAGGTGGCTTGGTCTTGTGCTTTCCCAATCGAGGCGAGTGTGAATTATGTCCCGGCCAAACCCTTGCTGACGTTGGTGTGATCGTCCTTAGTGTGGTCGTGCTCGTCCGGACTGGTATGGCCCGTGCTCGTCCACCTGTGCTTGTCCGAACTGGTGTGACTCGTGCTCGTCTACTTGTTCATTTGGTGGACACGTGGCAGGTGGTCTTTGACCGGTAGCTCATCGGTTACAACAATACCCCCCAAGGTCGGGCTTTGGCTTTGCTCAGAGTTCGACCTTGATTCATGTCTTGATAATATTTCATCCTTCGCTGCATCTTCGGTCAAAATATTTACCCGCGAGTCTGCTTGGATGTCCTATAAGGTCTTGATAGTTCAGAATGAGCCTTCGGGTTGAGGATCTTTCCTATGCTCGTTGTCGATTTTTTATGTGCTCGTACTCCGAGGTAGCGAGCCCCCTTGTACAAGTCTTTTCTGTGCTCATCAACAACCAATTCTGATGAGCACGTGGCAACACCAATGAAGGCGGGCAATCTCATCACCGAGAAGGTGGAGAATACTTCGCTAAATTGGCGGAATGAACATCGCCGAGGCAGCGGGGAGCCAACATCGAGAAGGTGGGCTGGTCGAAACCAATGAAGGCGGATAAAGTCATCGCCGAGAAGATGGAAAATACTTCGCTAAATCGGTGGAATGGACATCGCCGAGGTAGCGAGGAGCTAACGCCGAGATGGCTGGCTGGTTGACGCCAATGAAGGCGGACAAAGTCATCGCCGAGAAGGCAGAAAATACTTCGCTAAATTGGTGGAATGGATATCGCTGAGGTAGCGAGGAGCCGACGCCAAAGAAGGCGGACAAAGTTATCGCCGAAAAGGTGAAAATTACTTCGCTAAATCGGTGGAATGGACATCACCGAGGTAGCGGGGAGCCCATGCCGAGAAGGCGGACTGGTCGACGCCAATGAAGGCGGACAATGAGGGCTGCTAGCAACCCCCCACTTGGCTAGTCTCAGAGGAGCAACCCCCTTGTGTCGGCTAGAAAAGTGACTATAAAACAAGTAATGTTGAGAGCTTACTTGATGGTGGTCGTGTTCGCCTGAATAGGGGAGGTCTGTGCTCGTCCGAACCGACGTGGCCCATGCTCATCCGAACTGGGGAGGCCCGTGTTCTTCCTAACTGGGGAGGTCTGTGCTTGTCCAAACCGACGTGGCCCATGCTCGTCCGAACTGGGGAGGTCCGTGTTCGTCCAAACTGGGGAGGTCTGTACTCATCCAAATTGACGTGGCCCATGCTCGTCCGAACTGGGGAGGTCCGTGTTCATCCAAACTAGTGTGAGTCGTTGGTCACCATCTCACATCTACCGATCTCCAGGAAATCAACCTTGATTTCTTGTTCTTGCCAGAGGGAGTGCCTGGTTTGATTTCACCGGCCAACAAACGAGTAATAACGATCAACACAACCAAAAACACCAAAGCAATTATGAACACAATATTTGATTACCCAGTTCGTCTGTTAAATAAGACTACGTCTGGGGGCGACCAAGCCAGGAGTACTTTTCTATATATTTTCTGCCTAGGATTCTAAAAGGTTCGATCTTTTACAATGTACAATACAAGTTATATTTATAGACACAGAATTAGGGCTACAGTCTTCGTGGGCTTCCTTTCACGGGCCGGCCTAGGGTTTCAACCGCCAAGCTAGGGTTTCCTTGCTTGTCCTGCAAGTCGCACATCCATATACACTTACCCTGATTACAGTCCGTGAAATCCGCATCATTAACCACCCGTATCTATGCCATATTTATCTTTTATCCGACCTCAGGGTCAAGTCGGTCCCGACCTACGCGACTTCTCAAGTCGCCGCGCAACCTCCACATTTCCCCAAGTAGCTCCCGCGACCTATACAACTCTTCAAGTCTCCAGCGACCTACCTCTCTGTGAAGTCGCCCCAGATTCTGCTTGGTTGAACAAAGTCGCATGATATGTTAACTGTAAGATGAGCAATCCACGACCTCCGACAAGTCAGTTTATTTCCTGTTACAATAGTTCTTGCCAGAGGGAGTCGAGATGGTCGACCCCCCATCTGATGACGAGGACACGGACGTGGGCGAGCATGGGGGTGATACGGCAGCTGGAGGCGAGCAGAGCACTCAGGGCATCGACGAGCAGAGTGCACCGGATGATGGCGAACATAAGATGGAGGATGGTGGTGAGCAGAGGGCCCAGAATGGCGGCGAGCAGGGAGATCTGGATGACGGCGAACAGGGCAGTCAGGATAGGATGGGACCGCTCAGCTCTTCGCTTCCGCCGACTCCGGATAATGAGCCCTTTCCTTAGACTTTTTCTTTGTAAACTCTGTGTTTGGCTAGGATAGCCTTTTTTGCTTGGCTGAGATGGCCGTTGTGAAGTTTCGACCCTTAGATGGTCTTTTTGTATTCTCGGCCGTTAGTGCCTATTTTTCCATTTATGAATCGAACCATCTGATGTGTTTGTGTTTAACTTGACTTCGTTTTATGATTGTCTTACGTTGGTGCAATCATGATGGTTGTCTTATTTAGTTGCAACCCTTATTCGTTCGCAATCGGCTTATTTAGTTGCGATCACTTATGCTCTGGTTGTCTTATTTATGGCGCGACCTATGTACCCAATGCTCGCATTGCTGCGGGCATCGTAAGCACACATTCTTTCACCATGCAAACACAAACTCGGCTCTGTTCGATTCTTTTTGAAATCTAGTCGTCTTATTGCGGTGCGACCAAACTGGGCACGGCTAGAAAAACTGAATAAATAAAAAGACATCATGCAGGATGTTCTAATCTATTACATTTATTTACAACTAGAAAACAATAAAAAACCTAGCTATTACAAGTTTTAACTTTTACAAGGGGAAAACTGAAGGATGGCGAACACACAATCCCCCAAGGTTGAACCTGGTTTACACCGCTATGGTGAGCAAAGAATGACCTAGTCAATCTGCATGCGTGTGATCACCGCTTAATAGCATGTATTCACACTCAATCCCCTAAGGTGGAGATGACTGGTCCCTCCATCATTGGCGGATCCTTTTCTGATCGCCCTCCTGGTCGTCCGAAGTTGTTCGTTTCGCCGATTTTTTGTTGGCGACCACCTCTCTGGTCGCCCCTTCCTGCTCGTCATGAGATCGGGCGAGCAATTCTTGCATAATGATTATTTTTGCCGCCCGCTCGCGGAACTCAGGATACGTGTTCGGCAAATCTCGGTGCATGGCCTTCCACATGTCTGTATTGAGGGTGAGGCCCCCAACCACTGCGAGGATGATGGAATCTTCCTCCATGGGGGCCCCATCATACAGACACCTATCGAAACTTTCCATGTATGTCGAGTCTGATTCACCCTTTATCTGAGAGAAATGTGATAGCCTCTGCTTAGGGGCTTAGCGAGCACAAATTGAAGAAAAGTGGGACAGGAAACTTCTGCCCCAACTGCGTGAAAGATGCGATGGAAGCGGCGGGCAAGTTGGAGATCAACCTGTGCGCCCTATCGCCCAAAGTCATGGGGAAAAACCGGCACTGTGTTGCGTTGGTTGCGCCCATGACGATCATGTAATCCAAGTATTTACTCAGATGGACATGCGGGTCGGACTCCGCGTCGAACATAGGTACATGTGGGTGCCTCTTTGCCACCTTTCCTTGTACCTCGGCGGACATGATCACCGGGGACAATGGCTAGCACGGAATTACGCCCGGTCATGGAAGCCCTTTAGTCACAACCAGATCGGCCTGTAGGTTCTCGATCGCCTTCTGCATTTCCGCAAATTTCGCGGGGTTGACGGACCCAGAATGGGGCTGGGTCCCACCATGAGGACTCTGATGGTCATGCTTGTGGTGGGGAAGTCCCCCTTTCTGTGCTCGCCCCTGGTTTCCTAGGAGGTGGTGGATGGACAATTTTGTCCCCACAGACTTTTCTAGCTCCTACCATTTTTCTTGGTGCGGGTGAACATAGGGAGCTGAACGGGCTTGCGTGTTCGCCCGCTGTTCCTTCCCGGGATCGTGGCGCCGATGATCTCCAAGTCAGTCCTTCACTGATAATTTCAAACGTCCAAACACTAATTTTCTGGACCCATGTGTTTGTTCGTCATCCGATAAATTATTAACTTCTTTGTCGGCTAGTTTTTTGGCTGCCCTCTTCTTGACCTGCTCGCTATCAAGAGTATCCGAGCGTTGGTCATCATCTTCCGGGTCTCTTTTCTAGGCCAACTCCTTTTTGGCCCGCTCTTTCTGGGATATGAGCAAGAAAGTTATGGCCTTTGTAGTAGCCGCCAGATAATTGGCGATGTCTTCCAAGTTGATGCTTTCCAGGGTTTGGTTTTTGTGAGGCTGATGCTGAGCCTCATCTTGGACGTGAAATTGGCTTTGCCCCGATTTATGAGCTTGCGTATTCCTTGATTGAGGCATATATTTATTTTTTCTGCCTAGTTTTTTGGAGTGTTTGGATTGGTTTGGGCACCCTCCTTCTAGCGCCAATTGTTGATGGTCGTCTTATGTGGAAAATATGTCGTGGCTATGTTGATTGACAACTAAACAAAATAAAATACGCATGTGGCGAGCACAAGTGCAAAGTGGCGAGCACAAGTGTATGTTTGAAATGGAGAACACGTATGTGAGATATAACGACAACAAGGATTTGGTGACCCAGTTCGTCAGGAATGACTACGTCTGGGGGCGTACCAAGCCAGGGTTATTTTTATTAGTGATTTGGGGATGTGGCGAGCACAAGTATGATGTGGAATGGAGAGTGAATATCAAAGCAACATCTCGGAAAAATCCCGCTTCTCTGGCCCTCTGAGGACCTATTTAGACTATTCTGCCAAGCTGGTGCTGGCACGACGAGTAGGAGCTGTCCTTTCTTGCTCAACAAGATTGCAAGAGGTGTCGACACGTATCTTATTTGTGCTCTCAGAGTCGACATCTATTTCTGCTTACTTGTGAAGACTTTGTCTTGTCGTCTAGGTGGTGTTGCTTAACAGGTGACTTGGTCTTGTGCTCTCCCAATCGAGGTGAGTGTGAATTATGTCCCAGCCAAACTCTTGCTGACGTCGGTGTGGTTGTCCTTAGTGTGGTCGTGCTCGTCCAGATTGGTATGGCCCGTGCTTATCCACCTGTGCTCGTCCGAATTGGTGTGGCCCGTGCTCATCCACTTGTTCATTTGGTGGACACATGTCAGGTGGTCTTTGACCGGTAGCTGATCGGTTACAACAGTAAGTCAAAGCCGGAAGATTTGATCAGTAGATCCCATAAATCAATCCCATCACCATCGTCAGGATCTCGTTTGATTCCTAGCAGGGCCAACCCTCGGGACCCGAGCTCATTTTCTTCGACCCAAATTCGCTCACCTCGGAAACTCGAAGGAGCTCGCGAGCTCGCTGCCATCTCACCCAAACTTTGCAGCTCGGTTCACATCACGGGGGCCCACTTGGAGTTCACTCACCTTGGGAGCTCGAAGGAGCTCGCAAAGCTCGATGAGCTCGCATCCATCTCGCTCAACCTTGCAGCTCGTTTAAGCCCGCACACACACGTCACGCACTATCTAGCTCAAAGTGTAGCTCGCCCAAGCTCGCACCATCTCGCTCAGTGTATAGCTCGCTCGAGCTCGCACCATCTCGCTCAGTGTGTAGCTCGCCCGAGCTCACACCATCTTGCTCAACTTGCAGCTCGCCCGAACTTGCACCACTTCGCTCTACGTGCACCTCCCGAGCTCGCACCAGTTCGCGTCGGTCTTGGACATCAGGAGGCAGCTCGCTTGAGCTCACAATTGCGTCGCGCGAAGTATTGGGCCTCAGTTTAAATCGAACCCATGATTTTTGGTAAGTCATTGGGCCCCTTTTCTAAGGATATGAGGCCGATCTCCGCGGCCTATTAGATTTTTGGGCCATAATTATAGTTACTGACTGCTGAAGGAAGAGTTTTGGGGCACAATTATGTTTATAATGTTTTTGGCCCAACAAAAAAAAAAAGAGATGTATATGCATATGTTTGAAGGAAATATTTCCCAAGAGTTGTGAGCTCGGCCCATCTCGGAACTTGGCCCACCTCACTAACAAGTCATTTATCCCATTTGTGTTATTATTGATCCACTTCGCGAGCTTTGCTGCGTTGGAAAATTTTGAAGGCCTAGTCTCCGTCCACCTCACAGTTCGTGTCACACCTCATTACTAAAGTCCAAGGAAGATTGGCTCGTTGCTCGCTCCACTATGTTACAAGCAGCGAACCGAGGGGCAATTGTTGTATCACTACTAATCCGGCCCAAGCACATTAATATCTCATCTGTTTATATGAAGGAGCCCAATCAGATAACTAGGCCGAACTCGCCCACTTGAGATGGATTCTAGTTCGCCAAGAAAGGGCCGAGGTTGCCACCTCCAAGTAGCTCGCTTATAGAGCTCCTAGAAAGTTTTATGAAAATATAAGGGTCAAGAGCTCGTCATGAGCTCAGACTAGCTCGCTATGATCTCCTCATAGAGCTCTCGTTAAGCTCCTCATAGAGCTCGCCAACTAACTCATTATGAGCTCCTCATAGAGCTCGCCAACTAGCTCATTGTGAGCTCCTCATAGAGCTCTCGTTAAGCTCACTCATAAGCTCACCAACTAGCTCATCATGAGCTCGTTCAATGAGCTCTCATTGAGCTCGCTCAGAAAGCTCTGTACAGGAGGTCCCTTATCCAAGCTCATCCGGAAGGTACAACAGATACAATGTCCGCTAGGAGCTCACTTGTACATAAGGGAGTTAATGTTGCAGTGCGGTACTAAGTCAGAAAAACCCTCTAAATATGGCTAAGTCAATGGCTCGAGCTACAAGACGACAACGTTGGATACGCAATTTGGGGAAAGATCAGAGAACTACGACAAATGATTCAAGGACTTGCTAGGTGTCGCGCTGCTAACTAAGGCAAGCTCTCAAGAGCTCTCAGGAGATGTTGGAAATTAATGTAAAACGAAGTACCGGGCATTAAATGAAAGTTTGACCATTCGATGTCCCGACAAGAAAAACAGAGAGTGTAATGCACTCTCCCATATATGTAGTCTAAATATGGGCACTTAAGACCAAAAAAGGGTCCAAAAAATATCAATACAAGAGGCAAAATTTGCCCTAGTCTCTGTGCACTTTATTTACGCTTTCAGTCTTTAATATTTCAGAGTTCAATCATTTGAACTCTCATTGTTTGATTAGTTAGTTACCACTAAAAGTCATATTCCACACAATTAATCCATTTAAACTAGCTATCAACACACTAATAACGCATTTTGAAACATACAATTTTTTTATATTGAAACATTAAATCGTGCAACTAAAAGATGCAATTTATTTACACTAAATCGTACAACTATTAATATGAAAAATAATTGCATGGTTCAGTGTAAACAAGTTACATATTTCAATATAATAAACTGTACATTTCTAAAATGCATTATGAGTACTAGTTTTTTGTCAGCCCGTGCGTTGCAAGGAAGTCATTGATATTGCTATATTTTATTAACTTATTGTTGTTTATTTTTAATATCATTTCAAGTTATAGAATATAAATAATCTTTTAATTATTAACTGGTAATTTAATCATGATTTTTTTTATTAAAATATATATTAATTAAAATGAACTTTAATAATTATTGCAGTTCCCAAAATTTCATCATGTAACTTTGATGCACATGATACCCACTAATTATTAATTAATTCTCACCTGCCACCTGCACGTGCCTTCAAAAGCCGCCAACAGCATCCATATATTTGAAGGATTTTTGGCTAATTAATCTAAAATTTCAAAATGGGGTTTTCTCATATAATTACATTTTTATTATTTTTTGCAAACCTTTTATTCTTGGGAGTTTCTTCAAATCTCCACAAGGATTTTCATGAATGTCTTACCGACCAATTTCGACGCTCCAACTCAGCAACTGATGTGATTTACACCCCTCAAAATTCAACATACACTTCCCTTTTACAAACATTTAATCTAAGACCACAATCCACCTCCCCTCAGATGCCCCATCTCATCGTGACACCGTTTCACGAACCCGAGATTCTTGCAGCAATTTACTGCTCCAAGAAATTCGGGATGCAGATTAGAGTCCGTAGCGGCGGCCATGACTACGAAGGCCTCTCGTACACTTCCGAAACACCCTTTGTGATGGTCGACATGAGAAACTTTCGATCAGTATCCATTGACGCCGTCGAGAAAACTGTGTGGGTTCAAGTTGGCGCCACTATAGGCCAGCTTTACTACACGCTCGCGTGAAAAAGCAAGACTCTTGCTTTTCCGCGGGCGTTTGCCCCACTGTCGGTGTGGGCGGCCACTTCAGCGGCGGAGGGTATGGCATGATATCGCGTAAAAATGCGATCGCAGTCGATCACATCATCGATGCAAAACTAATCAACGCCGATGGCAAAATCTTGGATAGAAGAAGCATGGGAGATGATATCTTCTGGGCTATACGAGGAGGTGGAGGTACAGTTTCGGAATTATTATCAAATGATAAAATATTAATTATTTTACTATAAAGTGATAGTTATAAATCAGCTGTATGATGAGTATGTTTTATATAAAATCAGTTCATTAATAGTTAACATTTATTATTAGGGAAGATTTTTTTTTTTTCAGTAACTTTCTCACTTTTTTATTTTGATCCTTTTGCCTTTTAATGTTTAATATTGGTCCTGTAAATTACATATTTTATCATTTTTTAGTTACATGATGAAAATTATAATTAAAAAATTAGTAGAACGAAACTAAAAAATGGTAAAGTAATTACAGGAATCCTTAATTTTAATTTGGTCTCTCAACCGAATAATTTTTTTTAATGATATTTACACGTAAGTCCACGATTTTTCTATCACCCTCCAAGCACATATCATAAATTATAATATCTCACTTCAATTGAGTCACCTTACAACAATTTCATATAAATTTTAAAATAATATAGAATCCCAACAGGTACTAGTTTCGGAATTGTTATTGAATTCAAGTTGTCGTTGGTCAACGTTCCGGAAACGGTGACGGTTTTCAACGTGACCAGAACGTCGGAAACCGCGACGCATCTGGTGTACAGGTGGCAGTACATTGCTGACAAGGTCGACGAAAATCTTCTACTCAGACTTTTCTCGAGTCCCGTTAAGTCTCTGTTAACGGGAAACCTAACGATCTTAGCCTCCTTCACGACGTTATACCTCGGCCCCGTTACTGATCTTCTGCCGTTAATGAAGGAGCAGTTTCCAGAGCTCGGGTTGGTCAGAGAAGATTGCATCGAAATGAGCTGGATCGAATCTACGCTCTTTTTCGCAGGCCTTCTGGGCCAACCACTCGATGTATTGCTCGATAGAACTCCGCAGGGAAACTACGCGCCGATATATTTCAAAGGAAAATCGGACTACCGATTCCGATGAGTAGTTTGAGAGAGATATGGAGATTCCTTAACGAAGAAAATGTTCGATTGCAGTTCAGTCCGTACGGAGGGGTATTGAACACTTTCTCAGAATCCGAAACTCCGTTCCCACATCGGAAAGACAACATTTTCATGATCCATTATGGGATAAGATGATTAAATCCTGATGAATCGGAAAAAAAGCTAGAGTCGATAAGAAGAGTTTATAGTTTCATGGCGCGTTACGTGACAAAATCTCCGACGGCAGCTTATTTTCATTATAGAGATCTGGATATAGGAAGGAACAACGTTAAAGGGAACACGAGTTACGAGGAAGCTAATGTTTGGGATATCAAATATGTGGAAATACACGTTTTTGCCCTCAATTTGTAATGCGCGTATTTTTTTGCCCCGTTTCTGTAAAAAGAACTTTTTTGCCCGAGGGCAGTAATATTCATTATCTTTAGACAAAAATACTCTCACTTCCAAAACTTGTGTTTTCATCCCATCCCTACTATCATTGTTTTATCATCCAAACACGTCCTTATTATTTATTGTACCATATCTACCAATTTAGTTAGACTTTAGGTCGTCTTCCTCATATGCTTGCTCTGTTAAAATTGTCGGCCGCCGTGTTGGAGTTTAGAGCACGACGACTATCGACATTGCATTGTTATTTAGTTGAGATCGACAGTCCATCTATTTATGCGTGAGAGAGCCGACGAATATCCAGATTGCATTGTTACCGCCGTGTGTGTTGAGATCGACGGCGAGAACCCATCTATTATTGAAGGTAACGTAAGTAATTCTAACACGTTTTAGGCCGAATTTCAATTTTTCTTGTTCATATTTATTGATTGGTTTCTATTTTCGTTGGGCATTTGTATTAATTGGTAATTGTTATTGAAATATTATGTGGGCATAACCTGATTAGAAGAGAGAACAAATTTCTGATTATTTCCATTAAGATATCACGGGTATTACTGTTATAGTTGTTTAGACTACCCTAATTATTTTTCACATTACTTATAGTTTTTTACAACCGTTTAGATTGTAGTTATGAACATATTTGGATATATAGAAGAACACAATTGATATATTTACTACCAAAATTTGTATTAACTATAGTTTTATGCTAATGTATTAGTGTATAGACTGAAATGTATAACTACATCAACTGAAAGATATACATTTTATACTGTCTTTTAAAGTAATTCACAAGTTTGACTATGGTTTAAAGTTGTTTAGAATAGTTAAAATTGTAAGTATGAAGAGGTCAGATACTTGATAGGAAGCTTTGTTATAGTCAACTGTATAAATAGCACAAGACTGCATCATTTACATTAGAATGTTGTTTGGTTGTAATTTAGAGAAAACCTTAAATGTTTCATTTGTATGATACCTTCTACATCCGGTTCCACTCATTGCAGATGGTTGGAAGAAAATATCTGTTCATACATTGTAATGGAAAATGGGATGGTAAATCCTATGTAGGAGGTGTGCAGACCGCTTTCCAGACCAGTGATCAAGGTTAAAGTTTAAAAAGACTTGTTTGTGATCTGAATCACATTTTAAAATGTGATATGAAATTAGGCGATGTTCAATTTTTTGAGGTTGTTTCTTTGCATGGTAATCCGTGGCGTGCTTTTATTAAAAATGATGAAGATTTGGAAAGCGTATTAAGATCATCGTGTAAACCGGAGCTTTTTGTGTCACCTAAAAGTGATGTGCTGGATTTTGTGCATCATGATGTGATGCTATTGTTGGTAGTTGCTCAACAATCCCGAACACAACAGAGATGGGCTTTGTTCAATTGCTTGATAATTTCGATGCTATTAATCGTGCAAAACTGTTACATAATGACATCGTTGAATCTAAGGAAAAGGAGATATTAGTTGGAATTGATGTTGATATGGATGATTCAAGTGATCAGTCGTCTGATGATTCTATTGACTTCCATTCATTTGAGAATGCATCAAATATTGCTGATGAAAATCATACACCAAGTCCACATCCACGGTCCGTATTTGGTTTACCGATGTCTTCAAACGACATCCCTGTAGGCGATGAACCTCATCTCCCAAGTCATAACAACAATGAGGTTGTAGATATTGAGGATGATACGAGTGATTCAAGTGATGATTGTTCAGACGATTCTGTTGATTACGAATCGTTTGAGAATACGCCAAAGTGAAATACTGAACCGGATATTCATACTCCAAATTCAAAGCGTAGATGGATCATCCCAGGTATACCTTCACCTTGCACAATTCCTAATGTTAATAAAGAGGAAAACATTAGTGAAATCCCGAATGGGGTACCCGACGTAATCAATTTGGACAACACTTTTACTAGCAAATCAGAAATGTGCATGTCTGTTGGAATATATCATTTGTTAAATAGAGTTGCTTACCGTGTAAAAAAATCTGATCCATGCCGATGACTTTTGAAATGCAAGTATAACAATTGTGATTTTGTGTTTCATGGTCACGGGGAAAAGGATTTTTTTTTCAGTTTCGAAGTTCAAATGTCACATATGTATTGGGATATTTTAGTTTTGATGAATTATGCCAAAACATTATCAACTTGTGTTATTGAAGCTAATTCACAGATAACAAGTTGAGGGGGAACGAGAGAACAAATTGAGGGGGAACTCACGAAATCAGACGTAGATGATCGAGATCAGATGAGGCTGCAGACGAGACTGATCGAGATCAGATGAGTAAGATGAGTTCCGGAGTTAACTGATGAGCTGAGCAAAAATCGGAGAAGATAAGCTAAAGCCGGTGATCGTAAGATCGGATGACGGATGACCCGATCGATAACCGGTAACGGACTGATCGATGATCGGGAAGAATGACGAGCCGATCCGGTGATCGAAAGCGCATAAGCCGATCGAAAAGAAACCGACAAAGATCGTAAGAGAAGGTTGCGGATCGGAGGAAAGGAGATGAGATCGACGAGATCGACGTGATCGAGATCGATATGAAGATGAGCGATGATCAAGATCGGGGACGTGATTGAGATCGGATGTGCTAAACCGATATAACCTAATATGCTAACCCGATGCATAAACCGATCATGCCGACTGATATACCGATCCGATCATGAGAGCCGATCGATCAGTAGAAGAAATCGATATCGAGAACCGTAAATCGCATACCCGGATCGGAAAAGAAGTCATCGTAAGAGAAGTCATCATCCTAAGTCATATTCACCGAGAATCGAACGCCGATGATTAGTTAGCCTCGAAAAGGCTAGTGACTTAGGGTCGTCGATGTCCGAATTCCGTAAGAGTCAACTCAAGAAGCCTGAGTGTCAAGATGCCCGACGCACAAGGTCACCAAGAGAGAAGTCCGGCCAATCAAGAATCCCGAGTCCAAGGAAGCCCGAAGTTTGAAGAAGACCGAGGATCGAATAATCTCAAGAATATAGCCAATTAGATTTAGGCGACGTGGACCAATGAGAGGAAGACAAATCAGCCTGGAAAAGTTAAAAAAGCTTCTGAAACAATATGGATTTGAATGTGACTCCTTCCAAAGGTAACATTCAAATCCACACTATAAATACAAGTTCTTCCTTCATTATTAGTGTGGATGCGTGGAGATTATAGCACGAGATGCTCTGAGCCAAAGAGAGTTATACCCAAAGCATTTCCACCCTAGAACACAAGTCCATAGGGTATACACATATATTCAAAGAGTGTTCTAGAACCCAATCTAAGCAACCCACGATGTATCCTAAGCTTAGAGAGATTTTTCCCAACCTTAGCATTGAGGCTAAACAAATGTAAGGAAAATCTCAACCTAGTTGAAACCAAACAAACCTTACCCAAATCGATCGGTTAAGTTTGTAGGTGAGTGTGAACTTCGGAAACATCTAGCAATCCCGAGTGAGGGTGATAAGTCCCGTTGGAGTGTGAACTCAGAAACATCTCTGAGGCATCCCGTGGAGGGTGATAAGTCCCGTTTTGAGTGAGAGCTCGTTAAATATTTAGAGGCGAACCCGAGAGGGTGATAAGTCGATTGGAAGGAATTTCCCTAGGAAAAGGGAGAGTGGATGTAGGAGCTTGAGCCTCCGAACCACTATATACTTTGTTGTGTTGTTCTTTGCTTTATGTTCTTATATTGTCATATGCATTCGATTATAAGCAAAACACAACACATAAGCTTAAAACGCAAAAAAATCAGAATCACCATTCCTTCACCCCCGCTTTTATATGCATCGAACAAAATGTTTTTGCTTCCCAAGACGCTAAAAATGGGTTTTCCCACCGGTCCATCAATTGGTATCGTCGAATAGTGTTCAAACGGTTCGATTTCAAAGTAACCACCGAATCGATCTTTTTAAAAAGAAAACCCGCTTTTTAAAAATGCATATATTCTAATGTTTTGGCGTCATTAACAAAAAAGGAAATTGTTGGGATATTTTAGTTTTGATGAATTATGCTTTAAAACATTATCAACTTGTGTTATTGAAGCTAATTCACGATAACAAGTTGAGGGGAACGGTGAGAACAAATTGAGGGAACTCACGAAATCGACGTAGATGATCGAGATCGACGAGGTTATGCACGAGACCGACGAGATCGATGAGTAAGATGAGTTCGAGTTAACTCGATGAGCCGAGAAAAATCGGCGAGAAGATAAGTTAAGCCACCGATCGGGGAGATCGATGACCAGATGACCGATCGATAACCGTAAATGACTGATCGATGATCGTAAGAATGTATAACACGAAGATCCGGTGATCGTAAGAGTGCATAAGCCGATCGTAAAGAAACCGACTCGTAAGATCGTAAGAGAAGGTTGCGGATCGAGAAGAGGAAGTGAGGATGAGACCGATCGAGATCGACGCGGATCGAGATCGAGATATGAAGATGAGCGGATGATCAAGATCGACGTGATTGAGATCGGATGTGCTAAACCGATATGCTAACCTAATATGCTAACCCGATGCGAGATAAACGATATGTCGACTGATAAGCTATAATTGATCCGATCATGTGAGCTGATCGATCAAAGCGAGAAGAAATCGATATCGAGAACCGTAAATCTGATACCGGATCGGGAAAAAAAGTCATCGAAAGAGAAGTCATCCGAAGTCATATTCACCGAGAATCGAACGCCGGCGATGATTAGTTAGCCTGAGTGCTAGTGACTGAGGGTCGGGATGTCTGGTCGAAGAGAAGAGTGAACTCAATAAGCTTCGAAAGTGTCGAGATGCCCGACGATAGGTCACCAAGAGAAGTCCATCAATCAAGAATCCACGAGTCCAAGAAGCTGGAGTTTGAAGAAGCCGAGGATCGCACAATCTCAAGAATATAGCCGTTAGATTCAAATTTGACGTGGACCAATGAGAGGAAGACAACCACCTGGAAAAGTCAAGGCAAAGCTTACTGAGCAAGTATGGATTTGAATGTGACTCCTTCCAAAGGTAACATTCAAATCCACACTATAAATACAAGTTCTTCCTTCATTATTAGTGTGGATGCGTGGAGATTATAACGAGATGCTCTGAGCCAAAGAGAGTTATACCCAAAGCATTCCCACCCCAGAACACAAGTCTGTAGATATACACATATATTCAAAGAGTGTTCTAGAACCAAATCTAAGCAACCCACGATGTATCCTAAGCTTAGAGAGATTTTCCCAACCTTAACATTGAGGCTAAACAAATGTAAGGGAAAATCTCAACCTAGTTGAAACCAAACAAACCTTACCCAAATCGATTCGGTTAAGTTTGTAGGTGAGTGTGAACTTCGGTAAACATCTAGCAATCCCGAAAGGGGAGGGTAGGCAATCCCGAGGAGGGTGATAAGTCCCGTTGGAGTGTGAACTTCATTAAACATCTCAGAGGGCAATCCCGTGGAGGGTGATAAGTCCCGTTTGAGTGAGAGCTCGTTAAATATCTAGAGGCGAACCCGAGAGGGTGATAAGTCCAGTTGGAAGGAATTTCCCTAGGAAAAGGGAGAGTGGATGTAGGAGCTTGAGCCTCCGAACCACTATACTTTGTTGTGTTGTTTACTGCTTTATGTTCTTATATTGTCATATGCATTCGATTATAAGCAAAACACAACACATAAGCTTAAAACGCAAAAATCTGTAATCACCATTCCTTCACCCCTGTTTTATATGCATCGAACAAAATGTTTTGCTTCCGCACACGCAAAATGGGTTTTCCCACCGGGTCCATCAATATGTCAAATGGATCAAGATAGAAACTCTCGACGAAGTTTGCCCGCTAAAGTAATCGCGTCATACTATGCTGCTGGACAACAAGACCCTCATACTGCAAAGTTGCCTACATCAATTTTGAAGGATTTGAAATTAAATCATGGGCTGACCATATCATACCGTAAGGCGTTGATTAGTAAACGTTTGGCTGACGACATGATATATGGTGACTCTGAAAATTCCTTTAAGATGTTGCCAGCTTATTTGCATGAGCTGAAGGTTGCTAATCCAGATAGCGTTGGACAGATAAAAACAGACGAACAAGGTAGGTTCAAGTATGTGTTCTACTCTCTTGGTGCATCAATAAAATGATTTGTTAATTAAGGGAGACCTGTGATCGTTATTGATGGGACACATTTAAAAGGAGAGTACAAGGGAGTTGTCTTTGTAGTTGTAACCCAGGATTGCAATCATCATATTTTTCCAATTGCTACGGTTGTTGGTGATGTGGAGAATAATGAGTCGTGGTGTTGGGTTTTAGATAGATTAAAAGATGCAATTGGACATGAATATCACAAAGATTTGGTGATTGTTTCCGATCAACACAAATCCATTATTCACGCTGTGAAGACCGTTTTTCCATGAGCTCAACAAGGACTGTGCTATTACCACCTTCAAAAGAAGTTAGCTGTGTATGGTAAAAAAGTTGTACAAAATTTTCGCTCAACCGCATATGAGCACCGTCCGTCCAAATACAGGAAGAAAAATATTAAAAAATTTATTTTTTTTATTATTTTTTTTATATATATATATATATATATATATATATATATGTTTATTTTTATTCTTGTCACCAATAATTATATTAATCACAATGAAATACTTTTCTCAGAATTATGGATTCCCTTCGACGCATTGACAATGGCAAGATCATGAAGACTTTGGAAAATGCAAAACCTGAGAGGTGGTCCCGAGTGCATTGCAAGTCTCGACGGTACGAGTTCATGACATCTAATGCAGCTGAATCGTGGAATAAATGTCTGAAGTGGGCGCGTGCGAAACCTATTGTTTATGTTTTGGAAAGTATTAGGACTGTCATTCAAGAATGGTTTCATGTTAGATCAACGGAAGTGATTACTGGTAGTAGTGTTTTATGTTCTCAGGTCGCAACTCATTTGTCCTGTATGGGTTTGATCGCTGACAAATATACAATTCATCCGCTTTCTAATCGTAGATATCGTGTTGTTTATGGTACCAAGAGTCAGATAGTAGATTTGGAAAATCGTAAATGCAGTTGTTGCGTTTTTCAGTTAGAAGGGATGCCGTGTACTCATGCAATTGCTGCAATCAGATAATAAGTTTTAAGAATCAATTTTACTGCATTCATTTGTATAATAATTTAGTTGATGTTATTTTGAACATTTTTATGTTTTACCATAGGCATGCAGGTTACCCTATCAGTTATTTTGTTGATGAGTTTTATAAAGCTGATCGTGTACAAGCAATGTGGAGTGGTACTGTCATGCCTGTACCATCCCATGATGAATGGGTAACGGCTGATCACATAAAAAAATCTGTATGCAATGCTCCTGCGTGCCCGAAGCAAGCAGGTCGTCCAAAAAGAGGAAGAATACGATCGCCACTCGAGTCTTCATCATCGAACTTGAAGAATAAGAAGAATAGGGGTTCTTGTTCTATTTGTAAAGGCACAAACCACAATAGCGCGACGTGTAAAAAAAATGTTCCAATTGATACCATGGTGGATGATGCAGAGTCAGGCAATGGGGACGGAACATCTAAACAACCTAAACCTCGCAGGTGTTCGTTGTGCCGGGGAATTGGTCATACGAAGAGGAAATGTCCAAAACCGGTCGTTGTTTGAAATAAAAATAAATTTTATTTAATAAACATTTGATAGTAGCTTTTTCCAGAAATTGTTTTGAGTTACCAGTATTATGCTGAATTTGAATCACTTATGTTGATGCTGATGTGGAATTGAAACCAATCTTATCAGTAGCATATGTTTAACCATCATGTTTGAATTTGTAATCAGTGGATCGTATGATGTATTGTAGTATTGATGATGTTTACTTCACTAATGTTTATTTTTTATTTAATGTATATTGTCAGTTAGAAATGAATGATTTTTGATAACATGACATTGGCCTGCCAATGAGCATTTTTCTGATAAGTTATGTAGCTTGTCTTAAATATAAGTTAAATATAAATTTAAGTGGTTTTTTTTAAGGTTCTGAAGCAGTTGGCAATTATGTCGGCATATAGTTGGCGTATACTTATAAATAGTTGGCACACGCTACATTTAAATATTTGTGAGGCTTCTGATAAGTTATGTAGCTTGTCGTTAAATATAAATTTAAGTGGTTTTTTTAAAGGTTCTGATAAGTTATATAGCTTATAGCGCGACGTGTAAAAAAAATGTTCCAATTGATACCATGGTGGATGATGTAGAGTCCGGGGATGGGGAAGGAACATCTAAACAACCTAAAGCTCGCAGGTGTTCGTTGTGCCGGGGAAGTGGTCATACGAAGAGGAAATGTTCAAAACCGGTCGTTGTTTGTAATAAAAATAAATTTTATTTAATAAACATTTGATAGTAGGTTTTTCCAGAATTTGTTTGAGTTACCAGTATTATGCTGAATTTGAATCGCTTATGTTGATGCTGATGTGGAATTGAAACCAATCTTATTAGTAGCATATGTTTAACCATCATGTTTGAATTTGTAATTAGTGGATTGTACAATGTATTGTAGTATTGAATATTTATGATGTTTACTTCACTAATGTTTATTTTTGATTTAATGTATATTGTCAATTAGAAATGAATGATTTTTGATAACATGACATTGGCCTGCCAATGATCATTTTTCTGATAAGTTATGTAGCTTGTGTTAAATATAAGTTAAATATAAATTAAGTTGTTTTTTTTAGGTTCTGAAGCAGTTGGCAATTGTGTCGGCATATAGTTGGCGTATACTTATAAAGAGTTGGCACACACTACATTTAAATATTTGTGCGGATTCTGTGTTAAATATAAATTTAAGTGGTTTTTTTAAAGGTTGTGAAGCAGTTGACAATTGTATCGGCATATAGTTGGTGTATACTTATAATGAGTTGGCACTCGCTTCATTTAAATATTTGTGAGGAATTATATTGCAATGTGTAATCACATTTTTGAATATTGGATATGTATATTGTTTTAAAGCCATCAGTAATATTTTACAATTTAGCCAGTAATAGCAGTAGTTGACATATTAGTTGGCATATATGTTGGCAACACGTTGGTAACATATCAATTTAAGTTTTGATTTATGTGCAATGTAATTGTTTCATTTTTCTTTCATTTCGTTGAATTATATGCATTAGTATTGTGTTTATTATTTGTTTAACTCGTTGGGTTGAAGATTGGTAATAAGTTGGCATTGCAACATCCCTGTTGGCAAATGATTTACATGTGTAAATAAGTTACTATAAACATAATAACCATATAAATTTGCAAATAAGTGAAATGTTAACTATTTAAGGGATTAAAATGTGTCGTAATATTTGTTGGAAAATTCCCAGTCAGGGTTGGTAAAATAAAGTTTGTTTTTCGAATAATTAACAACCATATTGTTCTTCAGTGGCAAAGAGCTCGGCACAATATGCTTTTCTGAATATTCCACACATTTCCGGATCAACGTGATCAAGTTCATGCCCAGTGACCAGACATTCTAAGAACTTGATGCACATTATCCCACAATCGCTTTTTTGTATTTGATGTTGTGCAGTATCGGGTTGTCTCTGTATGGTCCAGTGTTTTGATTCATCCACCGTCCTAACCCAAACGTCACCTTGGTTACACAAAGATGGCAATATTTCTGCAATGTTTTGGAAATGTTTGAGCATCCTTTTTGGCCAACGATTGTCTTTTGTGATGGGGTCGTATACAACAATATTTCGAGTGTCGATGTTTAGCTCGTAAAGCACAAAATGACTGTTCCCGCAGTTTGCAACACCATACACATTACCTGCCTTCGACCATGGTAAGTTATGTCCATTATTTTGCACCTCTCCGGTTATGCACTTCATTATGTCCTCATCAACAGTCCACCAATCCCAATTCTCATTATCTTTTTTTGCTGATGACCAACTGGTGTACATGGCTGTTAACTTTTCCTGTTGACAAAACCGTTAAAACATATCATATTACCAATTGAATGGTGTATAATAACAGTATTTAATCATGACAACGTACCCAAAAGAAGTTTTCAACTACAGTCCAGTCTTTGAGGAATCTGTGAGGCCACAACTTTGACTTTTGTACGACAAGAAGAAGTAGTGAATCTATATGCTGTAAATTAACCATTAACATAACTCAGCTATTAACAGCGCAACAAATTTCCGATGAATACTTTAAAAATTATTTCGGTACTCAGATTATTGAAATATTTAATCGACAATTTTAGTTGATATAAGGTATTCATATAATAATAAAAAAATATTCAAATAAGAATTTGAAGCATAAATAACTTACTTCTGAGTTTAGCGATCCCATAGTTTCCCATAAGGATTTGAACCATGTGGGCAGGATCTTACGGTTTCCACAACTTAGGTCAACAATTATATCATCATTTCCCTTTGCCTCGTCCACCATATGTCAAAATCTTGCATTTTCTTATCGCTACATGGCTCAATCGGATCGTACATTGATGACAAGTTACCAATCTTTGGTTAGTTCTGCTTTTGTTTTTTTGTAACACGGTTCGTAGGGTTTGTGTATGGACTAAGAAGCGTTGGCCCAAGCCTCTTACTACGCCTGGTCTTGTATCTCACCGCTTCTTCCTCACCTTGTGTTTTGTTTTTTTCAATTTTCTTCTTCCCCTTCCTAACCACCTTCCTCACCACTGTTTTCATCGACACTTCCGAAACCACATCGACATCATTTTGTTCAAAATTCACATTCAACCTCTCATTGACAACCTTTGTCGCCTGTAGAGTCTCATCGTTGTTGATATCATGCTGTTAATTAAAAAAAATATTATGAACAATCCATGCAAGTGTTTATCTGATATTATTACAAATAATGAATTAGCTTACTATTATTTTATTAATGGTTGCATTACAATTCACGTCATCAGTTTGAGAAAATAATCCCTCTTCGATAGTTTGATCATCAACAAGTGGAGACTGGAATTTCTGAACACATTTTAATTAACAATGAACAATAACCATTTCAGTAGATTTAAACAACAAAACAGCCTAACCTAGCATGGGTTTTGTCCATCTTCATGCACATCATCCTGAGAAGATTGTAAATCTTTTTGTACATTGTCCTGGCATCGGTTGGTTGTGTGCGTTTAACATTTGTAATTACGAATATAGATTACACTTAATATCCATAAATACAAATCAACGTTAATAATTTAACTAGATTTACCGCCAAAAAATATATAATCTTTCAAACCTGTTTATCAAGTTCTCCTTCTTCGGCATCAGAAAACAAACTGTCTTGAAGTGGAGTTGCATAATTGTCAGTTTGATTCTCCATCGATTGTTGTTTTTTTTTTCTTCATCTTCAACAAAAGGTGACGTCTGTTTTTCTCCATCATCCTAACAACATCAAAACATATTGCTCCATAAAGCTTTCTACAAAATATATCTGAATATTATTTAATATTGTATACTGTAATTTTATATTGATTAACATATTAAACGTTCATTGGAGGGATCACAATGTTGATGAGACGTTGCATTCTGTTTTCGAGTATCTTCTGGAATTGTCAGACCAATATGATCCATTATTGTTTTCAACATTGCAACAATGTCATCTTGTTTTCCAAAATATCGTTCTCTACCGAACTTTAATTTAATTTCAATTTCAAATTCGAATACCTTTCTTAGAACCGCGTGTGTTTTTGCTGCTTTCTGCCCTATGTTCTTGTACATTCTCCTCCATTTCACTTTCCTCATCTGATTCGACAGTTAGTCGACGCTTACCTTTACTTCGTCTAGTGTGTACTCTAGAACGAGGTAGAGTTTGAGGTAGAGGTGGACGTGGATGATCACCGCCCTTTACATGCGGGGTAATGTAATATGGACTATTCTTCTCGTATTCCGTCGGTTCCAATCTCTGATTCACATGTATCTTGTTCTCATATAAAACAATAACAACAAATAAAATATAATTAAGAATGGAAATACAAAATCATTGTAACAATAAAGATTGTCAAATAATTGAAAACATATCGCACATACATTATCCGGACAAAGCCGTCACCGCTTTGTTTTGCGATATGAATATTTGTCTCTTCAAATCTTTCAATGTAATTTTATCGTTGCATGTCCACCACAACATTACAGGGCATTACGTGTTTGTTTCGCAGTCCTTGATGCACATAAATTGCCAATGGCCGGATCGCCGTAGGCCCATGCAGAGTGCATGCACAAATCCATAAAGAATCAATATCCGGCTTCTTCCTATCACTGTTGCATCTTTCAATCACATTTTTCTCTTCTACCGTTTGCGTAATATCACGTATATTACTAACAAGAAACTCATAAGCTAATCGGCCCCATGGGTAGTTGTTTAATACATTGAAATCTTCAGCTAAGTGGATGTATTGGTTGGTCCCAATCTTCTTCGTGTGTCTTGTGGCGAGTAAGCGATGAGTCCATAAAGAATTAGAAGCATGAACAATTTTAGTTTAGTATCTGATTCACTGTCAACTTCTTTCATGAATGCACTCAACATCGATAAAAAAAAGTTTTTTTTCCCTCGAAAATTTTCTTGTAGGATTTTGAAGTACCGGGTATGTACATGAAGTTACCAAAACTAAGACCTGTCATCAATGAAAATTCCCGTGGGCCAAAGTCTGCAGCATGGCCGTTGATGTTGAAAACTATATTTGACCTACATTTGGACGTGTCTTGTATAAAAAGTAGAGACACGTAGAGTTGGCCTTGAAATTGTATATGTGGCATCTTGAAAAGTGTCCAAAAACATGAATTCTTGAATTTTTTCATGTTTTGGACACCCAAACCGTTTTTTATTGTGGTCATAATTTTGTAGGTATCGATGCAGTGTGTACTCTTGCAGAATACAATCGCCTATATTAAACATGGTCATAATGAACTGCAACATCAAACAAAACAAATAAATTATTCTTGTTAGGAGTAAAACGTTAAAATGTTGTGGTTGGTATATTTTATTTTATATACGATTTTCTAAATTGGAAAAATAAATCGATCATAAGGCAAAATACTAAATCAGCTTCTTTGGTAGGGATTATTAGTGATCAATCAACTATAGTAAAACAGAGTAGGATATGTGATGTCCAAATGACGCACGATAAGTTGAAAACGGCTATTGATGAAGCAACCTTATTGGATATGACAGAAATAGGAGTATTATTTTTTTGATAACACGGTATCCGGCTCAAAGGCCAACTAATCCGGGGGACCAGAACCCACCGTCCACTAGAGAGGAGCATACTCCTAAGTGTATGGACTGACCCATCTCAAGAGTTGATATAAATCTGAGAGGGTTCGAACCTGAGACGTAGAGAGGAGCATACTCCTAAGTCCCAATCCTACAACCACTAGGCCAACCCTTGGGGGTTACAAATAGGTGTATTCTATTTCCAACTTGCATTCCAATTCCTCCATCTTATATCTATCTGTATTTAATTTTTTTTATACATTAATATAATTCCTTTCCTACTCTGTTTCAATTGTTAGTGTTACTATTCTATTTAATTCTTAACTTCAAACATTAGTAAAGCTCATATGTAAAACGAATAAAAGTAATAGTAAAAACTTAAAACTCGCATATAATCAGACCACGTATAAGCATTCATCACCCAAATTTAAAACCCTAAATCATTGCACACATTAATTACATAAATGGGGTTTTAATTGAACACTAAAACCACCGTCAAAATAACAAAATATAACTTGCATTCCAAAACAATCAGTTAATTTCAAAGCTGCATCAATCATCAATCCAACTCTATCAACATAAACATTAAAACCCTTGAAGTACAACCGTAACAGCTTATAATTGAGTATTGGTTACCTTGATTTTGTTTATGCCCAGTGAATGATGCAAATGGAATTGGCAAATGTTCGTTGTTCACGCTGAGAGATAAACCACCGTCAATATATGATGTCCTCCTTTCCCGACAGGTAGAAATTCACGGCTTCACAGTTTGGTATCTGGTGGAATCTTCTGTATAATATAATGTATTAATTGATAAACGTTAAACAACTTTGAGAATTAATATCGGTTTTGGGCTTTATTATTCTGGCCTGTAACATAACCCATAATGGGTTGTAAGAGCAAAAAAATTTTTAGGCCCTGTTTTCATAATTAAAGTTGTTTTAGGCCCTGGTGGAATTATTTTTCCCATACATGTGAAGCGGAACACAATTTTTTTTTTATTATAATTGAAGTGAGTACTAAATTCAGTAGCAAATAGTCATGGAATTTTATAATTTGACATATAACGTTCAAAATAACAAAATACAAACATAGGTTATATCAAATCAATTGCTTGTCTTCTACGCTAATCTGATATGGTTGGTTGTAATGATGGTCTTGGAAATAAAACTGTTAACACATCCCATAATGGTTCATCGAAGTCTTTATAAGAATTAGACTGTTCATCAACCTATTTAAGCAAACAAAAAAAATAAAAAAATAAATATGATTTAAAATAATATTTACAGAAAATTATTAGTTTATAAAAACTTACATCCATCCAAAATTCTCATATCTCTGAACTCGCTACAATTGTAGTGAAGTCTCTATCCCATACGGATTGTTCCTTTGTGTTTATCATCATGGACCAACAATCATGCCTAGATTTGAATGATGTAACTCGATTTTCAACATTTGTTGTATCGTATTTTTTTGTGTAGAAATGTTGATTCAATTTGATAGTAACATTCAAAATAGCATGATTGTTGTTTACTGATCCGTATTTCCAATTGCCAATTGATTTCTCATGCAACAAATAACTAGCAAGTTGAAAGTCAGTTTCAGGCGTCCATATAGTATTGTTTTCACACCTCTCAAAATTATTTTTTAGAGTACATTTTTTAGGGTTCTATGAGTACTGATAGACAAATATTTAGTACTTATAGTGTAAGCCAACATGTATTTCGTAAAGTTCTACATTGTCTTTTTAGGGTTTGCAGTATTATTATTTAAACCCTGAACAACGAAGAATAAAAAAATTTACTATTCAAATCTGGTGAATGAGTAAGAAGTAAAATACAAAAAAAAAATAGGATTTGAATATTCTACATTTTATTTTCGTAATTTTTTTTTAAATTTTGGAAAGAGAAAGACACATAATAAATTAATAAAAGAAAATATAAAGTGTGGGATCTCTGCATTGTGTCTTTCTCTCTCCGAAATTTACAAGAAATTTACACAAAGAAATGGGGAGTAAATCAAAACATTAGGATAACTTTTGAAAATAAAACAATAAAAATAAAATATTTACTGCTTTAGACATTCCATGTCAGTGGACCTTTCCAATGAATGTAGCCTTTCCGGCTTTTCCTCAACACAGTCATATCTAAATCAGATTACATATTTTGAAAATATTAAATACCACAACATGCATTCAAATTGAATTTTACCTGTATGGATTTCAAAATATATACAATAATGGAAAAGGACAAAACCGCAAAAGATACATTGTAAAACTCCAGCTGAAAAGGCTACATGAAGAAATTACTTTTGGTGGGGCCCATATGGTTCATTCATAATCATATGTCAAAATTTGATTAATTGTTTATAAATAAAACAACTTCCGATGTTAGTAATCATGACTTTTCAATACAACAATAATGACTTTCCTACTTAGGTGACTAGGTCCAGCTATCGAACATGAATTCACATGTATTTAGAATCTGGCTAAGTGAATATTGTAATAATACATATTATGAGCAAATAATTTTAATCTCACAAATGACACTATAACATTAATACATTATGTAACATACCAAATTATAAAATATAATTTTCAGAGTTTCCAAACAACATATCATATAATATGCATATATGTTTTAATTATATAATATTACACATGTTCATAAATATGTATATATATATATATATATTAATATACCATACATAAAATAGCAAAATGTAATATATGTCTTAAGCAAAAGATTAAATAAAAAACAACAACAAGATTGTTCTTCAGAAAAGTAAATCAAACTCCAGACATTAATTTCAAATGGGCCTTGTACCCATTTTCAGCCTCTTTCAGCTCATCATTAGCTTTGGAAAGTGACGCAATCAGAGAACTCCGACCATCAACGTCTGCATCCTCAAATTCGATCTCCAACATAGCAACCCTCAGGTGTAGAAGATGAACTTTATAAAGTAAAATCGTAGCCTTTGACATTTTCACATTTAAACGTAGCCTCTCCAGCTGCGAAAAAAAAAAAAAAACATATCACATATTACTCGATTTATATAAATTTAATTTCCCATTTCGGATAGTGGATATAATATACATCTTGCATGGAGGACATCACGGATATAACATTCTCCCTTCTAGATTCACAGAGCTCAGTAATTCTTGCAACATATGATTCCTAAAATATTAATGTATAGTCAATTAAATTGAAAAAAGATTGGACACATAAATAGTACATAAGTAATTTATTGAATGTAAGAAGAATTACCATCGAGATTTGGAGATATTAGAGTTTGTTGGTTGAAATGTTTTTTCAAATGAAGGCCACACATATTTATATGAGCTTGGATATAATACGTAAACTACTATAAACTCCAGACATAAATTCATGAATATAATAAAAAACGAATTTAAATATAAAATATAAAATCACACCAGTTGTCAACAAATATATTCCACGTATGGGTGCACGTGGCCGACTATAATGCCAAGTGACAACTGATACTTCACATATTATTAAAAAAAAAGAGATTATTAATTCGGAAAAAAATTAGTGTATATAAAACTGTGTTGGCATCAGTTAGGTGGTGTTTTTAAAAAACTTATAGTCATTTAGAATTGTATGCAAAAATAATTTGGAGTATTTTTTTCTCTTTTAGTAGAGAGTGCAAAAAATATTGATGTGATTCTATTGAATTATGTGAAAAATAGAGTTGTAGGTATATTTTATAGGAGAATTTTTTGAAGTCTAATTTTAAATTTCAAAACTATAATGGGACGTGATTTCAATGTGCTAAGGGTGTGTTTTGAAACACTTAAAACAACTTCCAGAAGCACTTATTTTCAAAAGCTGTGAGAGGGAGCTTTGAAAATAAGTGCTTCTGGAAGCTGTTTTAAGTGTTTCAAAACACGCCTAAGTCCATCTGGGTTAGTCCTGAAACAAACATACCCTAAGTTTTTTGCAAACACACCTTTACACAGTGTTCAAGTTTTTAAAGAGGTCAAAATTGAAATAGTTCCCTATGTGTTGGCATCACCGCCGATGCATTCGCTCAACACGCTTCGAACTGCAATAAAGTTGAAGTATCACACCACTTCATGTCAATCATTTCGGATATATGTAGAGTTTTTTTTTTTTTTTTTTTTTGGAAAATATTTTGGTCAAATGAATTTGTGTAATGTTTATTTTTAATATATTACAACACCAAAGAAAACACAATTAAGCAGATAAATAATTAAAGTAAAAATAAGATTATGAATGTATTACTGTTACACACCATTTGGAATTTAACCAACATGTTTTCCGATGAAATCACAACAACATATAACATTAGATAAAACGAAGGTAGTAATTATCGCAAAATGAAACATAAAGAGATTATTAATATATTATCGCAAAATGAAAATAATAGTATAACATGATTAGAGGTTGGAAAATCTCTTCAGCTGTTCATTGTATTCAGTTACAACATCATTGAGGTCATCTGAAGCGTTCTGAAGCAGTTCATGGAAGTTCAATTGGTCATCCACCAAACAATCTTTAAGTTCCATTTCTATGAACTTCACTTTGAGTTCGAGAATAAGCTTTCTCTCCAGCAGAATCTCAGTCTTTTCCATATGAAGTTTCAAAAGCAATGTTGCTTGCTTGAAGACGAATTTAAAAAGATAAAGAAATAAATAAATTATTATATAAAATAATTAGTTAAGAAGAATAAAATACCTTTTTCTTCGTGTTCAAATAGGATAGTGCCAAATCCTTGGATCCGGTAACCCTTATTAATTTGTGGAAGAAATAGTCCTACAAATGTATAGAATTTCAACCACCATTAATGAATAATGATACACAAATTTAAAGCAGATCATACTTGAATTTATGAAATTCTTACCATTTTGTTTTGTAGAGTTATTGGAATCGGGATTGGAGCAGTTGTTTAAAAGAAAGGATTTCGCTGTCAACTTAATTTTGATAGTAACCATTTTATAGACAAACTTAAAAAACTTCCATTAGTTAGGTATTTGTTGACTATTGTCAAAGGTTTCTTACTAGTGAATACTGCGTGTAAGTTTCTTGACTATTGTGAATCCTTTGTTAGTGTTTTTCTTACTAGTGAACACCGTTGACTATTAGTTGAATTGTCAAAGGTATCACTCTTCGTGTTTCTTACTAGTGAACACCATGTAAGGTATTAGTTGACTATTGTCAAAGGTATCACTCTTCGTATCTCTTACTAGTGAACACCGTGTAAGGTATTAGTTGACTATTGTCAAAGGTAAAGGTATCACTCTTCGTGTTTCTTACTAGTGAACACCGTGTAAGGTATTAGTTGACTATTGTTAAAGGTATCACTCTTCGTGTTTCTTACTAGTGAACACCGTGTAAGGTATTAGTTGTCTATTGTTATCGGTATCACTCTTCGTAATTCTTACTAGTGAACACCGTGTAAGGTATTAGTTGACTATTGTCAAAGGTATCACTCTTCGTGTTTCTTACTAGTGAACACCGTGTAAGGTATTAGTTGACTATTGTCAAAGGTATCACTCTTCGTGTCTCTTACTAGTGAACACCGTGTAAGGTATTAGCTGACTATTGTCAAATGTATCACTCTTCGTGTTTCTTACTAGTGAACACCGTGTAAGGTATTAGTTGACTATTGTCAAAGGTATCACTCTTCGTGTTTCTTACTAGTGAACACCATGTAAGGTATTAGTTGTCTTTTGTTATCGGTATCACTGTTCGTGTTTCTTACTAGTGAACACCGTGTAAGGTATTAGTTGACTATTGTCAAATGTATCACTGTTCGTGTTTCTTACTAGTGAACCGTGTAAGGTATTAGTTGACTATTGTCAAAGGTATCACTGTTAGTGTTTCTTACTAGTGAACACCGTGTAAGGTATTAGTTGAATATTGTCAAAGGTATCACTCTTCGTATTTCTTACTAGTGAACACCGTGTAAGGTATTAGTTGACTATTGTCAAAGGTATCACTCTTCGTGTCTCTTACTAGTGAACACCGTGTAAGGTATTAGTTGTCTATTGTTATCGGTATCACTCTTCGTGTTTCTTACTAGTGAACACCGTGTAAGGTATTAGTTGACTATTGTCAAAGGTATCACTCTTCGTGTTTCTTACTAGTGAACACC
Organism: Stenogyne calaminthoides; assembly: GCA_037126765.1. NCBI lineage: Eukaryota > Viridiplantae > Streptophyta > Magnoliopsida > Lamiales > Lamiaceae > Stenogyne > Stenogyne calaminthoides. Next base: position 3,569,649 of record JBBCBC010000004.1, on the reverse strand, counting down.
GTGTAAGGTATTAGTTGTCTATTGTTATCGGTATCACTCTTCGTGTTTCTTACTAGTGAACACCGTGTAAGGTATTAGTTGACTATTGTCAAAGGTGTTGGGAAATTTAGATTTTGATGAAAGTTCCAAAACACATGTAATAGGACCAGTCAAACCTGTTAGCTGACTGATGTTTTTATTATCAGCTAAGATGACCAGTTGATAATTATTGTATAGAACAACTGATGTATAAGATATGTCACATATTGAGGGGGAACTCAATATGTATAGGCCAGATCAAAAGATCAGCTGAGAACAAAAACCAGCTGAAGTCAGAAGGCCAGAAGGCAAGGGAAAGACAGAAGATCAGACGATCTGATAAAGTCAGATGATCAGAGTGAAATAATGAAGCTCAAATTCAGAAGACCTGAAGATCATATGACTACCGTAAGATCGAACCGAAGACCTACATCGGTAAGTCCTACTAGTTGAGCTAAGACAATCGGCACCGAAAGACTCTATCGGTAGATCGATCACCAGAATCGATCAAATCAACTCACACAAGGTGGTAACTGATGTTTCACTAAGTCATACGTTGTTGATCTGGACAAGAAGAATGTCAACTTTAGTTGGTAGAACAAACACTGAAAAGTGTTCTTGTTAACCAATAAGAACAAGACATGTATGAACGGAGCCGACAATACGGGATTTGGTGCTGCTTGGTCAAACGGCTATAAAAGATAACTACCATGCTTTCGGCCATGCCGTCCCTAAAGCACGTCACATCAAATCCTACATATCTACCAAATATAGCCAGAAATTCAAATTTCTCTCCAACGGCTCTTTGATTTCGAGGTCTATAAATATGAGATTCCTCTTTAGAGTGAAGACACGGAAATTATCAAGAAGCTCATACTATAGCCAAATTTCCGCACGAAGAACACAACCTTGAAGATTATTTTTCTAAGTGTTCATCCCATAGTTCTTAGCACAAAAATCTTATCCTATAGCTGTTAGGCTACTTAAATACTAGGATAGATTTCAAAGTTGGAACAAACAACAAATCTTACCAAAAACCCAAAGTTAGGTTAAGTTTGTTTAGCAAGATTTCAGACTAGGGTTTCTAGTTCTGATTTATGGGGTGAGAGCTCTATAAATATCTGTTGGTGTAATGTGTTGGACTAACACAATAATCTAAGTCCAGTTGATTAAGTTGGTTAAGTTGGTTAAGTTGGTGCCCTTTGTGATAGGGAAGAGTGGACGTAGGACTGGTTGTCCGAACCACTATAAATCTTATGTGCATTTACCTGATTGATTAAATACTTTACACTATTTCACACAACTTGATTAAATCTGCATACATATTCTGAGTTAGGATCAGCTAACACCAAGCTATTGATCTGATCAGATTGACTCTATAGTCATCTGATTGAAAACAACTTCGGAATCTGATTTGTTATAAACTGGTTTTTCACACGGGTATAAACTAGATTTCGCTGTCCGCTTAAATTGATAGACACCGAACCGATCTACCCTCGAGCGATCGAGAAGTTGGATATCGATCCAAAACCAGTTCACTTTGCACTCGATCGAATGAAACCGCAATCACACACCGATCTGACGAATTTTTTTCGTAAGTCTATTCACCCCCCCTCTAGACTTACGCCTCCACGAACCCCGTTAAGGACCTACAAGTGGTATCTGAGCAGTGGTTCTACGGACCACTGGCTTTGAATATCATCGGTTCTTGAGGAACCTTTGTGGTCACTTGAACTGATCTTGAAAAACCCTTTTCAAAGCTCATCTGTTTTCAAACTCACGATCAGCATGGATAATACTTCGGGTATGTATCATGATTTGCCTAAATTTTCCATTGATGAGTATGCAGACTGGACGATATACATGAGCAACCATCTGGGATCAATAAGCAGCAGGATGATGAAAGTTCTTGAACGAGGACCCATCATCATCTATCATGACAACCCAGCTGTTGGAGGTGATCCAGACTTTCCAGCTGGAAGTCTTGTCAGAAAGAGTCCTGCCCTGATGGATGCTGAAGAGAGAAAATTGTACACTCTGGATACGATAACCAGACACATAATCATGAAGACCATGGACAAGATAACTAGAGAAAATATAAAGTATCTCAAAATAGCCAAACAAATGTGGGATACGCTTGCTGAGATGTGTGTAGGAAATGATCTGATTAAAGATAGCAGACTGCAAGCTGAACTGGTGAAATTTGAGAAACTTAAGATGCTACCAAATGAAACCATCAATGAGATCGATGGAAGAATCACCATGTCAGTCAAAAAGCTGCAGGAACTTGGACGAGAAATGTCAGATAAAGATATCAACTACAAAATCTTGAGATCTCTGACTAAGAAGTGGGATATGAAAGTCACAGTAATAAAATGATTGTCAAGATATTGCTAAGATGAAGCCAAGCAACCTGTTCCTGAGTCTTAAAGCCCATGAGTTTGATCTGATCGAAAGAGGGCAAGAAGAAGAAGACGAGTCACCTGCTGAAGCCACACCTGCCACATCAAAATCAGTTGCATTCAAAGCAGCCAATAACAACTCAAAGTCTACTGAACCTGTTGGAAACATTATACGCCAAACTGAACAGATTGCTTTGCTAACCAGAAAACTTGAAAAATCTAACATCCAACTTGGTAAGTATCCTAGGTTTTACAGGGATTATCAAAACAGCAGAGGAAGAGATAGAAGACCAACTGACAGATCTCCAGAAAGGACCAGATCAAATGACCGAAGAGATGATCACATGGAGGATCGCAGAGAAGATAAGAAAAGAGATGATCGATCTGATGCAAGAAGAGACAACATATCTGAGAGAAGAAATTCTGATTACAGGCAAACAGGAAAGTCACCTGATAGATTCTATAGACGAAATGACTCACCTGGCAGAAGAAGTTCCGTGGATCGTGGAGCGTGCTTCAACTGTGAGAAACCAGGTCATTACAACGCAGATTGCCCAGACCTGACACCAAAAGAAAGAGAAGAGAAGAGAAACGGAACAGAAGAGAGCAACATTGTAGAGACAGGAAAGCCATGGTTGCTGATACATCTGAAATTGATGATTCTTATCTGCCTTCTGAGGATTCAGGCTACTCATCTGTAGAAGATTTCTGTTTGATAAGCAACGCTGATGATTTCTACCACTACAATGATCTTATATTCTCTTCTGATGATGAAATCTGTCTGATGGCTAAGGAGGAAGACCAATCTGAGGTAACCTCTAAACCTTCTGTTTTTTCAGTTTCCACACCAGCTATGATTAGCACACCTGCTGGAGAGATTGACTTGCAGCTCTATTCTGGGCAATTGCTTGATGATCTCTCTAACGCAGTAGACACTTATACAATAGTGGAAGCCGAAAATGATAAGCTAAGGATTGAAAATACTCAGCTTGTTAAGGAAAATGCTGACAGTAAAGCAGCTGAACTAAAATCAGCTGAAGCTGCTCAGAAGATAACTGAAGAACTGAAAATTCTGAAAGTTAATTCTTCTGATCAGGAGAAGCAGATTAAGGAACAATTAGCTATCAATAAACAGCAAGCTGATGATTTTAAAATCTTACAAGCTAAGTTTGATGAACTCTTCCGACTACATGAGAGTCTGAAATTAACTGAGGATAGTTTACGCAAGAAAATACAGGTTTTCACGAAATCTTCGAAAACCGTTCAGGATATGAACAACTATTTTCGAACAACAACTAATAAGAGGGAATTGGGTATGAAAACCCTTCTACATCCTCAAAAGCCCCGTCTGATTCAATTCAAAAGGGTGTAATCAAACGAGTTTCTGATATAGATACACGTAAAGCAAAATTTGTATCTAATAAGGGAAAGAGACCTGCTGAACAAGTAAGGCAAGTGCCCAATCAGAAAGGGAACAAAAATGAACCCCAACTGATCAAGCATCAGCCGAGGAATCAACAGAAGAACCCAGTTCTTCTGAAGAGACCTCAACATGATCAGCAGATTAGGGATCAGAAAAGACAACGTCTCAAGGGGAAATCTGATCTGAAACCTAATCAGGTCAAGCTGCCTAACAGGCAAGCCAAGGGTAAACTGCTGAAACCAGATATGCCAATAAGATATGAATCTTTTAATGGTAGCAGTAGTACCTACCCTTACAATCAGAAACCTAGGGCTGCTGCACCTGAGCCCCACTGGGTTAAAAGAAGAAAAATAGCTAAGAAAAATCCCAAGTCTTCTGATTCACCCAAGGTTCGCACAAATAATCATACTGATCAGAATGCATATGAAGAGATGTATGATTATGTAGATGTTTATGGGAGACAAATCAGGCCTTATGATCTATCTGATTACAATAGAAGTACCCTGTTTGTATGGATCCCTAAAACCAACTCTAACCCCTCAGGACCCAATCCAAAAGGGGTACCTAAAGCCTGATTTGATTGCAGGTTGGCGTGGGTTTGGCCAACAAAGGAGGTGTACAAGCAACTATCTGGTACATCGATAGTGGATGCTCAAGGCACATGACTGGAAGCAAACGTCTCCTTAGCTCTTACACAGAACAAGAAGGCCCACATGTACTCTTTGGTGATGATAACTTTGGTTTTACCAGAGGATTCGGAACCTTAGAGAATGATGATGTACAAGTTACTAGAGTCTCGTATGTCGAAGGTTTAAAGCATAATCTGTTATCAGTTTCACAATTCTGTGACAACGGATTCAGTGTTGAGTTCTCGACTGATCAGTGTACTATCAAGAATCGAGCTACTCAACAGATCTTGTTAACTGGTTCAAGGAAAGGTACGATTTATACAACAGATTGGAACAGTTGGTCAAGAAATGCATTCCTGATTGTTAAGAGTTCAAAAGATAGCAGTTGGCTCTGGCACAAAAGAATGAGTCATCTGAACTTTAAAACTCTTAACAAGATAGCAAGGATGTCTTTGGTTGAGGGTCTTCCGAATGAGGTATTCTCTAAGGATCAGACATGTGTCGCATGTCAGAAGGGAAAACAGGTTAAAGCTTCATTCAAGGGAATCCCTGGACCAACATCCAGCAGAGTATTGCAACTGCTCCATATGGACTTATTTGGACCAGTTACACCAGTTAGTCTCAGCGGACACAAATATACTCTGGTAATTGTGGATGATTATTCCAAGTTTACCTGGGTTGATTCTTGTATAAGAAGAATGAGACAACGACAAAGATACCCGAGCTGCTCAAGAAACTACAAAACGAAAAGGGTGTCAGTATAGTAAAAATCAGATCAGATAAAGGTATAGAATTTCTGAATTCTTTTATTACTGATTTTTGCACTAAGTTTGGTATACATCATGAGGCATCAGCTGCAAGAACGCCACAACAAAATGGTGTAGCAGAACGGAGAAACAGAACACTCAAAGAAGCTGCTCGCACTATGTTAGCTGAACATGCAACACCAAGCCGTTTCTGGGCAGAAGCCATCAATACTGCATGCCACACTCAGAACAGATGCTCTCTGACTAAGGCTCACTACAAAACACCATATGAACTGTGGAAGGGCAGAAAACCTCGTGTTTCTTACTTCCATGTTTTTGGGTGCAAGTGTTTCATACACAACAATGGGAAGAGTCAGTTGAAGACTTTTGAGGCCAAGTCAGATGAGGGTATATTCTTAGGATATTCCTCATCCAGCAAGGCTTTCAGGGTTTACAACAGGCGAACCCTAGTTGTGGAAGAAATACCTCATGTGGTCTTTGATGAGACATCTTCTGAACAAGAGAAAGCTGCCTCAGTACAAGCAATACCAGATCAACCGGTACCTGATGCACATAAAATGGATCAGCTAAGTATCAAGGAAAAAGGATCAGAACACGTAACAGTGTATATTCCAGAACTTGATCTTGCTGATTCACAAGGTCAATCAGACCCTAAGGTACGTACAACTGTCAATGAAGAAGCTGGTACAGCTGAGACAGTATCAACTGAACCATCTGGTTCAGGGGGAACACCTGAAGTTCCTACGGACAGACATCAGCACATGATGAGTCCAACATCAGCTTAAACTTGTCCATGTCAAGTGGATCATAATTCTGCACCACTCCCAATCACTAGTAATGAACTACTATCAGAAGAGGATGATGTTCTCCAAACTGATGCAAATCAGAAAAGAAGGACCTGGTTAACCAGTCATCCAACTGATCTGATCATCGAAGACCCATCTGATAGAGTTAAAACTAGACATCAGATTGGTGAAAGTGCCATGTACTATTGTTATCTGTCTTTGAAGGAACCAACTGAAGTAGAAGAAGCTCTACAGGATGCAAACTGGATTCTAGCCATGCAAGAAGAACTGGAACAGTTTGAGAGGAATCAGGTTTGGAAACTGGTGGACAGACCAACCCATCAAGATGTGATTGGCACAAAGTGGGTATTCAAGAACAAGAGAGATGAGAATAATATCATAACCAGAAATAAGGCAAGACTTGTTGCTAAGGGGTATTCACAATCAGAAGGAATTGATTATGATGAGACCTTTGCACCAGTCGCTCGTCTGGAAGTCATTCGACTGTTTCTGGCATATGCTGCCCACAAAGGGTTTATTGTGTATCAGATGGATGTAAAGAGTGTACTCTTAAACAGGGTACTAGCTGAGGAAGTTTATGTTGAACAACCTCCAGACTTTGAAAAAGGCGACCAGGTGTACCGTTTAAGAAAAACTCTTTATGGCCAGAAACAAGCTCCTCGAGCTTGGTATGATACACTCTCTCAGTTCTTGATAGACAGTGGTTTCACTAAAGGAATAGTGGACAGAACCTTATTCAGAATAGAAGATGGAGAAGATATTCTAATGGTTCAGATTTATGTGGACGACATCATCTTCGGATCTCCCAACAAGAGTTTATGTGATAAATTCAGCAAGCTGATGCAAGAGAAGTTCGAGATGTCCATGATTGGTCAGATGAATTACTTTTTGGGTTTACAAGTTAGGAAAAGTACAGAAGGGACTATATGTATAAAGATATTAAGTATTTTATTGTGAAAGCCTGAGCATGATGGATTTGGTTGGGAGAGGAGAAATATACAAAAGGTAGTAGGTCTTGTTCTCACTTGACAAGACCTTTCAATGACAATGTTGTGCAAATTTAAAATTGTTACATTAACTTCCTGATGTGTTCTGTTTGCTTTTGTTATACATTTTACATGAATGATTTTTGATAACATGACATTGGCCTGCCAATGAACATTTTTCTGATAAGTTATGTAGCTTGTGTTAAATATAAATTTAAGTGGCTTTTTTTAAAGGTTCTGAAGCAGGTAGCAATTGTGTCGGCATATAGTTGGCGTATGCTTATAAAGAGTTGACAGACAGTTCAATTAAATATTTGTGAGGATTCTGATAAGTTATGTAGCTTGTCATTAAAAATAAATTTAAGTGGTTTTTTAAAATGTTCTAAAGCAGTTGGCAGTTGGCAGTAACCTTTGACAATTTAGTCAGTAATCTTTAAACATTAATAACCATATAAGTATGTGATTAAGTGAAATATTAAGTATTTAAGGGTTTAAAATGTGGCGTAATATTTGTTGGCAAATTCCCAGTCTGGGTTGGCATACCCATTAATGAATTTATACAACTACATCAGATTTTTTGTTGTGGTTGGGAATTAACTTCAAAAAGTACATCTGAAGCAGTAGAAAATCAGTTGATATGGCGTGTCAATGGAAAACTATTACATAATTTGTCCAACTTAGATTCATGCATATATTTTTCGCCTTGCTTTCTTTGATATACATGTAGTCATGTACCATTGCAGTTATTGTCAAATCAAAAACCATTGTGCCAAGTCATATATATATTAATGACATAAAAACATAAAATATACAACATTGGAATTTTAAAAACCTTAATTAGCACTAATAAAAAACATAATAAAAAACACACACAAGAAAATTAATATGTTCCTTCAAACAAACTCCTCAACACATAATACATAGGCTCATCATGTTTTCGGTACTCCATCGCCATGGGAAGTTCCTACAACATAAATCAAAGTGCATTAAGGTTATAGTTAGTTTTACTTATTATAAAATAATTAATACTAATTTGCTAAGTAATAAATATAATTTATTAAACATTACCCTCTTCCATTGCTTCCAAATCTTGTCTGGTGCTTCAACATAATGTTCTTCATTAATCCATTCCACTCCAGGCCAGTTAATCATTATTTCAAACACAATAACACGATCACGTAAATTCGATACACAATATGATATTTCTTCCACCGAGTACATTTTGCTTTGCGTACGATTAATGTAATCACGAGTCATTTCGATACCCTCGGACTAATTATCAAAACTCCATTTCCCATTTTTTTTAAAATAATCTAGGTAATAAGCCAATGCCATTCTTACCTCGTCACAAAATACATAGGACTCATAAAACACAAGACAATCTTCATCTGGTATAACCTTTCGATAATCTCCATCTTCATCCTCTGTGCCTTCAAACAATAACTTAAGATCCCGGTACAACGACTCTCCCACATCACGATAAGCTCTACACATAGGATTATTCTGAAAACAAAAAATACACTGTTAGTTATACAATATCATTATTGGATATATTGTACTTTATTAATTAAAAAAAATTAGAAATTCTTACCAAAACCCATAAATTCCATTGAGATTCAGACGCATGAACCTTGTTGGCTTGTTTATCCCAATATACATCAGGAGTATTTATCATATATTCAAATAGATTGTATCTATATCGAATCTGTCTAACACGATCAACAACTTCATCCAATTCATAAATCTTATTAAACACATCTCTTAAATACGAACGACCTAGTTCCATACCTTCAACATGATTTAGGGCATTATAGTGCCACATCCCATTGTTCCTTTGATACACAAGTGAAGAAATAAGACCAAGCGTTTCTTCCTCGGTCCACATATCATTATCTTCGTGTTTGTAAAAATAATTTTTTTGATGTTGGAGTGACATATTTGGTTGATTCAATATAAACAATGTGTTTTAGGCAAACAACATATATGTATTTATAGTTGGTTAAACTTGAATTTTCAAATTATTGACCTTTGTCTTCTACCAATGTCATAAATATGACAAGTACTTTTACAGTAAAATAGACAAAGGTCACGGGTCCAAGTACTAATTCGTGTAAATGAAACCAACACAAGATAAATGAGAACTGAATGTTTTTTAATTATATAAGAACAAACTGAAGAAAGAAGGTTTTCACATACAAAAACAACATAAAACAACTAGAAAGCAATAACAACAAACATTAACAATAAAAAAAAAATTAAAATAACAAATGAAAAAAAAAACTTTATAATAATAATAAAACTCTAGGTGCACATAAAACTGTATTAACATACAATGAGACTTCTAATTAATAAATCAATCACTCCCGGTCTCTTCATCATTGTCTGTTTCTTCAACATATTCTTTAAAAGAATCATCATCGCTACCATCTTCAGGGATATCCTTTGCCTGTATGGGACTGTATGAGGGCAATAAATCGTGATCCCGAAGATTTTCATCAACCGGTTCCGAAAAAAGTGCATTCAATTTGTCATATAGTGGGTCTCCTTCAATCATGTATGCTTCCGTTTTATAATTTCGCTATCAGATAAAAGGTTACTTCAATTTATTACAAAAACTTTATAAATTAAATAAATTGTAACTCATAACAATTTAAAAATAATAATTCATAATTACCTTCAACATGGCTGACCAAATTTCCTGAGTTGCATGGATCGAATTGGAATTTATGTCTAGACGTACACCATTTACTCTTAGTATGCTGTCGTAAAGCTTCCAACGTCTACGCAAATGCTCGATTCTCGCCTTAACACCGAAAGATGTGAAATGTTGACCACAAAGTATAGTTAAACGATGCCAAGCCAAAAATATAGAATTCTCGTTATCGTCATTCCATATCCACCGACCCGAGTTCTTCTCGTTGATGAGAAAATAAATTAGAAGAACTGTTATGCTCTTTGTCCATATTGGATCATAAAACAACGTATCTTGGAAACTAGGGTTAGGGTTTGGGTTGAGGATGGACATCTTCAGGATATTATTACGTTTGGCAAATACCAACGAATAAATAAATGAACACATGTAATCCCAACTTTTTAATACGTAAGATTCTTCAATAGTCGAGACAATGTATTAAATGACAAAAAAAAACAAAAAAATATATTTGACTGTCTCACTTCTACAAAAAATAAATAGTGTAGTCAACAACACAAAAATACAAAAGTGAAGAATCTAACTATTAGAATACACTAAAAACAAATTAACAAAAGATGCAGCTTTACGTCATTACATAAAATAATTATTGTGATATAAGAAAACAAATTCATTTTATCCATAAATATTGTGATATGTATATATATATATATATTAATTATTGTCATATAAGAAAATAAAACATTGTACCATATATTCAATTATGAACTATTGTCATATAAGAAAATAAAAACATAGATATTGCCAACTCGTTTATAAGATATTGCCAACTCTCGGATTTTTTCATTTCCAACTAAAACAAAAATAACCATTTAATGACAAATAATTTAATTTCATATAAACATGTTATTAGAAACCCCAAAAAGAACACAAATCCCAAGAGGCGTAGTATAAAATTAGTCAGCCCAATTAAGAACCGGTTAAAAATTTATTTGGGCCTCGAGTGGTCAGTATTCTGGATATAATCGATGTACAACCGCGTCGTTTATGATAAATTACATCCGTTCAAAATTCCTTCCTCACCATTTAGGATTCATCCAATAGTGTCGTTAAATTTCACATATAATTACAGATTTTATAATAGGTTCATGTAAGATTCCTCAATAGTCGAGACAATGTACTAAATGACAAAAAATAAATTCTGTGACTAATGAGTGCTACAAAAACTAATAGACCATCGAATGATGTAATGACACAAAAATACAAAAAACTCAAGTGTTACATTGACTACTCATTATACATATATGATTTATTAGAAAAAGCCAAAAACACATTTTGGTCCCTATTAGGATAATCTATTTATAATTACAAAAAATAATTCTTATACAATCATTAAAAACAATATGAAACATTTTATATATAGTATGTATTTTATCCATACCCATAAATATTGTGATATGTAAACATACCAATTACATATTTTTCTTTAAAAATTAAACTATATATATATATATATATATATATATATATATATATATATATATATATATATATATGTTTTTTTCTAAATAAAATTATCTCCATATAAATGTCAATATTTTTATAAAAGAACATACATTGTATTAAAAGATAATGCCAAGTTGTTTAAAATATATTGCCAACTATGTGACGAATATATTAATGATTTTTTTCTTAAGGAATTCATATAAACAAGTTTTTACAAAGACCAAAAACAACACACCACAAAAGGCCCAATAGAACAAAACACATCCCAAAATTAGATTTGGGCCGGGTCACTATGTGGGATATTATTTATTTTTTCAATGTGGAACCGATTTGTTTGCCTCCGTTCAAAATTCATCATTAATATTCAAATTAATTTTAAACAGTCACAAAGCCCTAAATAGACAACTCTACAGATACCAAGAATTGTGACGATTACCGATGAATGGATACTACTCTTGGAAAATCCCACACTATATAGCCAATCTTTGTCGTATTCTTCTTCTGATCTTAGTATTCTTCTTCTGATCTTACTTTTCTTAAGATGTCAAGCAGCGGCTCCGACTCTGAGAACAGTGATTCCGAAATTACTGAATACAAAAGGAAAACATATGATCTTTTCACTTCCGGGAAATTCAGTATACATGGAAAGGTCGGTAAATTCAGATGCCCATTCTGTCCAGGAAAAAAAAAGGTAGACTATCAATTCGATCATCTAGCACAACATGCTAGGGGAGCAGGTAGTATGGGTAGCAAGAAAAAGCCAAAAGAAAAAGCCAAACACCTTGCTCTGACAATGTACCTTGATGACTGGCTGGACAGAGCAACTGCTAAAAGAGAACATTCTCCTGGACCAGATTATGATGATGTGTTTAATGCGGTTGCTGAAGAAGGTTTGTTATCTGAAATTAATTAACTTGAAACTGATTTGACATGTTCAATATTTCCATACTGATTTTGCTTGTTTTTTGTTATTAGAATGAGTTCATTCAATATATAAATATTTTAAGAATGTATGGTTTGTTTATGATGGTGATATTTAACCTTATGCCTACTAAATGAGTTTTAAGATATTATTTAATTATTCTGTGTGACTGATTTCAGATGTTCAAATATATCCATACTGATTTTGCTTTTTTTTGTTATTAGAATGAGTTCATTCAATATATAAATGTTTTTAGCATGTTTGGTTTGTTTATGATGGTGAAATTTAGCCTTATGCCTACTAAATGAGTTTTAAGATATTATTTAATTATTCTGTGTGACTGATTTCAGATGTTCGAATATATCCATACTGATTTTGCTTGTTTTTTGTTATTAGAATGAGTTCATTCAATATATAAATGTTTTTAGCATGTTTGGTTTGTTTATGATGGTGAAATTTAGCCTTATGCCTACTAAATGAGTTTTAAGATATTATGTAATTATTCCGTGTGACTGATTTCAGATGTTCGAATATATCCATACTGATTTTGCTAGTTTTTTATTTTTAGATTGAGTTCATTCAATATATAAATGTTTTTAGAGTGTTTGGTTTGTTTATGATGGTGAAATTTAACCTTATGTCAATGAAGTAGATCCTGATTTTAAGATTTTAAAACCAAAAACTTGATTTACAAACTTATGCAACATTATGCTAATTAACTCATATGATTGTTCTTTTCCAGTGACACCGGAGAAGGTGAAACCGGAGTTGGAGAATAAGACCACCAAAAGAAAAGAAGTTGCTTTGTCCAGTGAGAATGCATCAGAGAATCCAAAACGGAAGAGGGGGGAGGTGTGATGGCTGGGATGTGGCTGTTCTGACTGATGACGAGTTTTGATGTTATTAAAACATTTCCTTGCTTTGTTTATCTTTTTTTTTTTTTTTTTTTTTATCTTGGGATTTTTATTTTTAAACAATGGTATGACTATATATGTTTTTTTATGTTGAATGTCAATATATGTTTAATGTTTCTTTACTTGAATGTTTTTTTTTTTGAAAACACTCTACCTCTACCTATGGAACAATACACTGCCAACTCGAACAATTAGTAGCCAACTATATGCCGAGTACACTCCCAACTCGAACATATAGTAGCCAACTATATGCCGAGTACCTGCCAACTCGAATGATACAATGCCAACTAGAACAATTAGTAGCCAACTATATGTCGAGTACACTTCCAACTCGAACTATACACTGCAAACTCTAACATATAGTAGGCAACTATATGCCGATTTCTATGCCAATTTACACTGCCAACTAGAACATATAGTATATGTAATGGACTATTTTTATTCAGTTCACATAAGTCCTTCAAATACAAAGCCAACTAATTTAGAAAATATGTCAACTCTCGGCAGACTTTTGACCAACTTAAACATAGAATATTATTCAGGGACATCTAAATAGAACAAAAAAAAATAGTTTTCTTTAATACTTGTTTTTGCATAATACTAGTTCTTAAAATATCATTGCCAACTAATTTGAAAATTTTTGCCAACTATCGGCTGACTTGGTTACCAACTCCAACAGATATGTGTCATTCATTAGCCAACACTTTGACGATTAACATAACAGAAAAACTTGATTACATGACAGAACACAATAAAATGTAATGTTTCATAACATATTGCCTACATTATAGTACAAAACCTATAACCATGTGAACACCCCCTAACCCGTCAATATATCAAATATCCGACACATGATCTAAAACCTACACACGACTTTCTGGTCCAACTTTCAATGTTTAAACAAGGCTTTCTCCATCACCTTTGAGTGTTTATATATGTCACAATACATATCCAATCGAAAACTTGACCCTTTAGTAGGATTAATTTCAGTGACATTGCGACCGGTTATCGAGTACTCAAAGTACTTGATGCACATAACACCACAATCGAAAGAGTTGGCTAACGAAGGGCATCAATTACTCTATCAATGATCCACTCACAACTATTTTTAGACTCAACACCAAATCCAACAGATCTTCTTACTTGATCCCACAACGAAGGTAACATTTTCAACATTTTCTCAAACTTCTCAATTGGCCAACCACCATGTTCAGGAAGTGGATCATACACGGTCACATGATTCTCTAATTGATTAATCTCATAAAAGACCCAATGATCATCATTTACATGGCCAATACCATAAACACTCTTAGCTTTCCACCATGCCAACGACGGTCCTTCAGACGGTAAATGACCATCGACATATTTCATAATTGTTTTTCCTTTCACATTCCAATCCCAATCCATCTGTTTCTCTGTAGCCTTTAACCACTCAGGATATATCCTTGTCATCATATTCTGTAAAAAAAGATAACACATATTACTTACACCAAAGATGACACAAGCAAATTACTTACACCAAAGATGACACAAGTAAATGGACAAAAGTTCACAACTCAAAACTTACCCAGAACTGTAAACCAACAGAGGTCCAACGACGTTCAAATAGATTAGGACATATCTTGGCCTTCCAAAGTCTCATATTCATAAGAACTTCAATATTCTGAATAACGTACACCAATATACAGTATAAGCACACAATGAAGTATATTCTCAAGGAAATTAACTTGATCTATACAATATTTTATTACCTCTCCAGTAAGCCATCTTCTGGCACTTTTTAGACTAGTAAAAAATGCAGCATCAACATAATCGTTTTGTTTCAATGGAAGACAAAGAATCATTTCGGTTTTGGTATTGCTTTTAATTGATTGACAAAACCACTTGTTAAATTGCTCTAGTATGTCTTTCGAGTATGGACTGAATGGGTCACCGTAACGCTCTATTTCATTTACAAAAGGCTTGGGCACTGAAACTTTTAACCGCTTCCCATTTTGTACAACACGACTCAGCTTTATCCTTCTTTTGGGGACATCAACCGACACTGCAACTGGAATGCTTTTTTTTACCTTCTCTTCGTTCTTCAATTGTTCATGCTCTCTACATTTCACACCTTTTACAACATCCTGCTCGACTACAACCTACAAATTTTATGTTGGCAGATTTTTTTTCCTCCGATTATATATTTTTCACCACCACAACACCGTCATATCAACCTCTTGGTTTTGCACATTTCATTTGTTCGGCACCAACACCACACTCTTCATGCAATTTATTACCCTGCTTATTTAGAAGAAAAATAATAATTAACCAAGTAATAAGTGTTGTATTCAGAAGATAATTTGACTTACCCCATTTATCACATCTTCAGCGCATTCAGCAGTTCTATTCCCATTTTTTTTCTCGAACCATCACCAAATTACCTGGGAGGACAATCGAAATATAAACAAAATCGTAATCAATTCAAATTCTTCTTAATTGAATACTATAAAAACACTTATATATAGATTATATAGATTTAATTATTTAAATGAAACCTCATCAACAACCACCTGTTAGGTGATATTTAACATCCACTAACATTCTGCTTCATCAACGATTTTAAAATCATTTCATGATTTTTTTTGTATATCCTCAATTTTTTTAATGCCGACATAACACTGCAAAACTGTTGTTTGACAAAATCCATAAACGTGTCTATTTCTTCTGCCTTGTTGCTGCAACCTGGATTATGAGCATCTTTACACTCTTCATCTTGATCTTTAGAAGTATCGGGATTATGAGCATCTTTACACTCTTCATCTTGATCTTTAGAAGCATCTTTACACTCTTCATCTTGATCTTTAGAAGTATTTTCATCAGCAACAATCTTCGAGTTTTGTTGTCTTTCGGTTGCCTTTGAATGAAGGCATATTTTTTCTTCCCAATCAATAACACTTAAAAATGACAAGGAATTCTTCTCACACTCATTGGGTATCAATCTTCCAAAAACTATATTCTGTTCAAAATAATTAAACATATAATATCTACTAGCAAAACAACTATTATATTAAATTGTGCTAAATATGAGAAAGGCTTATGCTTACATTTTCAACGAAAATCTCAGCTTTACTGGGGTCGGTCAACACGTTCTCCTTTAAATTCTTGAAACTCTTGGCGGATAACACGGTTGAATCCCAATACACCATTCTGGGATGAAAGTGGCTCTCCGAAATTTGAATACGCGACCCACAAACACTCCCAACTAAGGGAAATGCTTCAAATGCCCAACACTGTAGAGTGTATACAAAACCATTTAAATAAAACGGATGTGTCCTTCCTTTGGTTAAGGGTCGACCTCTTTTTCTTCGCTTCGTTTTACTTCTATTAACAACAAATGACTCACAATGACTTTTCAGCTTTACCACATTGTCACGCAAATCATCTATCAACACTTCAAAAGCAATTCTACCCCATGGAAATTGGTTGAATTGTTCAAGATCATCTACAATATGGAAGTATTGGAGATCAATCTTAACATTATTCTTCTGTTTTACAACAAGCAACCCGTACACGATCAACAACAATGCCAATTTCAAACTATCTTCCGACTCTCCATCAGATTTGACAAAGGCATCCTTTATATCATTCCATTCAACGCCTTTTTTACCTTGTTTGAAATATTTATTGTAGAGCTCAGAACGAGAAGGTAAGCCTGGCATCCCTCCAAATTTCAAACCAGTGACGAGAGAAAACTCTCTAGGACCTAATTCCGCCTCCAGTTTAAACACATCGAATATAATCTCTTTCCTTGACACAGACAAATCTTGATTGCACAACAGATGCAGGTATAGTTGGGATTGAAATAACATATTTCTCAATTTCATAAATTGTCCGAAGCATGATACTTCAAACTTATTTATATTATCACCCTTTAGATGTTCCCTTATTAATTGTATTACATTCAGGCCTGTTAGAGGTACAACATTGATGTCGACATCATACTCTTCAAATTCTGAAATAATTGTCATATCTAAACAATGTACAATGTCCTGCACATTAACAAATTGTTTGCAAAAAGGCTAACTCAATTCTATAGGGAGTGGATATGATACTAAATAAGCATCTTACTCAAACACTAAATGAAGCATATAGACAATGCCAAAATTTACTTATTACAACAAACATGCAACATTACAATGAACACACCACATTATAATAAGCATTGAAGAGGGTAAAATCCATCAAAATAAATACTCATTATCTAATTTCCCCAAAACATCAAATTCCATCTTCATAGGTAAATTTAACACAAAACATCAAATTCCATATTCATTATGAATTTTACCCAAAACATCAAACAATATTTCGGTCAAAATTTTAAATTCCATGAATGCCCAACAAAATTAAAACCCTTCAATAGCAGATAAGTAAGAAATACTTACCTTCAATAGCTTTCCTGGGTTATGAGAAGGAGATGCCGACTACAATCGACTGGTATGGACGCCGACTACAAGCGACTGGTATGGAAACCCTTGCGATACGAACTAACTAATGACAGATTCGGCCGCAGGAGATGGGGGAGATGGGTAAAGAAGATGATTTTCGCCGGGAACGGGAGTTATTCGACGGAAATTCTCGAGAGTAAAAGTAAAAAAAGAAAATTTCACATCTACTATAAAATAGTTTACTTGAATGGGATTGGTAATAACCGTTTGGTGATTGTGAAGACTAAGGTTGATCCATCCAACTTTTTTAGAAACAAACAGAGCATTCCTCCTCTATCTTCTACGTAGAACTGAATAAAAATGTTGCATATCATGAAATTAATACTTTGATTTGATTTTAGAGTCATTTTCATTAATTTTGGTGTATTATTTGGTAAATGGATTAAGCTTTTTTATTATTGCCATAGCCTTGTTCTTTAATTTATTATGAGCTCGAGTTGACATTGGATATATAAATCTCATCCTCGTGCAATTAATTGCTAGTCCACAAACCCTATGCATGTTTGAAGCTCATAGAGTCATGCAGATGCAGAGTTAAAATTAAATTGCGTCCCACAATTTTGGACTTTTCCTCCCAAATAATTTGAAATTTTTGCGCTAAAAAAAGAAAAAAAAAAGAAAACAGTTTTCAATTTAGTCCATAACTTACTAATTAATTGATCCGATTATGGGTCCTGTTGGGAGATGAATTTTAATAAAGATTTATGATTTTGATTAGATCCCAAAACCCCTGAGTATGACATGTTTAGAATGATCTTGATAAGTTGAGTCAGGATTCCGTTTTTAGAATATTCAGGATGTTATCTGCAGAATGTATAGTCAGCAGATATAGTTCAGGATAATTATCAAGACTCGATTGAGGATCTTGAGTAATCAAGACTTCGGCGAGAAGACTCGGCAGAGATATCGGTCAAGATAAACTACAAAGACTCGAAGACCTCTCAGACTCGAAGACTCACAAGACACAAAGATCAAGACGAGAAACTAAAGATCAAGAATACTGAAGGCACAGTAATTACTGAAGAATCAGTGATGTACTGAATGCTCAGTATGAACCTGAATGTTCCGAGGCACTGAATATATCTATCTAAAGGATGCAATACTGAGAAGATCGCGATTCCTTAGAAAGTTAGATATCTGCCAAGACATTCAAATGCAGACAAAAGGAACTAAGTTAGAAGTGTTGTTAAGGTTATATCAAACTCAGAGTTTGTAACCAAAAAGAGCCGTTGAAGGTGTCTACCTTTAACTGGAGACAAAAGTCAAAAAGAGAAAGACAACATCGCATCATATCGACAATCGACAAAGGATGTGTCTCTGAAAAAAAGATGTCGATGTACAAAAGTTCCAGACTGCAAAAAAGTGAAGACCGGCTACATGGAAGGCTATTGCCTAGAAAGTGTTAGGGAGTTTCAAACCCTAAATATAGCCGTTTCACACACCACAAGAGGGAACTCACGAAGCTGTCTCTCCAACGGATAGTTTTCAAGAGTGACCTTGGTGTATGCCTATAAATACTGGTGACCATCTACATTGTAAGGTTACGGGAAATTTATACGCAACTTATGAGCTCTAGCCTATTCTTGTAAAAGTTAAAAGCACTCGAAAAACTTAGAATTTTCCAAGTGCTTCAATATTGAAGAGAGCTCACTATACTAAGCCTAGCTTGATAAGAATTATCCAAAGCTTAGTCGAGATATCCTAACCCTTTGCATTGTGCTTCATTGTAAAGGATATCTCATCCTAGTTGGAAACCAACCAAGAAACCCCAAACCCTTGTGAAGGTAGTTGGAGTGTGTTTGTTGGTGAGAAGTGTTGTAAAGAGTTAGTAAACTACGCGGAGTAGTCAGAAAACTCTAGAGAAGAAGTTAGTAAGCTCTGGGGGGTAGTCCAAAAGTTTGTGTGTGATTGAGTAAGTAAACTACGGAGGTAGTCAGAAAGCTCAAGGTTGGGTTGAGTAAGTAAACTACGTGGAGTAGTCAGAAAACTCAGGGCCGAGTTGAGTAAGTAAACTACGAGGTAGTCAGAAAGCTCATAAGTTGATAGTGAATTTCTCTGAAGAGTCGGAGAGAGTGGACGTAGGAGCTTGAGTCTCTGAACCACTATAATTGCTGTGTTGTTTATTGCTTTCCTTATCTGTGCTTATCTGTTGCATTGACTTGATTTTGAAAGCATACTTTTCACTGATATTCAGTTGGAATCAATCCACTGAAGTTGCATAAGTGAATCACAACCTAATCACTATTTCATAAAGGGAAGGTTTTCTGCAAAGTTTAAAACGAGTATAAACTAAGGGCCAAACCATTCCGCACAACTGAGTAGCTAGAACAGATAGTTACCAAACTGAACTTACTCTTCTGAGGGTTCAGTAAGTTAGTTATCGATCCAAGCAACTCGGGATCTCTGACATCGAGGACTCGGTTGGGATTATCCGAGGTTTTACGAAAGCGACTCGGGATCACCGTCTCGATGAGACTTTGACTCGAGCGATCTGTGCTTCTCGAAACCTAATCTTCGAGATTATCGACCCAAGTGACCTCGATGAAAAAAGTTTTAAAAACACCGAACACGTGTATTCCCCCATACACGTGTAAGACTCGTTTTTTGCACCGACCAACAAGTGGTATCGAGCGGTGGTTCAACTTGACCACTGTTTGTGTTGACCAAAGTTTTATTTTCAAAAATACTTGTGGTCTATCCGAATCGATCTTATTCTTTGTAAACATTTTATTTTTCAAGAGATCGGAAAAATGTCTTCTAAAAAAAACTTCCCATGTTCTCGGTGGAGAACTATGACCTATGGAGATCGAGAATGCAGCTCATCTCATTCCAAACATGAGCGTATGTGGAGAGTGGTCTCTCAAGGACCATTCCGGTTCTTCAGAGTGAATCCCAGAGGAATGAAGATGAGAGAATTGATCCTAGAGCAGAATTTCCTAAGTCGATGACCAACCGACTCTGAGGAGAGAAAAGTTAGTCAATCTAGACTACATTGCAAAAAGACACACTATACAACACAATTGATGATGGTGTGATGGGAATGATCTCTCACCGTAATATCTTGCTAAAGAGATTTGGGATACACTAGGCTGTTATGTGCCAAGGCACGATCATATAAAAGAAAACAAACTTTCAAAGGGCAATTGGAAAGTTTGACAGGTTTTTTGAAATGGATGATGGTGAATCAATAGACAAACCGAAGTCGATTCACTAGCATCATGAATGATTTAAATGCACTTGGAAAGAAATACCCACAGAGAGAAGTTGCATTGAAAATTCTTAGAGGTCTATCTAAGAAATGGGATATTCATGCAAAGGTGATTGAAAACACCAAGAATATTAACTCAATGCCTTACCAACAAGTCTTCTCTCGAAATGAAAAGCCTATGAATTTGTAATTGATAAGAAATCCAAAAAGGTGACAACAAAGAAAGATGATTCTTCATCGAAAAAGAATGTGGCCTTAAAAGCCAAAGATAAAACACAGAAAACTAGAGAGTCCGAGAACCCCATGCCAAAAATCGGGATGAGCTTGAGGAAAAGCTACCGATGGAAAAAAAGGTTTGATAGACTCAACAATGAGATTTGGAAAATACAAAAACTATTACAGAACCACAGTACCGAAGAAACCCGAGGACATATCAACCGAGAAGAAGAAAGACACGAAAGTTCAAGGATCTTCATCCAAAAGAAAGGACTCCAAGTCCAAAGAAGAAAAAATGATCGGGATGATGATGCCAACATATGCTATAACCCGCCAGAAGAAAGGTCACTTCGGATGATTGTCCGTTTGAGTGCTAAGGAGAGAAGAGAAAGGCAAGCTATAAGAGACCGTAAGTTCTCAAGCAAAAAGGCCATGATTGCAGAAGAAGAACACTCTGAGGAGGGATCTAGCTCTTCAGATGAGATATTCTCAGACAATGAAAGTGATGACATCTGTCTGATGGCCATTGAGGAGGTAAACTCTTCTTTCTCTGTTGTTGCTCCTACACTAGCACAAGAGTTTTCAAGTTCCACCGAAAAATCATTTTGACTGATGGATTCTTTTCGAGAATCGATGAAGGACTATCTTTGTTTTTGCAAGGATCGCTAAATCAAACTCAAGAGCGTAATAAAATAATCGAAAAGTCGAAAATCTAAAATGGAAAGACTCTAGCAATATCGAAGTCACTTCTCAATTAATGGGAGCTACTGATGAACTGGATGTTCTGAAAGTACAACTCTCAGAGAAAGAGAAGTTGATAGTGTCCCTAACTGAAAAGCTAGAGAAATCCACTAAAAGAGATTCAAATAATCGTAATCGAAGTTCAATGACCTCTCCGAGAAGCATAAAACTCTCAGAATCGTGAGGATAGTGCACAAAAAGAAGTTAACTCTATTGAATAATGCATCTAATGTAATAGATGAAATTCAGAGTTACCGAGAGATCTGTGACTATAAAATCTGGATTGGGATATATTCCGGGGGGAACCTCACAAGGTCATCTAAATGTTTGCGTCAAGTAGCAAGAAGACTATCTTTGTAAAACCAAATGGCACCTACACTTCAAACCAAGAAATGCCCAAGGTTGTAGACAAGGAAAAATGACCTATGGTCTCAAAGAAACCGAATGATCGGGTTAGAAAGCCCAAACCTCGGTGAAGGCAAGAAAACTGAAAGCAATCGATTGAAAGTTTCGAGCAAGTACTTCAAAGCCTCGGACTAAGAATGCAAACCCCGAAAGGCTCCACATCAACCATCGAGAGGAATCCTCGGATGAGAAACACTTCAAAGAGACATTCTCAACCGAAGAGACCAAGTCCTCGGTATCTTTGAAGACCAGATTTCAAGATGCATAACCCGAACCTCACTTGCTTAAGGGTAAAGGTTATCCAACCCGTGTCATCAAAGATTTAGACCGGTTTGCACAAAAAGCCTAAGCATCTGAATGTAAGGCCCGAACCAAAGAAGAACTCTAAGGCACATGTTCATGCTAAAGCTAGCACATATATATAGAAAAATCGCTAAGGCACCCAGAGTAGTGGATGTATATGTTGATGTTTATGGAAGACAAATTAGCCACTCTAAAGTGATTAGAGTTGTCGAGACGATTTGGATTCCGAAGGTACAAATTAACCTCGTAGGACCCTACACAAAATGGGTACCTAAGAATTGATCTGTTTTTTCGAGGAAAACCATGGCACTAAGTCGATGAAAGATCACATGGCAATCGATGGAGCGAGATGAAAAAGCTCGATGTATGGTATCTTGACAAAGGATGCTCAAGACATATGACAGATTCAAGAAGATGCTCAATGACTATGTTGAACAAAGAGGCCCACAGATCACTTTTGGAGATAACTCCAAGGATGATCAAGGATATGGAACTTTGGAAGTCGACTCGATTCATATCCATGGTGTTTCATATGTATCCGGATTGAAGCATAACTTGTTGTCAATTAGCCATTTATGTGATAAGGGTTTCAATGTTGAGTTCTCCAAGAACTTATGTTTTGTGAAAAGATGATACATCACATAAAGTATTACCGACCGTACAAGAAAAGGAATGTGTATCTTGGTCGATTGGAGTTCAACTCCTAAAGATACATGTTTAATTGCTAAAAGTTCCACAGATACCCGGTTGGTTATGGCATAAAAAAAGAATGAATCACCTAAACTTCAAAACCCCGAACAAGCTTGCAAGATTAGCTCTTGTGAGAGGGTTGCCTAATGAAGTGTTCAAGAAGGAACACATTTGTGATGCGTGCGAAAAGGAAAACAAGTCAAAGCATCATTTAAAAAGCAAAGTAGAAGTTTCTAATTGAGAGAATACTTCAACTTTTGCATATGGATCTGTTTGGTCCTATAACACCGTGAGCACTAATGGCGAAATACACATTGGTAGTAGTTGATGAATACTCAAGATATACTTGGGTCATATTCTTACTTTCAAGAAGAAAGAGACTCGAATAAAGCCGCGAAATTCATGAAAAGGCTTAGTAATGAGAAAAAAATCGAGTGTGGTCAAAATCGATCGACAAAGAACCGAGTTTATAAATCATATCATTTACGATTATTGTGCAAAGAAATGGAATTCTACATGAAACATCACCGCAAGGACCCTCAACAAAATGGTGTTCTTTGAAAGAAGGAAATGAACTCCGAAAAGAAAGTTCGCAAGGACAATGATAAATTGGTCGATATTCCTAAAAGATTTTGAAATTTGTTCAAACACCGCATGCTACTCTCGAGAATAGATCCATGTTGACAAAAAGTCAAGGCAAAAACGCCTTATGAGCTTTGGAATGAAAGGAAGCCTCTTGTTTCTTTCTTTTCGTGTGTTTGGTTGCAAGTGTTTCATACACAATAATGGTAAAGATCAGTTGAAAACATTTGATAGTAAAAGTTCGATGAAGGAATATTCTTAGGATATTCTCGAAGTCAAAAAAGCTTTCGAGTTTACAACCTGTAGGACTCTTATTGTGGAGGAAACACCTCATGTTGTTTTTTTGATGAATCTGCTTGTGTTCGGAAGAAAAAGGAAATGATGATGCAAATGAACTGACAAAAGAGGATCACCAGATTAAGCTGAAAATGCAAAGATAAATCATCCATTGAATCAAAAGAAGAAGTCACCATTATCTATGATTGGAGTGACTCGGACTCGATAAAGAAGTTCAGATGGAAATCGGGATGGTGAGACCCAGAAAACCAACACTCCAAAGGTGACCAATCCGAAGCAGACACCGGTTCGGACTCAGTGCACGTGATGCCAATGAAGATGTGGTCACAAATGAGGCAATTTCTCGAATCTATCAACCAAAGGGGAACAAATGTCTCGACAATGTTCGAGTAGAATTTCCCCGAGGAAGATGATTCCCTTTCTCTGTTTTGTTGTTCCCTGAGTTTGCTGATTTAACTGAACCTAACATTTCAAATGTTGAGGATACCATTGAAGGGGGAACATCAAGAAGGAAATGGTTAGATAGCCATCCTACAAGCCAGATTGTGGGTGATCTAACTGAAGGTGTTAAGACTAGAAGGTTCCATGGAGAGAGTGCACTATTCTGCTGCTTCCTATCAGAGAAAGAACTCTTGAGAGATTGGTGAAGTTCTACAAGATTCTCATTTGATTCTTGCCATGCAAGATGAAATTTGAATCAATTCTCGAGGAATGAAGTATGGGAGCTAGTAGATAGACCCGAAAAAGGCACAATGTCATTGGAACCAAGTGGGTTTTCAAGAACAAAAGAGATGAAAACAACAACATTGTGAGAAACAAGGCAAGGCTAGTTGCACAAGGTTATTCCCAAGAAGAAAGACTTGGATTATGATGAAACCTTTGCACCTGTTGCAAGACTAGAAGCCATCAGATTGTTTCTTGCATATGCTGCCCACATGAAGTTCACAGTCTATCAGATGGATGTGAAAAGTGCATTTCTGAACGGCGTGCTTAAAGAAGAGGTTTATGTGGAACAACCTCCTGGTTTCAAACAGAATGATCAAGTTTACAGGCTAAGAAAAGCTTTGTATGGTCTTAAACAAGCACCCAGAGCATGGTATGATACTCTTTCTCAATTTCTTACTGACCATGGTTTTGTCAAAGGAAACTGCTGATAGAACTCGCTTCAGGATAGAGGATGGGGAAGATATCTTACTAGTTCAGATATATGTTGATGACATCATTTTTGGATCTCCAAACCATCAGCTGTGTGAAAAGTTTTCAACACTGATGAAAGGCAAGTTTGAGATGTCAATGATGGGAGAGATGAATTTCTTTCTAGGACTTCAAGTGAAACAATCAAAGGAAGGAATATTCATCAACCAGGCAAAGTACACCAGAGATCTGATTGCCAAATATGGTGTACAGAATTGCAATACAGTTAGAATTCCCATGAATACTAACTACAAGATGGATCCTGATTCTGAAGGCAAATCAATAAGTCATACTGATTATAGAGGAATCATTGGATCATTGCTCTATCTCACAGCAAGTAGGCCGGATATAACATTTGTTGTTGGGATATGTGCAAGATACCAAGCTAATCCTAAGGCTAGTCACATGGATGCTGCCAAAAAGATACTGAAATATCTTAAGGGCACAGTGAATAGAGGATTATGGTATCCAGCTGATGATAACCTAGAGTTAAGTGGTTACTCAGATGCTGATTATGGAGGATGCAGAATTGACAGGAAGTCCACTTCAGGAACTTGTCAATTTCTAGGAAGCAAGCTGATTTCTTGGTTTTCGAAGAAACAGACCTCAGTAGCAACAAGTACTTCATTGGAAAATTTGAATATATGGTCACAGGAAGTCATTGTGGCAATGCATTTCTTTGGCTCAGACAACAATTGAGGGATTATAAAGTTGTAGCCAATGAAGTACCAATATTTTGTGACAATAATAGTGCCATTGCTATTTCACAAAACCCGGTATTGCACACCAGATGCAAGCATGTGGATATCAGACATCACTTCATCAGAGATTATGTCGAGAAGAAGGACATAAGGATGGAGAAAATTCATACTAATAAGTAGAGAGCTGATATCTTGACTAAACCTTTGGCGGAATCAAGATTTCAAGAACTTTCGGTTGAATTAGGGATGCTTAGAACCGGTGTATAGAATAAAATCAAAAAATTGAAGGTTTTCGGATGCATGAAGTTTTCTCGAATCCTTCCGAGAAACTCGAGATAAAATGGAAATCTTGAACTAAATCTCGAAAAACTTCGGAGCATCTTGAACCAATTCAAGACTCGATTATAATCGACATTTTATCAAGATCGATTATCAAAGAAGATTGATAGAGGAAATTGGTCCGAAGAAGTAATGACTCATCGCGATCCATTTATTGCTTAAGTAAATTCAAGAATCATTCGCAATAAATATAAAAAACACCGAGGAATGTTTTTTTTTTGGGCGGATCGTTTTAAATTCGAAGAAGGTCAACAAATCATTTAATGCTCGCTACATTAATGACCAATGAGGATGTTTTGGCGGCTTACTTTTTCGGAGATCGTTGGTTCAGATACCCGATTAATCGGAGATTAATCTCAACCGTTGTTACTCACCTAACCAACACGATTCCCCACGATCTCAAGGCTATATAAACCCCAATCAGCCATTCAAGCCAAATTTTTTTATCAAACCCTTCATTTTCAAATCCTCTGCAATTAAAAAAAAATCCCTTTGCCCGTAAATTCTCCAAACCCTAAAGGTTCCCTTCTTCAATCAAACTCTAAAATGGCTCCAACCCCGCTTTCGAGAGATTAACCGAAACCAACAAGCCATGGTACGAGTTTCGTTGTCTCACTTTCAGCACAACCAACTCAAAGCCGTAAGAGGAGGCTCTGCGATATGATTCGATCGGCTAAACTCACTTCAACTAGTCGCAAAACCCACCCGCACCGGGAGTTTGCGAAAGAGGTAATCAATTCATCTCAGAATTTGAAGATAGATGAAGAGGGTCAGATGCATTCTAAGTTAATCAGATCACACTTAGAGCGATCATCCAAATACATCGATTTTGAGAGGATCTCGTATATTGTTCCAAAAAATCAATGATGTTTTTGAGCTCGTGATAGAGGAGAGGATCCTACGATGTATATGTCGAAGAGAGCGGAGAGTACTTAGATAGGATTGTTGAGAATCCTGTTAAGTTTGAGGCAACACTGCATAAAAGGCACCTGAAGCCAAAATATCGTGTGTTGATGGATATTGTGAGCAAGTGCATCATGAGTCTTGTGGGGAGTTTTGAGCAGATAAGTACCCCGAAGCTCAGATTGATGGCGGCGATAGAAGCTTCACCCACCACAGATTTCAACTGGCTGAAATTCCTGATCCAGACGGTGAGTGAGCAGACCAAAGTTTTGAGGAAGATTGACGGGGCGATCTCAATCAAAGGCAAGATCCACCATGCCACCAAAATTGCTTACATTTTGGAGATGTGCAGAGAGGAGGAGGATATCTTCGCAAATTCGACCCCATTTCCTAAATCCAAAATTCTCCTTAAACCCATTCTTTGCAAAGAAAGGTGTCATTAGGGGAAGAGAGAAAAGAAGGTAGAATCACCTTCTGCAGTTGCTGAAAAAGAGACCCAACAAACTAGGGGGAAGATGTTGTTGGAGGCAAAGATGGAGCAGGGAGCAAAAATGATGAAATAGAAGAATCTTGCTCCAAAACGCAGAAGATTGGTGGTTCTCACCGATGAAGATGGAAGTGATTCTCAAAAAGATTCAACCCGAGGGCCAAACCGCTCGTAGTTCACCATTTCAAGTGTTGGCTCAAATTATCTCCGGAGACACAGATCGACCGGGAGGAGCGGTGTCTTTTCGAGGTGCTCGAGACATCGCCAAGACAGATAAAAATTTCTTAGAAATTTTCAAAGGAGCTCAGACCTCGAGAGATGCCTACCTCAAGTGTGCAAAGTTCGCATGTAAGAGCAAGCTCGTAGTCGATCCAAGATGTGCAAGCTCAGATCGACGAGCCAACTCGCACTAAATCGAGGATATACCCCACCAGCCTCGTAACCCACACAGATACAAACTGAGGACCTGACCGCACAAACTTCAGATGCTGCTGAGACTCAGGAGCAGAATAGTCTTGATGAGCTCCTGAGTGATCTACTTCTTGATCCCTTAGCAGAAACTTCAAATGAACCGGTAGAGCCCGAGATGGAAGAAGGCGAGGTCAAGAAGGCGAGTGGAGGAGCAAGGGGAACGGTTCATACTTTGACCGAGCACTGAGCTCAAATTTCATACCCTCGATCTGCAAGATATTTTCTTGATTAAGGACAATCAGATTTATCCTCAATCGACTCTTCCCGAGATGCTTGATATTGCTTTGCTTTTAGAGGGGAAGACCGTGGAATGAGGAGAGACCTTTTTGACCGACTTCTCGTGGTTCGTAACGACAAAGCTCGGATGAAAAACTCCGATTTTGATGAGTCGTTCAGAGGAAGTTGGCCGAGAGGAGAGCAACCGGGTGGTGCCCCAAGCAAATGAGACAAATCTCAAGATGGAGATGGGGACCAACAGGAGATGTTGAGAAGCGAGCCTCAGATTGAAAAGGAGACTTCATTTGTCGATCAACTCGATCTAGTCAACATCGAAATGTTGATAGTACTCTTCAGACTGAGGCGCAGCTGTGGAGACTGGAGCTCGAATGAAGCGGAGCTCAAGATGATCAGACAACACAGGAGGTACAGAAGATTCCTGAGATTGATCTCACTCCTCTGATAGAGAAACTTGAGAAGGTTGAGCCAATGATGATCAAGATTGCTCAGATGGAAGAAACGTTGGCCAATCAAGCTCAAAAGATGGACGATCTTAGTCACTCTTCAGAACTGGTACAAATTCAAAACACTCTAACCACCCAGATGACCTCCATGGAAGGAAAGCTAAATGAGAAGCTGGAGGGAGTCAAGGCTGAGTTAAGTGATGAACTAAAGCAGAAACACCAGGAAAGTTCTGATTTCCTAGAGGTGAAACTGGCAGAAAAGAATGAGGTGCTAATCAAGTCTGCTGTTGAGGAAATGAGCTCAATGCTCATGACCAAGATGACAGAGATGTTCAAAGAAGCACTCTCTGGCCAGTTTGCCCACTTATCTGAAGAATTTTCTGTGGCCAAGAACCATCTAAGGAGGCTGGAAGACGAACAAGATCGAGATAGCGTAAGTTCGCCCGTAAGCAAAGAGCAATATCACATGGACACAGCACTCTCCAGGCTTCTTCCAAATTACGGTGCCAAGAAGGGGGAAAAGGAAACTGAAGATCTCAAAAAGTTCATGGCACGTACTTTGGAGAAGAAGGCTCAGAAAGATGCTGAAATGTATAATCTAGCAAAAGCCTTTAAAGAAGCCTGAGCTCTTGAGAAGTTGAAGTTCGCCGGTAGAAAAAGCCTATCTACACTCGAAGTTTCGAAAGCAGCTATGCTTGATGTTGCAAGAGAGAAACCGAAAGCTAGAGCAAAGGTTGGGAACAAGCCAGTCATTCTTCCGAATCGCCTATGAAGAGGAAAGCCTTGGGCGTTATTCAACTGAAAGAAAAGTGCAAAGGCTTCTAAGCCAATCCAGAGAAAATTGATTACGGATGATGAAGAAAAACAAACAACCAAAGGAATCGAGTCTCAACCTCGGAAGAAAATCTTCAACACGAGAAATGCTCAAGACACTCCAAGAAGAAACAAGCTAAGAAAAGCCGCTGCTTTGGTCTCGTGAACGTCTGTGATCGTAAAGAAGATAGACGAAGAGCGTAAGCGAAGGAGTGATTTCGTGAAGTTTATGAGCAAGAGGAAAGGAACATCAAAAGCACTAAAGTGGCCCCACGCGTTGATAAATGGATGCCTATCAAACTCAACGATATGTGGGAAGAACTCAAGAGGACCTTCGGTTCAATTATGATGTTCTCGTGGAATGGAGAGGGGAAAGCTCGGATCGAAATGAAGCTTTCATTGAATACCTTCTTATCTTCTACCCAAAGTATCTAAAGAGTTGGATTAACTTTATGGATGAAGGAGAGGTACGAGATAGTAGCCCCCGTCCATATTCCTATCCACCTCCAAAACTTGATAATGGCTTGGTGAATGAGAAGGCCATTACTCAAGAGATTGCTCAATATCTTTGGTCATTGGGTTTAACAGAAAACAAATCCGGACATCATTAAGGAAAGAAATGAGTCAAGAAGAGATTTTTGGAATGTTTGACTGGAGGTGCCCGCCAATGATGAAGTTGAGAATGAAGCAAAATCAAGAAGACCGAAAAGAGCCAAAAGAAAAAGATCAAGATCAAGACTCAGAAGATTTTGTAATCTTTATATTTTATCTTTTTGATTTTGTTGATAAACTCATTGTAATATGTAACGGGATACCAATCATCAATGAAGATTTATCATTATGCTCAAAAGATAATATCTCATTATCTTATTTACATGTATTTTATTTTGATATGCCTGAATGAATGTCTCTGAATTGATTGTATGATTGATAAGGGAGAAATTGTTTAAGTATTTGGTAATGAACTAGTTAAAGAGATTCATTACTGAAGAAATTGCTGAATGATTAAACTGTTGAGAAACTCTGAAATTGTTGAGAGATTCTCTGATTTAAGAAATTGTTAGGAGACAACCAATCTTGAAATAGGATAAACTGAAACCTGAGTATAGGTTATTTGTTTGTAACAAGATAGGTTTTGGCATCATCAAAAAGGGGAAATTGTTGGGAGATGAATTTTAATAAAGATTTATGATTTTGATTAGATCCCAAAACCCCCCGAGTATGACATGTTCGAATGATCTTGATAAGTTGAGTCGATTCCGGTTTTTAGAATATTCAGATGTTATCTGCGAATGTATAGTCGGCAGATATAGTTCGATAATTATCAAGACTCGAGAGGATCTTGAGTAAATCAAGACTTCACGAGAAGACTTCGACATATCGGTCGAGATAAACTACAAAGACTCGAAGACCACGAAGACTCGAAGACTCAAGACACAAAAGATCAAGATCGAGAAACTAAAGATCAAGAATCTTTGAAGGCGCAAAAGAATTTCTTGAAGAATCGGTGATGTCTTGAATGCTCGATATGAACTCAATGTTCCGAGGCACCAATATATCTATCGAAGGATGCAATCTTGAAAGATCGCGATTCCTTAGAAAGTTAGATATCCGCCAAGACATTCAAATGCGCACAAAAGGAAATGAGTCGGAAGTGTTGTTAAGGTTATATCAAACTCGAGTTTGTAACCAAAAAGAGCCGTTGAAGGTGTCTACCTTTTAACCGGAGACAAAAGTCAAAAAGAAAAGACAACACATGCCCATCTTGACAATCGACAGCGATGTGGTCTCTCGAAAAAAAGATGTCGATGTACAAAAGTTCGGCATCGCAAAAAGTGAAGACCGGCTACATGGAAGGCTATTGCCTAGAAAGTGTTAGGGAGTTTCAAACCCTAAATATAGCCGTTTCACACACCACAAGAGGGAACTCAAGAAGCTGTCTCTCCAACGGATAGTTTTCAAGAGTGACCTTGGTGTATGCCTATAAATACTGGTGACCCTCTACATTGTAAGGTTACAGGAAATTTATACGCAACTTAAGAGCTCAAGCCTATTCTTGTAAAAGTTAAAAGCACTCAAAAAACTTAGAATTTCCCAAGTGCTTCAATATTGAAGAGAGCTTACTATACTAAGCCTAGCTTGATAAGAATTATCCAAAGCTTAGTCGAGATATCCTAACCCTTTGCATTGTGCTTCATTGTAAAGGATATCTCATCCTAGTTGAAACCAACCAAGAAACCCCAAACCACCCTTGTGAAGGTAGTTGGAGTGTGTTTGTTGGTGAGAAGTGTTGTAAAGAGTTAGTAAACTACGCGGAGTAGTCAGAAAACTCTAGAGAAGAAGTTAGTAAGCTACATGGGTAGTTTGAAAGCTTGTGTGTGATTGAGTAAGTAAACTACGGAGGTAGTCAGAAAGCTCAAGGTCGGGTTGAGTAAGTAAACTCGTGGAGTAGTCGAAAAAAACTTCGGGGCGAGTTGAGTAAGTAAACTACGAGGTAGTCGAAAAGCTCATAAGTTGATAGTGAATTTCTCCAAGAGTCGGAGAGAGTGGACGTAGGAGCTTGAGTCTCTCGAACCACTATAATTCTTTGTGTTGTTTATTGCTTTCCTTATCTTTGCTTATCTGTTGCATTGACTTGATTTTGAAAGCATACTTTTCAATCGATATTCGGTTGGAATCAATCCACCGAAGTTGCATAAGTGAATCACAGCCTAATCACTTTATTTCATAAAGGAAGGTTTTTACGCAAAGTTTAAAAACGAGTATAAACTAAGGGCCAAACCATTCCGCTGGCCGAAAGTAGCTAGAACAAATAGTTACCAAACCGAATGTACTCTTACGAGGGTTCATAAGTTAGTTAGTTATCTGATCCAAGCAACTCGGGATCTCGACACTCGGGACTCGGTTGGGATTATCTCGAGGTTTACGAAAGCGACTCGGGATCAACATCTCGATGAGACTTTGACTCGAGCGATCTGTGCTTCTCGAACCTAATCTTCAGGATTATCTGACCCAAGCTGACCTCAGTAAGAAAAAGTTTTAAAAACACTGAACACGTGTATTCCCCCCCATACACGTATAAGACTCGTTTGCACCTAGACCAACAGGTCATATTTTCACCGAAAAATCAGCAACGATGTCGTATTGTCTTGCTGAAAAATCAGAAAAGACGTCCTATTGACGCAAAAAAACGTGAGACTAATAAGTGTTGGACAACCATACTAATTAATACTAGGCCCCAATTAATTAATAATTATGTAATAGATCAAGCCATAAAGTAATCGAGTTAAAACATATAATTTTAACTTAGTAAAGGAAAAAGGTTGGGGTGGGTGGTATAGGTGGCTCCGCCACTGCTCATACCCCATTTTGAATTTTTAGATATGTTGTGGGCATATAGCGCGAGGTCGGGCCCGACCTAGAAAGAAATAGAGGAGGACCAGATCAAATTTTGCACAAGTATAACACCTCGCCGAAAAGATGGAAATAAAGGCAAGCCAAGCACGAGTATGCGACCTGGATGCACCTCGCAGGTCGCACACTGACACAAGTACGGAGCATTAATTGAGATGGGACCCGTGGCATGGCGGCAGCACCAGGAACCTTACCTAAGAATGACCTTAATCAGAGATGTGTCAGTAAAGGACGGTAATGATGAGTAGCTAGGAGTAGTTAAACGGCTAAATCCCTGCAAATCCAGATTTGCCTCGGGCGACGTCCCAGCGAGGTGCGCGAGCTCTTGATCCCTCGAGCGACCTCCCAGCGACCTCCGACCCGGGTCACATCAATCATGTAGCATTTAATATTTTGTAGAGCTATTTCCGGCTACTTGTCCTTGTAATTAGGGAGAGTGAGCTCCACTCTCCCAAACCTTATAAATATGGGTCATTTATGACCAAGAAAAAGAGAGAAATTAATACCTTACCAAACCTCTTGCAAATTTATTGCTCAACACTTATTCTCTCAAGCAAACATATCACATAAATGCAATCCATTTTACACATTTATTGTTTGTGTCACTAAGATCATTAAGCCACATCTTAAACCATAATCCTCATATTTTAGTGCACAACAATTGGCGCTAGAAGAAGGGTGCTCTTTAATAAATATCGAGCTAAATTCTTAGTATTTTCTCATTGGAGTATTCCTCATGAATCTTCGATACAAACTCATCTCATACACCCAAATCTCTCAAAAAACCACTCAACCATGTCTCAAGCAACTCTAATCACCAAGAGAAGAGCCGTTTCGGCTTCAAGTCGCTCCGGCGGAGCAGGGGCTAGCGGCCCGGCCATTAGCAACTGCAAGGCTGGGGGACCCACCACCGGGATTGCTCAAAAGCTCGAGCAGATCCGTACCCCAAAAGAAATCGATGAAGTTATCGCGGATTTACGCCGAAAGCAGGCCAAAGTACAGATCCTAGATGGCGACCTACGCCACAATCTGAACTGGAAGGCCCAAAGCAAGGGCAAAGGCCAGAGGCGCGAGGAGTCCCACTGCGAAGAGGCTTACAAGGAAAGGGCCAATTACGAGTCCCATCCACAAATGTTTATTCTCGGAACCTCACCATGAGGACCTCCGCATGACGAGGTCGCGACCAATTCTCGAGGGACACAATGCCAACACAATCTATCATGGCGAGCGAAGGGAGATCATTTTTCACAAATGTTTATTCTCGCAATAATGCCCAAGGGTCGGACCCAAGCATAAACCCATGAGTGTCGGCACGAAAGATCGAGCTTGAGATCATTTTTCACGCGGCCCAGGTGGAAAGAACTCCTTCACCTTGCGATCGACGCCGAACGAACCCCTTCACCTCATCGACGTGGAAATAAATTCTCCACCTTGCGTCATCTCGACCCGTCACCTCATCGGCGAGGAAAAAATTCGAATCTCCACAGATGGCCGCCATCGCTTACACCACATAAACGGAGAATTTTAGGGATGTATATCGATGGTCGCCCACACTACTTTAAACTACACCACGAGCAGTAACCGCATAATCTTTTTTATACTTTTTATCACAACTATTACATAAATTAAACTATTGAAACGACGTATTGTATTGATACATGTAATATATTTGTAGGGTTGAACAGGAACACCATAGGGTGAAAAAAAACTTGGATGGCGGCAAGAAACACTTTTACGTGATCTTCAGAAAGGTTCACCAAGTCATGGAGTTGCTGATATGTGAGATAAAAAAGTAATCGAGGTTTAACGCCCACAAGACAATGACTGATATGCTAGAGAACCAATTCTACGGTGAACTAGTGCGCAATATCACGTCTAAGGCGTTCGACCTCATTGTCGCAGAAGTGAGTAGGAATCTAGACGAAAATATGTGCGGTTGCTATCTGAGAAGAACACATGGTCTTCCGTGCCACTGCGAGCTTACACAGTACTCTTATATACCTTTAAATTGTATAGACTCGTTTTGGATAACATTGGATATATATTTTTCTAGTATACCTACCACCGGAACAGATGATGACGGTGGTGGTAAGACTAGGAGAAAATTATTCGATGATGACACGGAAGACATTCTTCCACCGAATGTTGAATGTTGAAAAAAAAAGTCAAAACAGAAGATCAGCGATCGTAAACCTTCTGAGTATGAGTACACGATGAAAGGTGCGGGAATAAAAAAGTCTACTCAAATAAGGGGTAAGGGGAGAGTTGCGGCAACTAATGCGCACCAGGATATTCCACCAGAAGCTGATCTTAGACATAGCACATCGGAAACACGCACGATGAGTTATTCCGAAGAGACTCGGAACAGATTTCCCCAAAGTCCGGGCCATACCGACATAGATCCCCCCGAAACTCCAAATTCAAAGCCCCAGAGGCCCCAAACTTCTGAAGTCCCCCGTCGCAAAAGTAGGCCATCCAATTTTCAAAATAATATTAACCATCCAAACAGTTTTTTAACTCTCAGGTGGAGGACGATTTTCTTCCATATATTAAAAATTATATTCATTTCTACAATGATGTAATTGGAGATGGGAACTGTGGATTTAGAGCGGTTGCACTCGCAATCTACGGAAGCGAGGGCGAATGGGGTAGGGTACGAAGGGATCTTTATAATGAACTGCAAATAAGACGCGATTTACACGAAAACATTTTAGGTGGTTACATAACCTTCTCAGTTTTGGCAGAATCACTTAATCACTCCACAAATTCTGCCCCACCTGATAAATGGTTTGCATTACCTGAACATGGATACCTGGTTGCAACCACATATAATTGTTGTGTACTAAAACATGAGGATTATGGATTAAGATGTGGCTTAATGATCTTAGTGACACAAACAATAAATGTGTAAAGTAGATTGTATTTATGTTATATGCTGTTGGGGTTATACGTGAAAGTATGCTTTTACTTTGTATAACCTATGTATTAAACACTTATTTACTGAAATAAATTGTTTATCACTGTTGCTTTAAATATGATTGAATGTTATATATATTTATTGCAAACCGTTCGTAGCAAGCGTTACATTGTAGTTAACGTGGTGATACCAGATCACAGAAGATCACGTTAACAGTTCCTTGTATACGAGTGTGTGTGTCACAACTTAGATAGATCCGAACAATCTATTGGTAGAAGTTGATGTGTAAGTCTCAGATTGACTTGTCTTGACCAAGAGATTACACTAGTGCATTTGATGCGCTGAAGCGGACCTACAGAGAGGATAAACTCATTCGCACTGACTTAAGGGATGAAGAGTTAGACCTCAGTGGTTGTTGACTTTTTAATTTCTGTCACTTAATAAGGATTGTGTGTGATTAATAGTTATTGCTTTGACTTATAAATGGGAAGAGAATCATTGCGACTTCGATACCCTATATCTTGGGCAATAATATTAATTACATAACGGTTGCTAAATTAATACAGAGAATCGTGTGCTTGCTATGTCTTGCTTGATTGGTCCCCTTGGTGGACCCGGAACCTTTATCATACCAAATCTTGCAAGTGGAATTAATTTTCCGGTATGGATAATAAAGCTGGGTTGTCCTTACTCCAAGGATAAAGATATTAATTAATATAAAGCTTTTCAGTGGCTTAATTAATTAATGGACTAAATAATCTTAAACACGGGAAATTATAACCGGGAGCCATATTACCGTATTATGGGTTAAGATTGGATAATGCAATATTAATTATATAGTGGTATTAATTAATATTAATGGGCTGAATTATATTGTGGCTCAATATTGGAATTCAGAAGTCCATTGGAAGGTCCATCTTAATTCTCCTAAAGGCCCCTCAAGTAGCCCAAATTATAGTCCAATAAATAAAATGTGCTTAAAATAAAATAAATTTATTGTTGCAATATTTCCTATAATTTTCGAAATTATTAAAGAAAAGAGGGAGAAGGATTTTCTTGGAAAGATTTTATGGAAGGGAGATAATGTATTATTGGAATACAAGATTATCCCATAAATTCAAGAAAACTCCCACTTGGCTTCTTTAATAAGAAATTTTCGAAAATCTTGAATATGAAAGGGGATAAAGATTTTCTTGATTTTCTTGGAAATATTTTATGGAAGATATGTATTCTTGGAATACAAAAATATCTCATAAATTCAAGAATGTTCCAATCTTGAAATTCCTTCTTGTTTTTTTCAAAAATTAGGCCAATTGAGGGTGTGAGATTTTTGTTGAAAAATACACATGGAAAGAAGAATATATTAGATATATTCAAGATTTCTTGGAGATCAAGAAAATATATTTCCTAACCCTAAATTGCTTGAAATTTTCGACCACCCCTCTTATTATAAATAGGGGATGAATTTTTCATTCCCAACTAGTGTTCCATGTGTTGGAAATATTAGAAATCCACAAAGGTGGTGCAACAATATTTTTATTTTCCTTGTTTTATAAATCGTTCATCGGAGAACCTTCCACCGAGTTATTGGACGAGGACTTGGGAATACATGAGAAGGACTTTGGTGGGTATCCAACTACTTGATCCTGTCTGTCTCAGATCGTCTCTCCAACGGGTAAGTTTACGTAAACTCCTAGAAATTCCGCATGCTAGGATCTTTTACGTGAAATATTATTTGCATGTTGTTATTGGTTAATTATTATTTGAATTCACTTAGGTAAATTCATGCTAGTAATAATTGTTAATTTAAATTTGTGTTTATGAGGTCATCCCGATAGATCCTGACATATGTTATCCCAACAACTGGTATCAGAGCCCTGGTTCGGGCTCTGATCTTTTAAACTGTAATTTAAATTGTTGTTCATTAAAATTGAAATTTGATAGTAGAACTGTTAGATCTGTTTTGCAGGTATCCAATTGTCATGGTATTTTAATGTGCTTATTTACATGCAAATAAATTGTTGGTTTTTAATTCGATTCGTTCGGATTCGTTTTTCCTCGTGAGAAAATCCACGAGTAGATTAGGATTTGTTTGATTTGATCAATGTAATAAACTAGTCTAGATCTAGGTTTATTTATTTTTTGTAAATAAATTGTAACCGGATCGTGAACGACGACGGAGATGGAGAATTAAAGACGGACGTCCATGTGCCCGGACGTACTCGAGCCAAGGCGGAGCACGCGGGCTAGGCGGAATGCCTAGCGACCGCACGCACCACTAGGCGGGATGCGGACGAGGCTGTTGGACATCGGGCACCAGGCGACGCATGCGACGTGCGCATGGCGAGGGCCAGACGTGTGCATGGGCTGCATGGGCGACGCGATGGATGAGGGACCCCGGATGGGCGTGCACATGGGCACGCTCGGACGTGTCCGGGCGATGCCATTCGCATGCTCATGGCCGTGGGCAACGGGGCGGGATGGCCGATCCGGACCGGGGCTTGCGCCTAGGTGCATGCGACTCGCATTCCGTGTCGTGAGCTACTTGTTTTCCGGACGTCGTCCTAACCCGAAACGGAGGATGTTTTAAAGAATTGTTGCGGATTCAGTGGGAGCTTTTCGAGACGAACAATGAAAGCAAAAGAAGGGACGATTTCACAAGATCAAGATTTGGAATTTAAACCATGACAGTTGGATATATGTGCCCAATGTGATTTATTTAGTCTTGATGCTTGTTTTAAATTCGTGCAATTTTATTTGTTAAATGTGTTTGCATGATTTAGAATTGTCCAAAAAGAAAATCTCACTTTCGAAAATTACTAAGTATGTTTTATTGATAAATTTTATTCCGGATAATAAAATTACGTCAAATTGACCTCCATGATTTATTTATTTGTAAATTCTTTTGGAGAAATTTCCCCCACGGAACGACCAAAAGATAGTTTTCACATGAATAAATTTCCAAAAGGATGATTGTGAATTATTATTAGTGGCGACGATGACCCTCCCCACGAGGCTCATTCAAAACGAAGTAATAATTCTGTATTTAATCATGGTTATTACTTAGGTATAAAATTGATATGCATATACTTCCCCGAAGTCCCTGTCAATTTTATATTGGTCAAGTGGGAGCCGACTATTAATTTTGAATTAAAGGTTTGTAACTGTTCTTGTTTATAACCTGCTTGAATGTGTTTAAATAGACAATTCACCCCACGTGACCTATTTAGACTGTTTTGAGATGTTGGCTGATGCATGTTCATATTGTTTTGAGATTTTGATATGAACAATGTGATCGAATTGTGTGATAATTTTGTGCTTACACAAATTGTTATTTATTTCAGTTCAGCATGTCACAACCTTTTAATCCACTGTATTCTATACTTAAAGACCATCAATTAACTGGTGAAAACTACGTTGTTTGGAAAAGAAAAATTATGATTGTCTTAACTGCACAAGGATCTAAATGGGTGCTTGACACACCAAAACCCGAAAAACCTGCTAAAGATACTGGTATATGGGATGAGATGGAACATAGTGAATGGGAGTTGACTAATGAATTGGTGAGGGAAACAATCTTGACAAACATGTCTGATTTGTTGAAACGCCTTCATCAAAGATTTGGATCAGCTGCAGACATTATGCGAAATCTCGAAGAGATGTTTGCACATTCGACCCATATAGCTATCCAAAGCATAAGGCTTAATATGGCCAAGATAAAAATGGAAGAAGGAACGACCGAAAGGGAGCACGTTCTTAGGGTTATGGTTCTCTTTGAGGAACTTGAGATTCTTGGCGAAAAATGTGATTTCAAAACTAAGGTTGATTTCATTCTCCAAACTTTGCCAAAGAGCTATGATCATCCCTATCTGGAGTACCTAATGGAAGATCTAGATTTCACTGTGGATGATCTAGTAAATTCTCTCACATTGGTCGAAGAGGAAACTGAGCGCAAGAAAAGTACTTGGTCACAAAAGGGGTCATCTTTTCCTTCTAGGCCAATTGGTGGTAAGAACGATGATAAAGAGAGGCTAAACCAAGTGGGCTCAATGTCCCTCAAGAGTGAAGGTTCAAGCAAGAGGAAACATTCGGAGTGTGGAAGTTCGGGACAATGGAGGCCAGCCTGTTCCAATCCTAAGTGGAATGGAAAGAAAGGTAATTCTCACGCACTAGTTGTTGAAACTTGTTTAGCGGCGTATGCTACCCACTCATGGGTAATGGATACGGGATCCACTGATTATGTTTGTTTCACGTTACAGGGGTTCAAGTTAACCCGACAACTTAGTGGGAGTGAGATCCTCATCACACTGGGCGATGCTACGAGAGTAGCAGCTGAAGCAGTGGGAGAAGTGCACCTGTCTTTTGAAGATAAGATTTTAGTGTTAAGAGATGTTCTTTACGTTCCATTTTTTCACAAAAACCTTATTTCAGTTTCAAAACTAATTAATGAAAGATATTCTGTTCGTTTTTCTAAGCAAGTTACTGTTTACCGTAACGATGTGTTTATCTGTCATGGAATTTTGCGGAATAATCTCTATACTATCAACTGTGCACACCACTCACAAAATGCATCTTATAACACATCGACTGTTTCATGCAATAAGAGAAAACGTTGAGAAAATGTGAACGAGACACTTCTATGGCATCTAAGACTAGGTCATATTAATCTAAATAGGATCCAAAGGTTGGTGAAAGATGGTTCGCTGTCGGACCTACAGTTAGAACCACTTCCAACATGCGAATCATATTTGGAGGGTAAGATGACCAAGAGGGCATTTGGAGCCAAGGGGAATAGAGCCACAGAAGTGTTGCAAATCGTTCACACTGACGTGTGTGGTCCAATGTCAACCAAAGCTAGAGGTGGTTATGAGTATTTCGTGACTTTCATCGATGATTACTCAAGGTTCGGGTACATTTTCCTGATGAAACACAAATCGGAAACCTTTGATAAATTCAAAGAGTTCAAAGCCGAAGTGGAGAATCATAGGGAAAAGAGTATCAAGTTTCTACGATCTGATCGTGGAGGCGAATAGCTCAGCGATGAGTTTTTGAACTACCTGTCAAATGAGGGCATTGTTTCCCAGTTGACTGCACCCGGAACCCCTCAGCAAAACGGGGTTTCAGAACGAAGAAACAGAACACTCTTAGAAATGGTCAGATCTATGATGAGTTATTCAGATCTACCCAAGTCATTTTGGGGTCATGCCTTGGAAATATCGGCTTACGTTCTGAATCTGGTGTCATCCAAATCGGTTCCCAAAACCCCTAAAGAGTTGTGGACCGGGCGCAAGCCCAGTTTGAGACACCTCAGAATTTTGGGGGTGTCCGGCATACGTGCTTGCTAGACAAGGAAGCCGGTAAGTTGGATGCATGATCGGAACTAAGGCTGTTTATATGATATCCCCCATGGGAACGAAAGGGTGCATGTTCTATGGTCCCGAAGATCAAAAGGTGGTAATAAGTACGCACTTTAGATTTTTGGAAGAAGACTTTATGAACAATCGAAAGCCCAAAAGTGAGATTACCTTAAACAAAATAAGAGGGCAAACTCCTATACCAACTGTATAGGTAGATATACCAAATGTCACACCGACACAATCAGAACCTCATCATAGTGGGAGGGTTGTTCGACAACCTGAGAGATTCATGGGGATAGGAGAATCTTCGGATTTGGTCCCCGGGGATAGTGAATCAGACCCCTGGTCCTACAAGGAGGTGGTCCAAGATAAGGATTCAAAATCCTGACAAATTGCGATGGAAGCCGAGATGGGCTCAATGGATCATAATCAGGTGTGGGAGCTAGTTGAACAACCCAATGGGGGTAAAACCCATTGGATGCAAGTGGGTCTACAAGAGGAAAAGAGGACCGGACGGAAAGGTGGAACCTTTAAGGCTACGCTTGTGGCAAAGGGATACACTCAGAAAGAGGGTATCGATTATGAAGAAACCTTTTCGTCTGTAGCCATGCTTAAGTCCATCCGTATTCTCTTGGCTATAGCTGCACATCTAGATTTTGAGATCTGGCAAATGGATGTCAAGACAGCTTTCCTTAACGGGAGTCTTGACGAAGAAATCTATATGCAACAGCCCGAAGGTTTCATCGAAAAAGGCCAAGAACACCTTGTGTGCAAGCTGAGGAATCCCATTTATGGACTTAAGCAAGCATCTCGGACTTGGAACCAATGTTTTGATAGTGTAATAAAATCTTATGGGTTTGATCAAAATGATTTCGAGAGTTGTGTTTATAGAAAGTGTGTGACGGATCTGCCTTGGAATTCCTAGTACTATACGTAGATGATATTCTGCTCATCGGAAACGATGTAAAGGTTTTGTCAGACGTAAGGGTATGCGACCTGCGAGGTGCATCAAGGACGCATACTCATGCTTGGTGAGCCTATGCTTCCATCTCCTCAGCGAGGTGTTATACTTGTGCAGGATTTGACGTGCTTCCCCTTTCTCTTTTCCTGGTCGCGCCCGACCTCACATTATATGCCTAAAACAATAGCCCCTAGCTCGTCGCCTCATGTTCGCTAGCGGGGGGGGGGAGGCGAGCTAATTCTTCAGTATTGCCTTGATCCTAGTGCGCGAGGTCGCAAAGCTTCTGGGGTACGCGTGACTATTGCCTCGGGACTGAGCGTGATGACGGCAGTCCGCCTCGACTGTCGTGCCTACTGAGACTAGGCAATGATGGTGCGTGGGCTCCACGGTCGGGATACGGAAGATCGTGGGCCGGCACACGCGCCCCTAATTCCTTCTATAAATACGTCCCTCTTCTCCTCATTTTACTTTTCCCTCTTTGCATTCTCGAAATCCGCCGTGTTGCTCAGGCCATCTTCTCGATCTCGGTCCAGACGGTGTCTCGCTCAAGTTAAACCTGTTGGGGAATTAATTGTCCGGATCTATTCGGGTTGAATATTTAAATACAAATTTAATTCTAACAATTATTACTAGCATGAATTAATCCTATATTAATTCAAATAATAATTCAACAACCAATCATGCATACAAATAATTCACGTAAATCCTATGCATGCAGAATTACTACGGGTTTACGTAAACTAACCTCTCAGAGTGACAACCGTTGAGAAGATGGATCCCGTTCACACGAACACACCAAAAGGTCTTCTCAAGTATTCCCTTATCCTTGTTCAACAATCCGGTGGAAGGAACTCGCGAACAATTTAACAAAAGGAAAAATAAAATTATGTTGCATCACCTTTGTGGATTTCTAATTTTTCCAACACATGAAATTGCCCCTGGGGATGAAAAATTCATCCCCTATTTATAATACTAGGTGGTGGACGATTTCTACCCTAGGAATAAGATGGGAAAATATTTTTCTTGATCTCCAAGAAATCTTGAATATATACAATATATTATTTTCTCCATAATTAAAATATTCCATAAAAATCCCACCTCCTTATATTAAGGGGTTTTTGAAAATTTCCCAATAAATAGGGAAGAAATAGGATCTTTGACTTTTCTTGAATTTATGGGATAATCTTGTATTTCAAGAATACATATTCCATAAAATCTTTCCAAGAAAATAAAAAAAAATCTTTTCTCTTTCTTCCTTTATTATTTTCGAAAACTTTTGGAAAATAAGCAACATTAATTTATTTTATTTTAAACACCTTTTCCATTTATTGGACATTATGTTTGGTCTACTTGAGGGGCCTTTAGGAGAATTAAGATTAGACCTTCTAACGGACTTTG
Source organism: Stenogyne calaminthoides (assembly GCA_037126765.1). Classification (NCBI taxonomy): domain Eukaryota; kingdom Viridiplantae; phylum Streptophyta; class Magnoliopsida; order Lamiales; family Lamiaceae; genus Stenogyne; species Stenogyne calaminthoides. Next base: position 3,526,062 of record JBBCBC010000004.1, on the reverse strand, counting down.
AATATCTAATATTGAGCCACAATATTATTCAAGCCCATAAATATTAATTAATCCCACTACATAATTAATATTGCACTATCCATCTTAACCCATATTACTGTTAATATGGCTCCCGGTTATTATTTCCCGTGTTTAAGATTATCTAGCCCATTAATTAATTCAAGCCACTGAAATAGCTTTCTATTAATTAATATATTTTGTCCTTGATCAAGGACCAGTTCAACATTATTATCCATACCGGAAACAAATTCCACTTGCAAGATTTGGTATGATAAATCTTATGAACCTCCCAAGGGGGCAAATCAAACGAAGCGTGCTTTCGACACGATTCTTCAGATTAAATCTTAGCAATCGCATGTGACCAGTAATATTGCCCAAGATATAAAATATTGAATCTCATTAATTCTCTACCCGTCATAAGTCAAAGCAATAATCACTAACCACACACGATCCTATTTAAGGGACGAAGATTAAGAAATAACAAACCACTGAGGTCTAATTCTTCCTGGTTCAGTGCTGAAGAATTTGTCCTCCTCAGAGGGTCCTGCTTCGATTATCATCACCATGCACTAGTGTAATCTCTTGGTCAAGACAAGCCAATCTGAGCCTTAAACTTCAACCTTTCACGATGGATTGTTCTTTTCCATCTAGGTCGTGAACCCGCTGCGTACTTTTTAGTTACAAGGATTATTTAAATTTAATCTTCTGTGATCTGGTATCACTAAATTAACTATAATGTAACACGTACTGTTTATTGAAAAATTATGCAATAAATATATGTAACATTCAATGATATTTAAAGCATTAGTGATAAATATTTTATTTTCAGTAAATAAGACAGAAAATTCAGTTTGGTTATACAAAGTAAAAACATACTTTCCAGTATAACCCCAACAATCTCCCACTTATACTCAAAGTCTGATTTTAAGTATACTACAACACATCTCGTGTAGTTCCTAATACGTGACATCTAATGTCACCTACACGAACCTAATAATATCTCCCACTTATACTCAAAGCAGATTGGCAACGGTCTTGACACCCATCCCTTCCACATGTCTCTTGAAAGTATTCTGAGGCAGACCCTTTGTGAATGGATCTGCTAGGTTGTCTTCTGACGCGATTTTGGTCACCTCTATATCTCCTCTCTTAACGATTTCTCGTATAAGATGGTATTTCCTTTCAATGTGTTTGCTGGCCTTGTGGGCTCTTGGTTCCCTTGAATTTGCATCTGCTCCGACATTATCACAATAAATAGTGATTGTGCTGGGCAAATTCGGAACTACATCCAAGTCCACTAGGAAGTTCTTGAGCCAAACCGCTTTTTTTCGCCTTAACGTATTCAACTTCCATGGTAGAATCGGCGATGCATTTCTCGGTTCTCCATGTCATGGCTCCTCCCCCATGCAAAACACACTAATGGAGGTAGATTTTTACGAGTCTAAGTCCGATTGGAAATCGAGTCCGCTTTAACCGATTGGGATTAGACTATCTCGATCGATAAATTAACATTCTATCCCGAGTTCTTTTTAGATACTTCATCAATTGTCCAACTTTGATATCTTGCCACCATGCCAACGATAGCAAATATCCAATCTCGTGCACAACATTGCATAAAAGGCTTCCGAACATAAGAATGCCTTCATGACATCTATCTCTTTTTGTGTCTTATGGCACATATCCTCGATAGATGGATTCCATGTCCGAAAGGTACGAAGCCTTTCTTGAATTACGCATGTCAATCGCCCAAGACAGTTGTCTATATATGAAGCTTGCGATAAGCCTATCATCTTTTTTTGCGATCTCGAAAGATCTTGATCCCAAGGACGTGCCCTGCCCCCTAAGTCCTTCATATCAAACCTGCTTTTGAAAGCCATGCCCTTACGTCTGACAATACCTTTACATCGTCTCCGATGAGCAGAATATCGTCTACGTATAGTACTAAGAATACCAATGCAGTTCCGACACGCTTCTTGTACACACAACTTTCGTATTCATTTTGATCAAACCCATAAGACTTTATTACATGATCAAAACATTGGTTCCAAGCTCTGGATGCTTGTTTGAGTCCGTAAATGGACTTCTTGAGCTTACAAACTAGGTGTTCTTGGCCTTTTTCAATGAAGCCTTGGGGTTGTTGCATATAGATTTCTTCTTCAAGACTTCCGTTAAGGAAAGCCGTCTTGACATCCATTTGCTAGATTTCAAAGTCAAGATGCGCAACAATCGACAAGAGAATTCGGATGGACTTGAGCATTGCTACAGGTGAGAAGGTTTCCTCATAGTCGATCCCTTCTTTCTGAGTATAACCTTTCGCCACAAGCCTTGCCTTGAAGGTTTCCACCTTCTCGTCCGGTCCTCTTTTCCTCTTGTATACCCACTTGCAGCCAATGGGTTTGATCCCATTGAGTGGTTCGACTAGCTCCCACACTCTGTTATGATCCATAGAACCTATTTCGGCTTCCATTGATGTTTGCCAAGAAACCGCATCCTTGTCTTGGATTGCCTCGTCGTAAGGCCATGGGTCTGATTCATCTTGACCGGGGACTAAGTCCGAGGACTCTCCTATCCCCATGAATCTCTCGGGTTATCTCACAACCCTCCCACTACGTCGAGGTTCCGGTTGTGTAAGTGTGTCGTTTGGTATGTCATCTTGTATAGTTGGCACTGAGGTTAGCCCTCTAAGCTCATTTAAGGTAATCTCACTTCTGGGCTTTCTTTCGTTCATATAGTCTTCTTCCAAAAATCTAAAGTGGGTGCTTATTACCACCTTTTGATCTCCGGGACCATAGAACATACACCCCTTTGTTCCCTCGGGGTATCCTATAAACAGCCTTAATTCTGATCGTGGATCTAATTTTTCGGCTTCCTTGTCCAGCACATAGGCCGGACACCCCCAAATTCTCATGTGTCTCAAACTGGGCTTGCGCCCGGTCCACAATTCTTTGGAAGTTTTGGGAACCGACTTGGATGGCATCAAGTTCAGAATATAATCCGCTATTTCCAAGGCGTGACCCCAGAACGACTTGGATAGATCCGCATAACTCATCATTGATCTAACCATTTCTAAAATAGTTCTATTTCTTCGCTCTGCAACCCCGTTTTGTTGAGGAGTTCCGGGTGCAGTTAGCTGGGATACAATCCCTTCATCTGACAAGTAGTTCAAAAATTCATCGCTGAGGTACTCGCCTCCACGATCAGATCGTAGAGACTTGATACATTTTTCCCTATGATTCTCTGCTTGAGCCTTAAATTCTTTGAATTTGTCAAATGTCTCAGATTTATGCCTCATAAGGAAAATATAGCCGTACCTTGAGTAATCATCAATGAAGGTGACGAAATACTCATAACCTCCTCTTGATTTTATTGACATTGGACCACATACGTCCGTGTGAACGATTTCTAACACTTCTTTGGCTCTATTCCCCTTGGCTCCGAATGCCCTCTTGGTCATTTTACCCTCCAAGCAAGATTCGCAAGTTGAGATTGGTTCAACCCGGAGAGACTCCAATGAACCATCTTCTACCAACCTTTGAATCCTTTTTGGATTAATATGTCCCAATCTAAGATGCTATGGAAGTGTCTCGTTCACGTCTGATGAACGTTTTCTTTTATCGGAAACAGTTGATGTGTTATAGGATGCATTTCGTGAGTGGTGTGCACAGTTAATAGTATAGAGATTATTCAACAACGTTCCATGACAAATAAATTTATCATAAAGAGAAATGGTAACAACTTTATCAAAAGTAACCGAATATCCATCAAGGTAAAGTTTAGAAACCAAAATTAAATTCTTTCTAAAAGTAGGAACGTAAAGAACATATCTTAAAATTAAAACTCTGTCTTCAAAAGACAGGTGTACTTCTCCCACTGCTTCAGCTGCCACTCTCGTAGCATCACCCAGTGTGATGAGGATCTCACTCCCACTAAGTTGCCGGGTCCGCTTGAACCCCTGTAAAGTGAAACAAATATGATTAGTGGATCCCGTATCCACCACCCATAAATGGGAGACATACGCCGCTAAACAAGTTTCAAAAACTAGTGCGTGAGAATTACCTTTCTTTCCATTCCTTTTGGGTTTGGAACAGGCTGACCTCCAATGTCCTTTTTCACCACAGTTAAAACATTTTCCTTTTGGTACCTTCTTGACACCCATCCAGCTAGTTGTTTTTCTCTCACCTTTCTTGGTAATGAGTTTGCTTTGGATCTGACCACTTTCCTTTTCTTGAATCTTGCCTACCACTGGCCTAGATTCTGAGAAAAAACTTTTGGTTACCAATGCTTCGCCTTTCTTTCCCAAATGCTTCTCTATTTTCTCCAAGGCTTCTCTCAGAGTTTCCATAGTAAACATGTGATCACTCATCACAAAACTATAGTAAAACCCATTGAATCACCTTGGAAGAGTTAGCAAAAGAAATTCGATTTGAGCCTCATCATAATACTTAGTACCGAGATAAGCAAGTTTGTCAAAATGGCATTTTACTCTAACAACATGCTCCCCTACGGGTGTTCCCTCAGCCATTTTTAGCCTGGCCACGTCGTCATTTTTAAACTGATTGATCATGCGGTCTTTTGTTAAAAACATTTCTTCAAGACTTTGCATAATTACTGCAGCAAACTCAACACCTTCATGAATGTGTCTCAAATCATCAGACAGTGAAGTCAAGATTACACGTTTCATGGGTTCATTGGCCTGCTCCCAAATATTATACAAGTATCTTTCCGCATCAGTTGATCCATCAGTAGGCATACGGGGCTTGGGTACATCAAGAACCCAATAATGTTCTTGTGCAGGTAGGACAAAACTCATATTCCGTTTCCAAACAACATAGTTATCAGCAGTTAATTGGTGTTCTTTGAGTGTATATAACAGTGGATTAAAAGGTTGCGACATGCTGAACTGAAATAAATAACAACTTGTATAAGCACAAATATATCACAAAATTCGATCACATGCATCATATTAAAATCTCAAAAAAATATGAACATGCATCAGCCAACATCTCAAAACAGTTTAAATAAGCCACGTGGGGTGGGTCATTATTTAAACACATTCAATCAGGTTACAAACAAGAAACAGTTATAAACCTTTAATATCCAGATTAATAGTTGGCTCCCACTTGACCAATATAAAATTGACAGGGACTTCGGGGAAGTATATGCATATCAATTTTATACCTAAGTAATAACCATGATTAAATACAGAATTATTACTTTGCTTTGAACGAGCTTCTTGGGGAGGGTTTGTCGCCACTAATAATAACCCACAATCATCCATTCAGAATTTATTCATGTGAAATCCATCTTTTGGCCGTCCCGTGTGGGGAATTTCTCCAAAAGAATCTACAAATAAATAAATCATGGAGGTCAAAATTAATTCAATTTTATTATCCGGAATAAAATTGTCAATTAATTATTTAAACATACTTAGTAATTTTTGAAGGTGAGATTTTTCATTGGGCAATTCTCATGCAAACACATTTAAACAAATTAAATAAAACACAATAAATCACAACAATAAATCAAGCAAAGCAGAAAAATAATCATATTGGGCACAAATTATCCAATTGTCATGGTTTGATTTTTCTTGGCTTGATTTTGAAGAAACACCGTCTTAAATTTCTCCCACTCGATCGTCTCGAAAAGAACTCCGTCTTGAAATGCCACGCCAAGTAGCTCGCAGCCGGGATGCACGCCCGCATTCGGCTGGCCCCTTTGTCCGAAGCGAATTGCACCCGTGGCATGCAGCACGATCTTGCATCGCCATGCGGTACTCGGCGACCTCAGCGGGCTTCACCCCGTCGGCCTCGGCGGGGTTTTGGCGAGCGTTGGCGCAGCGTGCCCGTCTTGCTTATCGCGTCGTCGTCGCTCCTGACTCGCCTCGCCCATATATCTCGGCAACCACCGCCCGTCCGCCCAGCGCTCGCCTTCGTCTGCCCATCCGACCGCCCGCTTTGTGCGCGGTCTGCGACACCTATCGCCCGACCGTCTTGTAATGACACGACCCTCGCGCCACGCTTCGGCCCTTAGCCTCCCCCGCGTCCGTCTTGGCGCCTTCATGCGTTCGCATTCTTGCGTGTGCCTCGTTGGCACATTCGCATGACAGAGACGCCCTTCTGCTGATTAGGATCTATCCTTTAATTCTTCGTCTCCGCCTCCATTTCCGATCCGGTTACAATTTATTTGCAAAAATAAATAAACCTAGATCTAGACTAGTCTATTACATTGAATGAATCAAATAAATCCTAATCTACTCGTGGATTTTCTCACGAGGCAAAACGAATTCGAACGAATCGAATTAAAAACCACAATTTATATGCATGCATAAATAAACACATTAAATTCCATGACAATTGGATACCTGCAAAAAAGATCTAGCAATTCTACTATCCAATTTCAAATTTAATAAAAATAAATTAAATTACAATTTAAAATTCAGAGCCCGAAACCGAGGCTCTGATACCAGTTGTTGGGGAATTAATTGCCCGAATCTATTTGGGTTGAATATTTAAATACAAATTTAATTCTAACAATTATTACTAGCATGAATTAATCCTATATTAATTCAAATAATAATTCAACAACCAATCATGCATACAAATAATTCACGTAAATCCTACGCATGCAGAATTACTACGGGTTTACGTAAACTAACCTCTCGGAGTGACAACCGTTTAGAAGATGGACCCCATTCACACGAACACACCAAAAGGTCATCTCAAGTATTCCCTTATCCTTGTTCAACAATCCGGTGGAAGGAACTCGCGAACAATTTAACAAAAGGAAAAATAAAATTATGTTGCACCACCTTTGTGGATTTCTAATTTTTCCAACACATGGAATTGCCCTTGGGGATGAAAAATTCATCCCCTATTTATAATACTAGGTGGTGGACGATTTCTACCCTAGGAATAAGATGGAAAAATCTTTTTCTTGATCTCCAAGAAATCTTGAATATATTCAATATATTATTTTCTCCATAATTAAAATATTCCATAAAAATCCCACCTCCTTATATTAAGAGGTTTTCGAAAATTTCCCACTAAATAGGGAAGAAATAGGATCTTTGATTTTTCTTGAATTTATGGGATAATCTTGTATTTCAAGAATACATATTCCATAAAATCTTTCCAAGAAAATCAAGAAAATCTTTTCTCTTTCTTCCTTTATTATTTTTGAAAACTTTTGGAAAAATAAGCAACATTAATTTATTTTATTTTAAACATCTTTTCCAGTTATTGGACATTATGTTTGGGCAACATGAGGGGCCTTTAGGAGAATTAAGATTAGACCTTCTAATGGACTTTGAATATCTAATATTGAGGCACAATATTATTCAAGCCTATAAATATTAATTAATCCCACTACATAATTAATATTGCACTATCCATCTTAACCCATATTACTGTTAATATGGCTCCCGATTATTATTTCCCGTGTTTAAGATTATCTAGCCCATTAATTAATTCAAGCCACTGAAATAGCTTTCTATTAATTAATATCTTTTGTCCTTGGTCAAGGAACGGTTCAACATTATTATCCATACCGGAAACTAATTCCACTTGCAAGATTTGGTATGATAAATCTTATGAACCTCCCAAGGGGGCAAATCAAACGAGCGTACTCGCACACGATTCTTCGTATTAAATCTTTGCAATCGCATGTGACCAGTAATATTGCCCAAGATATAAAGTATTGAATCTCATTGATTCTCTACCCGTCATAAGTCAAAGCAATAATCACTAACCACACACGATCATATTTAAGGGACGAAGATTAAGAAATAACGAACCACTGAGGTCTAATTCTTACTGGTTCAGTGCTGAAGAATTTGTCCTCCTGTAGGTCCTGTTCAGTGCATTAGTCATTCACAAGTGTAATCTCTTGGTCAAGACAAGTCAATCCGAGCCTTACACTTCAACCTTTCACGATGGATTGTTCATTTCCATCTAGGTCATGATCCCCGTACTTTTAGTTACAAGGGACTGTTAATTTAATCTTCTGTGATCTGGTATCACTAAATTAACTACAATGTAACACGTACTGTTTATTGAACAATTATGCAATAAATATATGTAACATTCAATGATATTTAAAGCATCAATGATAAATAATTTATTTCAGTAAATAAGACAGAAAATTCTGTTTGGTTATACAAAGTAAAAGCATACTTTTAGTATAACCCCAACAAAACCATCCACTCTTCTTCCTTTCTTCTCACTCCGTCTTTATCTCATGGATTCTGGGGATCGGATCTCCTCGTGGAGTGTGGCCGGGAGCTCTGCTCCGATGTGATGCCTAGTCAGCGACGGGGCCGCCGGGTGGAGGGGTCGTCTCCTCCAATACCGTGAGCGAAGTTTCAGCGGAAATCCACGGGGAGGTTATGTCTAAACGGCATCGTCTCCGAAAAGGGGGAGCAAATCACCTGTGCGGATAGAGAGATCCACCGAGCCGGAAATTGAACTTGTGGAGTTGGCGGGAGACAACGCAAGTGACTCTTTGACAGGGTCCCTCGATTTGGTTGAACTCCATTTTTTGTCGGACGTGGTCTTTCCCGAGGTACCCAGTTCGGACGACGAGGTCGACGAAGTGGATTGGAGATTGAGGTTGCAAGAGTTCGTGCCTCGCGGACCTCGCGATGTGGTTCCGAGGCCGACCTGAGTGCGTGAAGAGAGTGACTTCGCCACAAAAGGTGTGGATAGTTGGGTGACCGAGGCCGAGCTTTTCTTGTGGAGAGAAAAAATTCAAGTTCCCAGCGATGTCCACTTTTGGGTCCCGGGACACGAAATCGACTATGCCGACAAGGTCCCAGATGGGTGCGTAGCCATGAACTACGACACTATGAAAGCCAGACTTTGCTTTCCGCTCCACCCCGTAGTCTCGCAGCTATTGCAATTCTGGGGTCTGACTCCGACGCAGATTACTCCAAATGGGTAGAGTACGATCTTCGGGATCTTGTCGCTGTTCGGCCGGATTCAACCCCGAGCTTTCCCTTCGGTTAAGGAGATCAACTCTCTGATCTCGCTCGCAAATTGGGGGAAAGATCCGGGTTACTATTAAGTGAAAGCCCGACCTCATATGAAAATGATCGAGGATCTTCCGAATAAAGTCCAAGACTGGAAAGAGAAATGGTGGATCGTTGGGGGGGCTTGGCAGAGTCCCGTGTTCGCCTTGGGGAGTTTCAGTTATCTCGAGATACCCCGCAATTATGTCACCTTCAAACGTAAGGCCTTTTTCAATTCGCCCTTTCAATAGTACTGATTTAACTTTTCTTTTTTCTCGCAGCTCGGAAGTCCTCCAAAATCTCCAAACTCTCGCGTCCTTTTCTGGCCCGGCTGATACAAGTCTGTCTCATCGACCCCGACGAGCGATCTCTTTCAGAGCTGCAGAGGTTGAAGTGTTGGGAGCTCACAGGATTGATCGTGCCACTCCGCTCTTCGCTGTCCGTGGATTTCCCTGGTAAGCGAAGTGGGTTTTGATCCGATCATTTTTAATAATCAGTTGTAGTTCGCAATTCTTTTTTGATATCTTCCTCATTTATCCCATTCAGTTTGTTTTCGAGAAAGCCCTCGAAGCCATGGACAATCTGAATGCCAAGGAGCTTCGCGCGAAAGTCGCCTGGGCCTTGGAACTCTCGAGGCAGAAAAAAGAGAGAAAAAAGAAAGGGCAGACCCAGAAAGATGCTACGGGCGAGAAAGAGGAGGTCGCTGGGACCCAGAGGACAAAAATGAAAACCCTCGCCCCGTCGAGAGGTCAGAAACGCCCGGCTGCTGACAGCCGGGTGGCGGGGGGGAGCTCGCCCAGGCACTCCTGACCTTCCGTCGATATGGATGCGCTCCGGAACTCGCCAAGTGGGAGGATAGTAGCCTCTGGGTCCGGGGGAAATCCGGACATTGTCTTTAAGCTGACGAGCCGCCGAGATCGCGAGGCGGAGGATGAGACTTTCCTGGGTTGGAACCCCAAATACCGCAAGAGGTGACCTCTGGAGTCCGATTTTGTTTACTCGCTTTTCGTGTGAATTTATGTGGATACTCATCTCGTGTGGTATTGTTATTTTGCAGGTACAAGTTGGATGACGGGGTCATCCTCTGTGAATCCACCCGCAATTACTTGTGGTCGCGGAACCTCGCGGGCAATGATGTCCAGCCCCCTACCTCCGACGCATTGCCAATGGCTCCGCCAAGTCCTAGACCGTGACCCTTCATGAGGAAGCCGAAACCCAGCATTTCTTCGAGAACATGACGTCGGGGGTGGCTCACTTGTGTCGTTCTTTGGCTTTCTTCGAAAAAAGCCGGGAACAGTACGATAAGGCCAAACTCCAGGTGCAGAAAGCTGAGGCTGCTTGCGTGCGGATGCGGATGGACTTGGAGAGGCAAATGAAAGATCGGGAGTCCGCCATCACCGCCAAGGTCGCAGCCGAGAAGAAAATGAAGGAGGTGGTTCGAGAGAGGGATGGCATGGAGAAAAAGATCCAGACTATGCAGAAAGATCTCGACCTCCGGGTTCAGAAAAGAAAAGGTGAGCCTGGACAAGATCTCCAAGCTGGAAAACCGGGTCCGAGTCCTGGAGGCTGCCGCCGAGCAAGTCCCTGCCACCATCACCCTGGAAAGTAATCATGCCTCGAACTTTGCCTACATTCATTCGTATGCCAATGTTGTTTGGGCTGTCCACCGGGTGGGCGACCTCGCGGGTGCCCAGATAACAGTGAAAGAGGGGCTGGTCAACTATATGCGCAATAATCCGGTCCGTGAGAAGGAAGATCTTCTGATCAAGGACCTTGCTAGCTTCGGGGTTGACTTCAGCTTTCTCCCGCCCAGTGTCAATCTTTATGACCCGAACGAGCTGCTCGGGCTTCTGGACCTGGAGGTCAGCGAGGATGGCGGGGCTGGCGACGAGGCGGAGGACGAGGTTGTGGAAGCGGGGGGTCCTGCTGGCGTCGAGATTCCTGAGGTTGAACAACTTGAGTCGATCAAGCCGAATGAGGGGACCTCGGATGCTCCACCAAGCTTATCCCTCGGATGAAGTTTTTCTGCGGCAGTATGCCAAATGCCTTCGGGCACTTTCTGTAATCGCCCTTCTGGGATTTTTAGTCAAGTTGTTTGGTTGCCCTTCGGGGTGTGTAAATGTTTGCCTAAGGGGCGTAGGACTTTGCTGCCTTCAGGCGATGTACTCTTGTCGCCTCCGGGAATTTATTAATGAAATTGCTGTTCTTTTTCCTTTCTATGTTTGTTTGTTTTTGACGTCGGTGAGCCCGTGTATCTTTTCTTCTTGAAAATCTGGATAAAAAATAATAATGATAAAAGATTTGTTAATTGATAGCGACTTGACTGTCGGCTTAGATAGGGTGTGCGACAAAGGTCGACTTAGATATGGTATGCGACCATGATTGCCTTCACATATTCTTGGCTTTGTTGACTTAGATAGGGTATGCAACCAAGGTCGACTTAGATAGGATATGCGACCGAGGTTGACTTAGATATGGTATGCGACATGATTGCCTTCACATATTCTTGGCTTTGTCGACTTAGATAGGGTATGCGACCGAGGTTGACTTAGATATGGTATGTGACATGATTGATTCACATATTCTTGGCTTTGTCGACTTAGATAAGGTATGCGACCGAGGTCGACTTAGATAGGGTATGCGACCGAGGTTGACTTAGATAGGGTATGCGACCTGATTGCCTTTTCTAAAGACTTTGGACAAATATGATTTTGTTGAAATGACTTCTCATGATACTAACACTTTATCCCCCTGTCCCTAATCTTTTAGAAAAAATTTCCTGGATGTTTGACTTTATCTTTTTCATTTACGAATCTATTTCTAATCGAGCTCGTGAGAGGTCGGGGACCAGTCCCCAAGTTCATAAATGTGAAAAGTTGTAAAAAGTTCATGCCATAAATTTTAATTCGTAGAGAATTTACAACCAATCCTAATTTTATTTCTAATTCTGATGAGTTTTTAGAAACACCTGATGCATGACTGAACATAGATAGCTACTGGTAGAATTTTTTCAGGTAGGTCGCATTCCATGGGTACATCGCGGGAGTGCCCTCAATGCCTTCGAGCTCGTAAGCCCCATTTGGCAGGCATTTTGAAATTTTCATGGGGCACTCCCAGGTCGGACCAAAAACTCCCTTCTGGACACCAAGGATCTTTCTTAAAACGAGGTTGCCAACCTTGAATCTTCGGATTTTTGCCTTTGAGTTGTAGTATTTCTCCGATTTTTATTTATAACTTGCATTTTTCAAGTTGGCTTCCAGTCTTTTTTCTTCGAGGAGGTTGAGGCTGAGAGATATGGCCTGATCGTTGTCCTCCGTGATCGTCTGCGATGTTCGATGGCTTCTGACGACAACCTCGGCTGGTATGATCGCCCCGTCCGATGCAAAAGGTGTTTCGCCTGTTGAATTTCGGGATGTGGTTCTATAAGACCATAAGATGCTCGGAAGCTTGAAAGCCCATAATCCCTTTGACTCAATGAGTTGAGTTTTTAGGGTATGTTTGATTATCTTGTTCACAACTTCAACTTGTCCATTGGACTGAGGGTGATAGGGGGTGGAGAACAACTTTGCAATTTTCCACTTTGCAAAAAAGGCATCGATCTCAAAACCGTCGAACTGCTTTCCATTATTTGTGACGATTGTTTGCGGAGGTCAAACTTGGTGATGATGTTCTTCCGGATGAATCGATGATCTTCTCTTGAGTAATGGTTGCCAACGGCTCTGCCTCCGCCCACTTGGTGAAGTAGTTCATCGCGACCACCGCGAAGTTTTGAATCGCCCGGCTTTTGGGAAAGGGACCAATCGTCGATCCCCCACTTCGCGAATCGCCATGGGTCAGATTGTGAGCTCTTCCGAGCTCGCTTTAATTGTTAGGGGCGAAGAATCGGCATTGCCGACACTTTTTTTGTCTTTAATCGATTTCCTAGAGTTAACCAATAATAGCCTTGTCTCGATTGTTTTGTAGACGAGAGATTGACCGCAGTTATGTGATTTCCACAATCTACTGGATTTCTTTCAAGATTATCTATTTTTCGGGTGATGCATTTCAGGAAGAAAGGCAATGAGAAACATCGCCATAAAGTCAGTTCATTGATCATGTTGTACCTCGCTGTTTTAGTTGTAATCGGCGTCTTTGGTCTTTCTCGAAATGTTCCTTTCTCGATGTAGTCTTTGATTTCGGGTCATCCAATTTTTCTTCGGAGCAAATGATTCGAAAAATCTCTCTTCGCGAGTTTGATGGATTTGCTTGGTTTGTCCAGGTTACTTCCTTTATGTCGATGATGACGCCGACTTTCCGAGGGGGTGTTGAGTTTAGTAAACCGCTTATGTTGTCCATATTCTGCGGGCTTAGGATGTGGGCTGCTTTGCTAGATGTCTCTATTTTTTCGCCGAGGTATCGGGTTTTGCACATCTTCGAATTTTTCAACGAGGCTTTTTGCTATCTGGCCGGTATTTCACCATCCGCTCACCCCGCGGTTCAGATTCTCGACATCCGCATACAACCACCGAATCGGCAGAACCTTTAACTTTTGTACACCAATGGTCATTGCCATTTCGAGGCCATTTATCAAGGCCTCATACTCCGCTTCATTATTGGTGGCGTGAAAATCAAAACTTATGGCCGTGGTGAAAGATTGTTGTTCGATCGATTAGGACCACTCCAAAATTTATTCGGTTGGTTTCGCCGAGGAGCGGTCGACGTCTGTAATGTCCATGGGATGTCGATCGCTTTTAGGCGTCTTCTCTCGAAAAGGTGAGTTCGGTGAGAAAGTCGGCGAGACCTCGAGCTTTGATCGCAGTCCGGTGGAAGGTGATCCCAAACCGACCTAACTCAATTTTCAACAACCTCCCAGATCAGGCCGGTGAAAACTTATCTCAAATCATGGTAGTTAAGACTTCTATTTGGTGATCAAGAAATATCGTCAGAGCTTTCGGACGCCATAATCAAGGCATGTTGAATCCGAGCGCGAATACGATATAGGTAAATGGAACAACCTTCGCCGCACTAATCTTTGGACTTCTCGAGGCCGTTATAGAAACAACTTCTCCCGGGTATGGGTTTTGCCAAGATTTGGGGGTCGGAGAGATACACTTTGAGCTTCATAAATGCGGCCTGGCATTGCGGGGTCCATGAGAACTTTCCTTTTTTCATGGCTTCGAAGAAAGGCTTGCACTTATCCCCCATCCTGGATTCGAATCTGTTGAGAGCTGCGAGACAATCTGTCAATCTTTGGACTTCTTTTACGTTGTTAGATGGTTTCATGTCCATGATGGCTTTGATCTTTGTCGGGTTAGCTTCGATACCTCGCTGACTGATGATATGGCCCAGGAATTTTCCCGAACCAACTCCGAAACTGCATTTCTTGGGATTCAAGCGCATGTTGTATTTTCTCAAGGTGTCAAAGGCCCGGGCGAGGTGGCACAGATGGTTCTCCTTCTTTTCACTTTTCACCACAATGTCGTCGATGTATACCTCCATGGTCTTTCCAATCTCGTCGGCGAACATTCGATTTACCAAACGCTGGTAGGTTGCCCCTGCGTTCTTCAATCCAAATGGCATCCTCTTCCAACAATACACATTTTTCTCTGTCAGAAAAGATGTGTGTTGCTGATCATCTTTATCCATGGCGATCTGGTGATACCCGGCGAACGCGTCCATGAATGTCATCATCTCGTGCCTAGCGGTGCTATCTACGAGGTGATCGATGTGCGGCATTGGAAAGTAATCCTTCGGGCAAGCCTCATTGAGGTCGGTGAAGTCGATACATAGCCGCCAAGAGTTGTTTGCTTTTTTCACTAGCACCGCATTGGCCACCCACTGGGCTGATCTGCTTGCTCGATCAACTTGTTATCTAGCGCTTTTTACTTCCTCGGCCGCGAGTCATGTATTTTTCCGCACAAAAACTTCCTTCTTTTTTCTCGACACCGGCTTTTTGTCGGGTCGATGTTTAGTTTGTGGCATGCGACCTCGAGGTTGATGCCGACCATGTCCTCATGTGACCACGCGAATACGTCTAAATTCTACTTGAGAAAATCTATCAATTGATCTCGCAGGTCGCTGGGAATTCGTGTCCCGATAGTCACGCTTAGTTCCGGTCGATTGAGGTCGACTGGGATTATTTCGAGCTCTTCGATAGGGGTTGCTCGCTGATAATTTCTTTCCGTTCTTGGATCAAGGTTGGATTGTCGTTGTTCGGATTCAACCTCCATTGGCTCGAAACCAAGGCAAGGTTCCAAGTTTGGTAACTCTTGTGCAGGTTTCTCTTTAGCGGCAACGCAAACTTCCATAGGTGTTACATTCATTTCTATTACATTATCTATCTCCATTTTATCATTTTCTTTTTTATTTCGGGGTGGAGTTCGGCTCGTACAACTTAGCCCCAACTCGGGTTTCCTACCGAAATAAAAAACAGAATTTAAATCGACACATGTGTAAGTTAAACATTTTCTTGCAGCGATCTGGTCACCCTTGATGGTGCCAATTTTCCCGTCAGATTCGGGAAATTTAATACAATAGAAATAGGACGAAGTGGCAGCCCCGAACTCATGTTCTAAAGGCCTGCTAAAGAATGCATTGAAGTTCGAGGGGGCATCGATGGTCACAAAGTCCAGCTGTCTCGTTGCCTTCACATCGATGTCCAAGGTCGAGGTGATTTCCACAGATAGACGAATCATTCCATAGGCTTCGACAGGTTGGTTTTCGAAACCTCGGATTCCGACCTCACAAGGCTCGACGTAAGAGTGGAAATCGCCGAGCAGGTCAAGTGTCTTCTTGAATAGGATGTTGCAGAAAGCCCCATTATCGATCATGACGCGATGAACTAGAGCCCCCATTATTCTGGCTGAGATCACGAGTGGGTCCTAATTTGGAAACACCACCCCCTCTTTGTCCTCCTCGGTGAAAGTGAGCTGCTTCTGATTTGGGGCGATGGTGTTGACCGGAAGGCAACTCAGCACAGCATTGTCGAGAGCTCGCATCTCGGCCTTTTGACGTCGGTTAGATAGGGAGGTCGCTGGAAGGAAACCCCCAAGGGTCCCCCTAGTAGGGCAGATCATGTGGATGACCCTGTTCTCTGCTCCTGCTGGGATCTGCGGACCTTGCTTTCCTTGGTCGGGCTGGTTTCTTGGCGGTGGTGCTTGTCGCTGGTTTTGCTGCTGCCTTGGCTTAACAAACCTTTCCAATTTCCTATCTTCATACAACTTCCAGAGCTCCCTTTGTAGGTCGCGACAAATGCTCAGTGGTATGTCCAATGGAGTTGTGGTAATCACAAAACTTCTTCGGGTTGAGTTTGGAGGTGTCCTGGTACATTTCTTGAGCCGGAGGGATCTGTTGTCTGCCCTTGATCGCCTGAAAGATCTGAGCTGCATTCATGGTCAGTTTTTCTAAGAGCCTCACCTCTAGGGAGTTATCGATCGGCTTGAAAGTCCCCGGAGGTCGGTAGTTCGTGGCCCCTGGTCTTCTGTAAGGTTTCTCAGATTTTGGATCAGGCTTTTTGATTTTGACCTTCACCTCGCTTGGTCACTGCTCGCCCAATCTTGAGGCCAGTATCTCGACATTGGTGATCATAATCCCTTCTCGGTATTGGAAATCGGCATAGCTCGATGGGTATTCCTTGTTCATCATTTTCCAGAGTTTGGTTCCCTTCTTCAACCCATGCACTATCCCCAAGACTTTGGCTTCGTTGCCCAGCGGCTCGCCTTCCATAATGAGTTGGTCTTTGAGATCAATGTATGCTCGATCTGGCTCTTCCTCGAACTGATGGATGTTCGCCAGACGCTGCTTGGTTCCTTTTGTGGGGTCAGCGAGGCGAAGTGGGCGAGGAACAATTGAGCCATCTGATGGAAAGACTCTATGGATTTCGGTGGTAGGGTATTGAAACAACGGTAGGACTGGTCGCTTAGCGTGAGCGGGAAAAGTCGGCACTGGGTGGCATCAGTCGCGCCCATGGAGTTCATGTAGGATGTGTATTTGCTTACATGATTGATCGGATTGGTGCTGCCGTTGTATTGCGTGATGGAGCTGTTATTGATCTTGATTTGGACAGGGGCGAGCATGACTGTGGTTGATAATGGCGAGATGGGTATCTTTGTGGTGAGAGGTACTCCCCCCTTGTTCGCTAACTGTTCTTGGAGATCTTTGATATTCTGGAGAATGGCGGCCATTTGTGGAGACTCGTTCTGTCCTGCGTTCTCGCCGCGGTGAGGGCGAGGCGGAGAGTTTCTTTCTTGTCGGTGAGGTGAGGGAGTTCGGCGATGTCTGTATGGTGAAGGAGTCCTTTCCGATCTGTAGGGTGAGGGACTCCGTTCGAGTCGGTCCTTTGCCGATATCCGCTGCCTCGGTCGGCCTTGGGCTACCGATCCCGAACATGAACTTTCGGGTCCGGCATGGTCACGCTGCATCGGCCTGGGCTGATCTCGCTGGGGTCCGCGACCTTGATGCGGGCCGCTATTGAAACCTTATGAGAATAAATGTTTGTGGATGAGATTCGGCCCTTCATTCGGATTACACCGATAGACCGGAGTACATTGCGTCCCTCGAGAGTTGGCTTCCTGACTTCTCTCGCGGTGAGGTCCCTCTTGGCGAGGTTCCTCGCAGCG
Source organism: Stenogyne calaminthoides (assembly GCA_037126765.1). Lineage (NCBI taxonomy): Eukaryota > Viridiplantae > Streptophyta > Magnoliopsida > Lamiales > Lamiaceae > Stenogyne > Stenogyne calaminthoides. Next base: position 3,508,461 of record JBBCBC010000004.1, on the reverse strand, counting down.
AGGTCCTTCGTGGCGAGGTCCCTCGTAGTTGGCTCTTTCCTTGTAAGACTCTTCGCGGTGGGACTCCTCACGCCTCTGGCCTTTGACCTTGCTTTGGGCCTTCCGGTTCAGGTTGTGGCGTAGGTCACCATCTGGGATCCGTACTTCGGCCTGCTTCCGGCGTAACTCCGTGATAGCTTCATAAATTTCTTTCGGGGTACGGATCTGCTCGAGCTTTTGAGCAATCCCGGTGGTGGGTCCCCCAGCCTTGCAGTTGCTAACGGCTGGGCCGCTAGCCCCTGCTCCACCGAAGTAACATGAAACTGAAACGACTTTTCTCTTGGTGATGAGAGTCACTTGAGACATGGTTGAGTGGTTTTTTTGTTTGAGAGATTTGGGTGAATTAGAGGGGTTTGTATCGAAGATTCGTGAGGGATACTCCAATGAGAAAAACACTAAGAACTTAGCTTGATATTTCTTAAAGAGCACCCTCCTTCTAGCGCCAATTGTTGTGTACTAAAACATGAGGATTATGGATTAAGATGTGACTTAATGATCTTAGTGACACAAACAATAAATGTGTAAAGTAGATTGTGTTTATGTTATATGATTGCTTGAGAGAATAAATGTTGAGTAATAAATTTGCAAGAGGTTTGGTATGGTATTGATTTTCTCCCTTTTTGGGTCATAAATGAGCCCTATTTATAGTGTTTGGGAGAGTGGAGCACACTCTCCCTGATTACAAGTACAAGTAGCCGGAAATAGCTCTGCTAAATATTAAATGTTACATGATTGATGTGACCCAGGTCGGTGATCGCTGGGAGGTCGCTCGAGGTATTAAGAGCTCGCGCACCTCGCTGGGACGTCGCCCGAGACAAATCCGGATTCATAGGGATTTAGCCATCTAACTACTCCTAGCTACTCATCATTACCGTCCATTACCGACACATCTCTGATTAGGGTCATTCTTAGGTAAGGTCCCTGGCATTGCTCGCCTGCCACGAGTCCCATTTTAATAAATGTTCCGTACTTGTGCCAGTATTCGACCTGCGAGCTGCATCAAGGACGCATACTCGTGCTTGGTGAGCCTATGCTTCCATCTCCTCAGCGAGGTGTTATAATTGTGCAGAATTTGACTTGCTTCCCCTTTCTCTTTTCCTGGTGGCGCCCGACCTCGCACTATATGCCTACAACAATAACGTTTTCGTAATGTCATTTGGAGAACAATGCGGAACTTTTTACCTTCCCGCAATAACAGATGAACGTCGAGGTCTTCCGACAAACAAATTGGTCTTGGGGAACGTTCACAACAACACTCATTGGATATTGGTAAGAAAAAACTATATTAATGTTACTTTAAAGTTTATTTTATTTTTTATTTTTATTTAATTATAATAATAATTTTTTAACTGTTATTTCAGTTGTATATGCCAGGCGACGATCATCCAGTACCGTTTATATCTGGATAATGGGAACGCTCACATGATCCTTCTGTAAATGGTGTACATTTACAATTTCTAGACATGATAGAGCTATTCCGTACATTACACGACTTGGATGCGCCGCGACGTGAGACTAATTATTGGGCTAGAAAGAATATAAACCCCAATATTATAATTTTTTTAAATAATTATTAGACCTTTTTTCTAGCAGCACGTCGTTGTGATTTATTTTCGGATGGAAATTATGTAATGTGTATATTTTTTTTCCATATAATGTGATTTTTTTTTCATGTTTAAATTGATAATTGAACTAATACTTTTCAATGAATGAACTAATACTTTATAACCAACTAACTTATACTTTTCAATATATTAACCAATACTTATCGATTGATGAACTAATATTGTGAATAACAAATAATTACTTTATAACCAACAAACTAATACTTTTCAATAAATTAACAAATACTACTCAATTAATGAACTAATAATGTGAATAAAAAATAATTATTACTTTTTATTTTTTCAAATAATATCAATTAATTATTTAAATAAATTAAATCAGTAGTTAAAATAAATCAGTACTTTTATATTAGTTAAATTAAATAATTCAATTAAATGTGTTAAATAAATTAAAAAAATCAAAATTCGAATTAAAATAAAAAATTAGTTAAATTAAATAATTTAATTAGATGAGTTTAATAAAATAATAAAATAAAAAATTAGTTAAATTCAATAATTTATTTAAATTAGTTTAATAAATTAATAAAATCAAAATTCAAAATTTAAATATAAATTAAATTTATTAATAAAATCAAAATTCAAAATTAAATAAAAAAAACAGCTTCGCATTGACCATGCGACGCCGACATTTTTCGTCGTCGCATGGACCATGCGATCGCAACTTGGTCCGTCGCGTGGTCAATGCGACCGCCTCCTGTTCCTTTGCATGTCAGACGCGACCGCAAGTTGTCTCACATCACACGTCGCTTTTATGGATATAGCAATGGTGGTGTGAACATGTATATACTATATGTATGATTTTTTTATTAAATTAACTCCCATGATACGCGCGGGATAGTAAAGCTACCATGTGTTTTCAACTTTTCATGACATTGAAAAGACAAATTCTCCTGTGCACCACACGCACCAATAAAATTGGTGCAATTTAATTTTATGAGTTTTTTTTTTTAATTTTTTTTCAAATTTAGTTTTTTTTTTTCAATTTCAGTTTTTTTTTAACTTTAATTTCAGTTTTAGATTTTTTTTTTTTGACTCGGACCCAAACCCGATCTGAGTGGTTCATGGTTCATTCGGCCCAAGTGGTTCATGGTTCACTCGGCCCAAGTGGTTCATGGTTCACCCGGCCCGAATGGTTCATATATGATTTAGGGTTCATTGTTTAGGGGTTAGAGTTTAGAGCGCATAGTTCATCCAAATTAAAATTGAATCAAATTGCACAAATTGCAGCTTGTACAATTGATGCACATGAGAGTAACTCCATTAAAAAATAGCAGCAATCAGAGCAAATAGTGAAATATAAAATAAAACATTAAAATGGTAGGTTGTAGGTGACACCATTGTCGGCACGTGCTTGAGATGTGTGGACAGCGAAGCCATTATAAAGTTTCCTTCCATACCGCGGGTATATATATATATATATAATCTTATTGATTCCTGCGTCAATCAAAATCAGAACTCAACGATATTAATTATTAATCAAGCGATTTGACATTTATTTAATCTAATTGAGGACCAGGGAGTTGTATGGCATTTATATATATCTAAAGTGATTCTTACGTTTAAAGCCTTGAAAGTTGGATCGTATAGTAGCTTTTATGTTTCATTTCATTATTATTTATTGGGAGAAAAACATTTCACTACAAAATCACCAAAAAACTTACAATCAGATACAAAGTGTAAAAAATTTCTGCACTTTAGATCAAATTTGAACTAAAGTGCCACGTACTTTAGTTCAAATTTCTGCACTTTGTATCTGGTTGTAATGATTTACTCAATCTTGTATCTAGTTATAATTTTTCCTTATTTATTTTGTCCCCCAACTAGTACAGTTGACCGCTCAACCTGTTGACCCCACGCAGGGTTTGAATCTATATTGTAGGGACATTTTCCCCCCACATGTCTTACCATTTGAATATTTTAAGAAACTTTATTTTTTATTAGTCACACTTGTATGAGACGGTTTCCCGATGAGACTGGACATGGTGTTGGAAAATTAAGTCCCAATTCACAACAAGAGAAAAATAAAATAAACGATAAATTAAAAGAATAAAAACAACAATCACCAACACAAGAATTTTACCTGAAAACTCCAAAACCGGAGAAAAACCACGACCCACAAAAGAACTATCATTGTATGATAAATTTTTACAATCACATAGAATTCCTATCTCTCACTCAACACTCCTACACTATTGCAAGCCTTTGAGAGATTAACACCTTCTCACAAATATGAGAAAATGGAATTTAACAGGAATCAATCACAATGTTAAATTGTATTGATTGGTGCAATTGTAACAAAGACTAATGGGCTCCTTATATAGGATTTAGGAAGCCACAACTCTTTACTCTCAACCAATGTGAGATAGACATTCTTTAATTTTAACATAAAATAAGTCCAACAATCTCCACCTTGCTAAAATAAAAGAAAACTCCACTGTCTTCACCGACAATCATGATTCTTAAACCAAAGAATCATTATTCTCAACACAGGGAATAACCTACTCCACCATATGAGTAGAACACTTCGAATCAACCATTCTAAGAATTTTCAACCAATTAGAATAAATCATTCTAAGAATTTTCTTTGGTACATGTCGAAAAACCTGCTAAAAACTATGATGCTCCTTCTAGCTTTTGGCTCCCCTAGAAGTCCTTCAGTATCGATATCATTCACCACACACCTTGCATCAATGCCAAACCAATGCTCATGTGGTCCAACTAACATTCACATCCTTTTCTATGGCAGTTGGACATGCCATAAGGATGTTCATGTCCTCAACAGACATCACTGTCTGTCACAATGTTAGTTTCAGAGCTATTTGCCATGACCACTCCAACTTGATAATTTCGCTTTATATGCCCAGGTTTCCCGCACTTCCAACAAACAACACCATTGAAGTCCTTCTTCATTCCTTTGCTAAAAGCCACCATTGCTGATTTTTTTGTTGAAGTTCGTCCTTCACTCATTAGCCTTCTCTCTTCAGAAAGAAGTTTTCCTGTGACTTCAGCAAAATCTAAAGTTTCCTTCCCATACATTAAAATTGGTTTCATATGCTCATAAGTATGCGGAAGAGACAAGATGAGCCTTAACTCTTTATCCTCGTCTTCAATTTTTACTTCAAATGCCTCCAGTTCATAGATAATACCATTAAGAGTACTCAAATGATCAGAAATTTTCATACCTTCATCCATCCGTAAGGTGTGAAATTATTCTTTCAGGTACAACCGATTCGAAATGCCCTCCGCTTGGTAAAGAACCTCTAGTTTTTGCCACAACTCTTTAGCACTTGAAATCCCACCAAAAAATACATCTAATTTAAAGAGGGTCTTAAAGAGGGTTTTAACGAGGGAAATGGGTTTAGGGAGGGCTTTAACGAGGGAATAAATCCCTCGTTAAAGTGCTTGTCGGTAACAATTTAACGAGGGGAAAAAAAATCCCTCGGCAAATAGCGAGGGCTTTGGCGAGGGCCTGACACATGTAAGTTTAACGAGGGCCTGTAGTTTTGGTCCCATAAGAATAGTGTTGATTGCAAAATGATCCCAATGTGCGAAAATGATCCTTTTTTGACAGTTTTGGTCCCATCCGTCAGTCAACTGGATGGAAACCATCAGTTGACCAAAATTACACGCACTTTCCACCGGTTTGGACGATAATAAATAATGGGACCAAAATTGTCAAAAAGGACCATTTTTACAATCAATCTATTCTTATGAGACCAAAACTGCAATTTACCTGTAGGTATTACTTCGAAATCTTATAGATTTAAAATATGTGTTTATTTTTAAATTTTGGTAGGATAAGATTTTTTTTTGTCAAATCAATATTTCGTAGTATATTAGAGTTTGGAGTATTTTCATTCTTGTACCCACTTTCTTGTAAATTTTCGTGAGTATCTTTTAATATATTCTTATACCCACTTTTTTGTCAAGTCAATATTTCGTAGGATAACATTTTGGTATTCCTTTAATATATTCTCCTTTTTTAGTTTAAAAAACATAATAACCAAGCGTTAGACAACCATATTAATAGGCCCCAATTAATAATTAAGTAATAGATCAAGCAATAAAGAGTTACAAAACATCTTTCAATTTTAACTTAGTAAAGGAAAAAAGGTTGGGGTGGGTGGTATAGGTGGCTCCGCCACTGCTCATACCCCATTTTGAATTTTTAGATCCACCCTTCAATTGTCTCATCAAGATATATATGATATTTTCACGTTTTTGTAAACAATTAAATTTAAAAGATAATGAAAAACCAGTGAAAAAATTGTAAATTATAAAAATACCCACTAACTTTGGAGATATCATGAGAATGTTCTCTAACTTTTTAATTATACGAAAATGCGCATTTAACCTTTTCTTTTATTAAATAGTTTTTTTTTTTTTAAAAAGTCTAAAATCATAAGACCACGAGTCGATTCAGAGGCCATAGCCCCATAAAAAACATTTCCAAAGACAAAATAACTTCAAGAAAAGTTGCTAAAATAATTAAAAAGGCCCCTCTCTTGGCTATCTGCAACCCGAGTTTCCTGGAGCAGTAAATTGCAGCAAGAATCTCGGATTCATGAGACGGTGTCACGATGAGATCGGGGCTCTTGCGGGAGGACGTTGATAGTGGTCTTAGATTATCTGCTTTTAGAAGAGACGCGTATGTTGGATTTTGTAGGGTGTAAATCAAATTTTTGTTGAATTTGAGCCTCCAACTTGATAGGAAAGGCACTCGAGAAAATCATAAGGAGCTCCCAAGAGTAAAAGGTTTGCAAAAAATAATGAGAAAATAATACGAGGGTATTCCATTTCTTGATTAATCTAGCTAGCTAGTTGTTTTGCTTGATAATTAAATAGGACCTAAAACCCTAATTTTCTTTATAGATATGCTGAGTTTGAACATTATGCACACTCTTTTTATTTATAAATTAATCTAACATGTGTTTCATGACAAAAATTGTGATTCGGGAAATCTGGAAAATTGTGACATTGTGGTGCAGTTGGATTCCTTTTATTATTTTTTGTATTCCACTTGGGGTTCTGTCCTTGTTGGATATTTAACAGATAAACCTCATTGAATTATTATTTTTAATTATTTCACGTGTCATCCATCTATATTATGAAACACAAAGTGAAATACATACCAATTGTGGAATAGATGATTTCATTCGGCTGTGGTGGGAGTTGTCAACGGTTAAGGGTTGCAAATAGTCGGTTTGGTATATATTATGCGCCGTGAGTGGACGAAAATTATGACATTTTATATAGGGCAAAGTATAGGGTGAACACATCTCTGAAACTGGTTAAAGTGTGTGACATAGAGAATTTTTTTTTTGTCCCATAACTTATTTATTGTCCATTTTACGTCCCAAAAAATTTAATTGTCCAATTTTGGTCCTATAACTAAATTGATTGTCCAATTTTGATCCCATTTTTGCCGAAAAATTGCGAACAACGCCGTTTTTTTAAGACATGTAAGTCACATGCAGGTAAAATTTGGGGGTTCTCTATACCTTTGATGACGTGAACGCTGACTATTTATTTCTTTTTATTTTTTTACATTTTTTAATCAATTAAACTACACATGTCTAAATAATCCAATAAATTTAATCAAAACTAAAATTTAAAATCTGTAAATGTAAGAATGACTAAATTTTACCCGCACGTGACTTGCATGAGACCGAAAATGCCCAATTTTTCGGTAAAAATGTGACCAAAATTGGACAATCCATTTAGTTATGAGATTAAAATTGGACAATAAATTTTTTTGAGATGAAAAATGGACAGTGCCTAAATTATGGGACAAAAAAACTTTTTTTCTTGTGTGACTTATATTACTAGATGATATTAATTATGATAACTGAATGTCTTTTTAATACATAAAAAATATTACTCATAACACTGAAGGGTGAAATTGTTGTAATATAAGTGACATGCACCCCTGTTGTAAAATGCATATTAGTTATTATTAATTGACAAGATATTTTAGCAACTTTTACGAGATGGTATTAGTTATTATTAATTGACAAGACATTTTAGCAACTTTTATGGTGGTTGAAAATTGTAAATTTAGAGGTAATTCTCATAAGGATTCTTCCATTAGAAGCTTGTATATTTGGGATGGAAGTAGTGCATTATAAACCGTGCTAGTTACGTGAAAAATATGCACAAATTGGAGTTGAAATGTAGTGCAAAAAGAAAAGGATGTACAAATATTTAGGTCCCTATAAACCTTGTTCATAAAACTGTTCAATATTTACAAACGTAATTCTTCAGTTATCACGATATTTTTTTAAAAAAAAAAGCAAGTCATACCATTCAATTATCAATACTAATATTCTTATCGTAATATAATTCATACCCTTCAATATCATGAGTAATACAATTTCTATAATAATAAGTCATATCCTTCAATTATCACGATTAATACCTTTTAATAATATAAGTCATATATCCCTTAATTAATTTTATGGATTTCTTACATAAAACTTGTTCACCCTGTAGAAAGCTTAACTAGGCTGCGTCATCATTTCTTAATATTTATTTTTTGTTGGGAAAAGCAAAAATGTTTCATTCTATTACAGTATTACAATATTCAATACTAAAGTACAAATGTGAAATATTAGTTTCTTGCACGCCACATCGGTTTCATAGAAGATCTTCAAGTTATCGTATAAAGATATGTTTTAGATCGTTTATTAGTCAACATATTAATATTATTATCTTTTATGAAATAGAAAGCTTGCCCACCAGAAAGTTTATGCAATACATATTACTTTGCCTGTTAAAAAAAAAAAGAAAAAAAAGAAAGCTTGCCCACCAGAAAGTTTTTTAGTATATATATAGACTTCATATATTTTTTATGAAACAGAAAGTTTATACCAGTTTAGTGTTAATCACGTGTATAACATTTTTTTAAAACTCGTCATGTTATCAATTAATTATATTCAAAGTATAGGTTGAATAAGTTTCACACCAGAATATGTGAAACTTACTTATATTATTGAAAGGTATTAATTGTGAAATTGAAGGGTGTGATTTTTTATTATAAAAGGTATTACTCATAACACGAAAGAGTGTGACTTATATTATAACAGGAAGTATTAGTAATGATAACAATGTGATTTATATTACAGCAGGGAGCAAACATTATTTAGAAAGCTGAGGTTCTGATAGTTTTAACCTTGTAATCAGGATGGTGAATATTATTAGTGATTTTTAGAACATTCAATCTATGAATTTTTGTGAACACCTCTGTTCCAAGCTATTTTTTGATTGGTTAAAGATGATGTCATAGTGTCCAAGAATTTTCAAGTGTTTGCATAGAGATTTTGATATGAATATATATATATATATATATATATATATATATATAGATGGGGTTGAGTTATATAAGAACTGTTGCTGACAAAGAAATATTTGAATCTTCCCCGTATCATGTTTATGGTTATCAGTTTGAGTTGTTTAACTTATCATCTTGTGGAGATATTCACAGAGTTTAATTAGCCCTTTATAATTAAATAACATTAACTTTTAAGATTGTATTTGAGGGGGAGATTGAACAACCTCTAATTTAGCACTATATACTACATTATGGTTATGCTACCAACTATATTCCACTCCATCACCTCCACACAATTGTAGCCAAATACTAAAATCACACTTAACTGAACGGATTCTTCAACATTTCAGTTTTGTTAATTTTGTCTTAAAATGCATTTGTGCATATGAGTTATCTCTCTCTTTGTTCAGGTAGGAGAGGTCGAATATGTTGTAGTTCACTCATATAAAGAAGGTGTACCAGTTGGGTGTGACAGGACAAGATTGACTGGTCCTAAAGTATGTGAATTAAAATTGTTGTAATGGTATCGAATGATATGAAATGTAGCTTCAGCTGGTAGTTATGCTTACTGAATAAAATATTGAGTTATTTTACTTTTTGAATATTTTAGCTGAGATTTTATACTTTTTAAATATTTTAGCTGAATAACATATTAAAGTTACCTGGTTAAAATGACATATTAATTTATAGTATATTCATCAGATATTCCAATAAGAAGCAAAGAAGAATGGAATTTTTTTCCAATAAGAAGCAAAAGAAGAAGGGAAAGAAGGTAAAGAAAGGGGGAAATTTGAGAAAAGGGTCGATCTTCAAAGCTTTCTGCTCAGAAGCTTTGTAAGTAGTTGTATCTTTCACTCAGGCTGGTTGATCTGTATATTATCATTGCAACTTAAAAACATATATCACAGCTCGCACAATGCCAGGGCCGACTTTGATAATATCAATCATAAATTAAATCATTCATCAATTCATTATTAAAATAAAATTATATATTTTTGAAATATCTACTGAACTCTATAATTTTAATCAAGTAAGTTCAATTATATACTTGTATATTTATAATAAATATTTAAGTGTGAAAATTATAAATTAAAGTTAGAACTATATCCGTAGTAATTTACGAGTTAGTTCACGTGTTTATTAACGAGCACGCGTACGAATTAGCGAACCGTTGAACTTACACTATTCTTAAAATTTCATGTATCTGGACTTCAAACATTTTATGTGCATTTATGACTAAAAACTAATAAATGCGAGATCAAGACAAAAAAATGTCTTGAAATCACGCTAAATTCGAATAACAACACAAATGTTGTTATAACGAAACCGATGTTGTTATGACCCCTCACGACAATAAATTCATCATTACCCATCTTCATGTGTTTATTAATATGTTTAAGATAACAAATATGGACAAAAACATAAATAAAAACTTGAAAATGCAAGAAAACAAAATAACAACTCGTATGACATCATAAATGATCGTGTACAATTATGGGTAGAAACAAACTCGTATCACCTGTATGATCACCATATAACTTTCGTCAACTTTTGTAAACATATTTAGAGATTTTGAGTGAATTTCGGATATCATGTTCATCGGACAATACGCAATTTAATTAGAGGCCTAATCTTAAAGTTTAGCTCAACCCATCAAGTGTTCACTGTTTAGGATGAGCCTTTTGTGGAAGGTAATCAAATCAAATCGATCGTGAATTGCTCGAGACTATCATGATTTGAAAAAAAATATGTACCTTTCGAATTTTATACTTACTGATTTAGTAACTGGCTGTAAGAGGTGAGATATTCGATTGACCAATCATACTCATATGAAATGTATATCGTGTCTCATCAAACATCGTTTCGGTAATTGGTCTCATAGATATCACCTACTGTCTTTAAGAGCATTTATTGATGGCTAGGTCTTGTATGCATCCAGATGCACCGTGTACTCATAGTTTATTTTAGAAACATGCGACTTGTTATATTGAAAAGTGCAACTTATTATATTAAAGCGTGCAACTATTTTTTCATATTAATAGTTGCACGCTTCAGTGTAAATAATTTACATTTTTTAGTATAACAAGTCGCACATTTCTAAAATGCACTATGAATGCACCGTGCATCGGGATGTACATGAGACCAACTCTTTTATTAAAAGTAAAAATATTAAATAAATTAATAATTCCAGAAGATAATTATTTTCCCATCAATTTTCACTGTTTTAAATTAGTTTTAATGAAATATACATATATTTCTACACTTTTCAGATTCATTATATATGTTTTATATATATATATATATATATATATTTGAAAAAAAAATCAATGCATAAAATATATCCAGTCTATTAATCAATGAAATTTTGGGAGCCAAAAAAATCACTTGGATATTGCACAAGCGGTGGGAGTTGTTAGCCGGTTTATGGGCAATCCGAGTAAACAGCATTGGGAGGCGGTAAAGTGGATCCTAAGGTACTTGAGAGGTACTACTGAACAAGCTTTGTGCTTTGAGGGTAAAAGCATTGGGTTGGCAGGATATGTTGATGCAGACTTGGCATCAAATGATCTCGACAAAAGGAGGAGTACTACAGGGTATGTGTTTACTTTTTGTGGTACAGCAATCTCTTGGGCTTCTAAGTTGCAAAAGATCGTAGCTCAGTCCACTGCAGAGGCAGAGTACGTTGCAGTCACTGAGGCTAGTAAAGAAATGGTTTGGTTGCAGAATCTGTCTTGTGAGTTGGGGAAGGAGCAAAAGGATAGTATTCTGTATAGTGACAGTCGGAGTGTTATTCACTTGGCGAAGAATTCGGCCTTTCACTCGAGGACGAAGCACATCGAGTTTAGGTATCATTATATTTGTTACCTCATTGAGAACAAGATCTTACAGCTGATGAAGATCCGTGAAAGTGAGAATCCTGCTGACATGTTGACTAAGGTTGTGACCTTAGAGAAGTTGAAGTTATGCATGACTTCAACTGTCCTTGGTAACTGAGCATAAGGCCCGGCACTACTACCAGTGAGAGAGACCGTTGGAACGGAGGAGACAAGTTACAGTTGGAGTCAGTCTCCAGGTGGGAGATTGTTGGGATTGTTGGAGCCTGATCGTGCCAGGGAAGCAGAGCACGGGAGGCGCTCGACCATGCCCTTTGGTCGAGCACATTTGCTCGGTCGAGCGGCCCCCCTATCCAGTGCCATGAGGGCGCTCGAGCATCATGTTTGATCGAGCAGAACCGCTCGACCTAAGCCCCAGGTCGAGCGGTTCCGCAGCCTGTTCGCGGGATTAGGGCTTCGGCCCATGTCTTTGTTAAATACTTTTGACTCATTGTATTTGTCTCTTGTACAAAACACACACGAAAATAGTGAATCTCCTGGCTTGGTAGTGCTCCCAGACGTAGTCATTCCTGACGAACTGGGTAACCAAATTGTTTGTTCCTTAATTCGTTGTTCCATTATTTTCTCCTATAATTGCTTGTTTAATTCCTAACAAAACCCTCGGTAAAACCCTCGTTAAATGCCTTGAACCAGAAACCCTCGTTAAAGACCTCGTTAATTTGTGCCCTCGTTAAAACCCTCGTTACTTAACGAGGGTTTTCAGCCCCTCTTTAATTCTACTCGTTAAATCAGCGTTTTTTTGTAGTGTTCATTAATTACAAGATGAGAAATATTGTAAAATTATTTATTAGCGGTAATTTATAAAAAAATTATAGTAATTTGCAGTTGTCATAATGACAAATAGAAAGGAAGTCAATGTGGACAAAATGAGACGGTTGTATAGAAACGGAGGGAGTACTATATATATGAAAGATCTCTGGTTATACTTGTTGATTATATCATTGAAAAAATGATTCCATATATATTTACAGATCTGACCCATTAATTATCATGAGTAATACTTTTTGTAATATAAATCATACCCTTCATTTATCACGACTAATATCCCTTTGTATAATAAGTACCCTTCTATATTACAAGTAATACACTTTTTGTACTAATAAGTCATACTCTTCAATTATCATAATTAATAATTTTTAATAATATAACTTATTCTTCATTTATATAATCTAATTATACACATTCTCTGGTGTGAAACTTGTTCATTCAGCTTAAAGTTACTACAACTACAAACTAAGAAGTACTTCATATATATATATAAATAAATAAATAAATAAAAGCACATATTTCTAAATCTCAAATTTATACCACCAAGCTCGTTACTTGTTGTTGGTCCCGGTGAAAAACCATTTTGCGCGTGCGGAAGCAAAACATGTCGGGCGATGCATATAAAAACAGGGGTGAAGGAATGGTGATTACAGATTTTTCACTTTTAAGCTCATGTGTTGTGTCTTGCTTATAATCAAATGCGTACGACAATATAAGAACGTAAAGCAGTAAACAACACAACAATGTATAGTGGTTCGGAGACTCAAGCTCCTACATCCACTCTCCCTGTTCCTAGGGAAATTTCTTCAAACACTTCCTAAGGTTTTCTGACTACCTCTGTAGTTTACTAACCTTTCTACTTTGAGCTTTCTGACTACCTCTGTAGTTTACTAACTCAAACTGGACTTATCACCCTCTCGGGCTCGCCTCTTAGATGTTTAACGAGTTCACACTCACCTACAAACTTAACCGACTGATTTGGGTAAGGTTTGTTTGGTTTCCAACTAGGTTGAGATTTTGCCTTACATTTGTTTAGCCTCAATGCTAAGGTTGGGAAAATCTTTCTAAGCTTAGGATACATCGTGGGTTGCTTAGATTGGGTTCTAGAACACTCTTGAACATATTTGTATATCCACAGACTTGTGTTCTAGGGTGGGAATGCTTTGGGTATAACTCTCTTTGGCTCTGTAGCATCTCGTGCTATAATCTCCACGCATCTACACATTAGAATGATGAAAGACCTTGTATTTATAGTGTGGATTTGAATGTTACCGTTGGAGAGAATCACATTCAAATCCATACTATTCTTGTAAGTAATCTGGATGACTTCTTCAGTTTTGGTTGTCTTCCTCTCATTGGTCCACGTCAGCTGATTCTAACGGCTATATTCCTCAGATTCCTCGCCTTGGAATCATTCAGGATTCTCTGAGTCTCAGTGTCTTCAGAGACATACTGAGTCTTCAGTTCTATCTGAGTCTCAGATTTCTCATCCCGAGTTTATCGCCTCGGTTTATCTGAAACCTCGGGATACTTGATTGGCGAGACTTCTCTTGGCGGACCTTATGTCGATCAGGCATCTTGACACTCAGTGGACTGAGTTCGATTCTCTGAATCCAGAGACATCGACCTTGAGTCACTTTGACTCGAGCTATCGATTTCTTCTTTGCTGATCGATCGATTCGGTGATCGATCAACACTTCTTCAGATCAATATCTCGGGATAGCATCAGGTCAGTACATTAGGTTTAGCATATCAGTTTAGCACATCTGATCTCAATCACGTCTGATCTTGATCATCTGCTCATCTTCATATCTGATCTCGATCACGTCTGATCTCGATCCCGATCTCATCTACTCTCTTCCGATCGCAACCTTCTCTTCACGATCTTTTGGTCAATTTCTTTTTGATCGACTTGCGCTCTTCCTGATCACCATATCACTCAATTGTTCTTGATCATCCGATCAGTTCATTTCCGTCATCCGATCTTCGATCACCGGGCTTAGCTTTTCTTCTCTTCTTACGATTTTGCATGGCTTTCATCGGGTTAACTCGAACTCATCTAACTCATCCGATCTCGATCGGTCTTGTCTCTTGACAGCGTCGATCTCGATCATCTACTTCTGATTTCGTGAGTTCCCCCTCAACTTGTTCTTTCGTTCCCCCTCAACTTGTTATCTGTAAATTAACTTCAATAACACAAGTTGATAATGTTTTGGCATAATTCATCAAAACTAAAATATCCCAACACTTGTCTTGGAAATTTCCAACCTTGAGACATAATGAAAATCATACTTATTATAAATTTCAAACCTAAACCACAGTGTTATAACGCTGGGTTAATAGTAAATGATCTTCTTATAATTTGTAGTTGAAAACCATAAATCTAGATATTTTTTTGATTAAATATAGATTATCAGGAATAATAATCACTTTGTATAAGAATTCATGTTTCTCGAGAAAAATAAAGAACCAAGACAAATTTATTTGAGTTGATCCGCTCCATGAACCAGGTCTATACTATAAATTTGGATTATTTAACTTATTTAAACTATTTTAATATATTTTTCTAACCCACTAAATTGGACCTGTATCGTACTTGAATAAGTTCAAATGTCTATAAAATAAAAATAAAGTTCATTGGCATAAACCATTTCTATATAAATTTTTGTCAATTTATTTTCAGGATGCAGAGCTACTGAATTCATATTTTTGGGTTTGAGATACACATGTACCTTTTTAGGTATGAGATATCATATTTTAGTTTTAAATTCATATTTTATTTTAAAATAATCATCACACGTTATTTATATTAAATGATATTATTAATTAATAACATTACGAGTTTTGGAAAATGTTATACAAGCGAGCTTTCTATTTCATAGTAGATAATATAAACTATTCTGTGGACCAATGATAATGAAGTTTTGAAGGATGATGAAGCAGCCAGGTTAGGGTTTTCTTAATTATTACAAATAAAATATTTGTACGTCCTTCTCTTTTTGCAGTACTTTCCATTTTTCAACTCCAATTTAACACGTTACTACGCCACTAGCAGTAAATTATGTTTGAGAAATAATATGAACGAATTAATTTTATATTATTTTTTATAAATTTAAACTTTTAAATAAAATAAAATTATTTTATGGTATGTACCAGAGCCAAAGAAGGGCTCACACCCCCATAAAGAAATTAATTTTACACATTTTTATAAGTTTGAACTTGTAGATACAATGAAATTCTTTTAAATTGTACTCCCTCTATATCTCTTTTAGAGAGACCTACTAATGTGTACATTTCACGATTGCAACTTACTAATAGGTACAAAATAGTTGCATATACGTAGATGCGTTTACACTTTCGCGTGAAACCACTACTACACATTTAGGCTTGCACAGCTGTACTTGGACAACTCTTTTTTCAAACAGCTCTCCAAGTTATAGCTTGGAGAGCGATTTTATTAAAAAAAAAAAAAAAAAAAAACAAAACAATTGTCCAAGATCACTGCACAAATTTAATAAATCACTGTTAATAAATATTTTGACAGCGGTTAATAACTTTTTTTTTTTTTTATATCAAATATATGCTCCGCGTACGCGTAGTACTAGTCCAGAACCCTGCTGCCTTCATTTCTTCTCTCCATTCCTCTCCCCCCAAATCGCCGCAAAAATCGAAGACCTAGCTCATCCCTCTCACCCAAATCGCGCGTCGTCGTCGGTTTCCTCCTTCAACCAAATCTTGGCCCGTCGCCCGACCTAGCTAACCGCCCTCTCCCCCAAATCGTCATCGCGCCCTCCTCCCTCCCTCTCCTCCCCCCTTTGCCCCTCCCCTCCCCGCCCCCCCCCGCCATCCTCCCCTCCCCCCCTCGCCGTCCGCCGCCCCTTCCTCCTCCATATATATATAGGTATTTTTTCTTTTATATATATGTATATATATGTATATATGTATATATATTTCTTTAATATATGTATATATATATATATATATATATATATATATGTGTGTGTGTGTTTGGGATTAATTGTTAGGATATATATATATATATATAAATATTGTGTTTATATATATATATGTTTGAGATTAATATATATATATATATATATATATATATATATATATATATATATAAATGTGTTTATATATATATTTTTGGGATTAATTGTTAGGATATATATAGCTAATTTGTTATGATTAATTGTTGTTAGTGTGGGATTAATGTTGGTTTAATTATATTGTTGTTATTAGTAGCTTGGATTAATTGTTGTTAGTGGCTTGAATGAATTTTTGTTAGTGTTAGAAATGAACATTTTGTTAGAGATGAATAATGCACTTAAGGTGTTTGATAATATGCTTGTGTGGGGATTTAAGCATAAATTAGAATTAATACATTAGGATATATTTTGGTTATTAATTTAATGAATGGATAGTGATTAATTATTAATGGTGATACATTAGGATACATATTGTCTTGAGAAGTAACAAAAATTGTGAATGAGTGAAAAATTGGAAGGATTTCAAAATTAGAAAATTAAAATGAATGTAGATTAAGTATGGTTAGGTATGCTTTTAGGTTTAATACTTTAAGATAATTGTCTTGAGAAGCAATCTTCATATTGTCTTTCCTATAGGCATCTCTAGTTCCTATAGTTTATTGAATATTGTTTGTTTTTTGTTTATTAAATGTTGTTTCTTCTGCTTTACAGGATCATGTCTCGTTTGCCATATCCCGGAGATGATGGAGATGATGATGGATATTCTGATGGAGATCATGGCGCATATGATCATGGTGCATATGATCGACAAAGATCCTCGATGACTTGAGAGAGTGTGACACCGATGCTCCCCACCACCACTAGCGACTCAGGGGAGAAGCGCGCTCGGGTATAGTCACCATGTCATCTATTAAGAGAGCTCGTAGCAAGGGAAAACACTTCGTAATTTTATTACAATTGAACAGTGTGAAATCGATAAATATATTGATTGATCGTTGAACCTAATTAACTACTATGTTATTGCAGTTATCGTTCAATGAGTTTGGACAGGCAATAGGAAAAGAGAGTGAGTCGTTGTCCTTCTACATTTGAGCTGCAGTCATGAGCGTGATCCCTATCGTGCTGCCAGCCAAGGACTGGCGTAGCCCCAAACTGACTCCTTTGAAGGAAAGATTATGGGACGAGCTTACGGTATGTTAATTATATATTTATTGAAAGTTGTAGTATGACCCTTAAATTTACTAAATTGTTATGTTATATGCATATAGACTACATTCAGAGGTCTTGACCTCACAAAGAATAAGCAAATATTGTCGAGCTGGAGTAATGGCCAAGAATTTCCGGACTTGGTTGAGAAGTAACACACGAGATCTGGAAACTGGTCTTTACTCGGCTAGTCCTCCTCCTCCCACAGATCGAAATAGCCCTATGGTGGCTCCATACTGGGAGGAGTTTGTGAGAAGAGCTATGGAGGATGATTTCCAGGTAAAATTGATCAATGTCATTTCCTCAATTTCTAATGCCCTAAGTTTTTTAGTGTTTATCATATTTCTATTATACTGTAGAATCGAAGTAATAAAAATCGCGATCAAGCCAAGTCGATGGAGGCGCGATATCGTGGATCGAACAAAGGTTATGCACGAATAAGAGAAAATATGGTGAGATCAAAATCCTAACTTTTAATTTTTTTTTATATATTCACTTTTAATATATCTAATAAAGGGACACGTTCATCACTATCGTGAAAAGAAGAAAAAGAAGAAAAAAACGGAGAGAGTGAGCCTATTGTTACCCGCTTTAGACTTATTTCGACTACTAGAAAGGGTCAAGATGGGAATATTCACGATCCCAGTGCACAACGCATCATCGAAGAAGTGGTAATCTATCCATTAATTTATCTTTCAATTACAAACTATTATTTATAAACAAATAATTAAATAATAATCTTTTGTTTTTGTGATTCGGAGCGTCTATCTCGAGACCATGACGCCGCCTCGACATCATCCGCATGTTCGCCCGATGATCTGTTTGGATTCGCTATGGGTCGCCAGAGCATCCCGCCGCTTATGGAGTGTCGGATATGGCGTGGATTTAAGACATCTTTAGCAATGGCACCGGTCTTCAAGCCATGAATATGGTGGGTATACTAACGGAACAAGTTGCCAAGTTGTCTAAAGATGTGGAACGTTTGAGGTCCGAGAGAAGAACGAGCCCCACGGAATGTCGCCGAGTGGAGCAAGTCAGGAACATAGTGTCGCTAATGCTATGTTTTCACTAACCCTAAGGGACGACTTTATTGAGGCACTTCAAAACATCTCTCGTGTATCGATATGCATGCATGTCTCACATTTGTTTTAATTAAAGACTAGTGTATTAAAATTTTCTAACTAAATATCTTATTCGAACAGCCAACGACCTTTTGCTACCTTTATTTGGAGGATCCCGATCGGTTGATGGCCACAGGCTCGTTGCACAGCTCCCATGGAATGATTCATGGTCATCCATCACTCCTGGTTTCGTGAGGGTCACGCTCGATGTACCCGTAATCGGACAAGAGGATTCAGCGGTGCCAAAACCAATCGATGAAGCCATCATAGTCGGAACAGCGGTCGGGCACTTCATCGAATGGCCGAGCAACTTGGTCTCTAGCACCATGAGGGTAAAATATTTGTTATTAAAGTTCATTATCTTATTTGTGGTTCTAAATAATATTACAAATTAATTATAGAATCTTCCGACACCACATGAGGCTAAAGAGAAATCGAGGGGGAGAACGAGGGACTCCACTGCGTTCAGAGTTGGTTATCCCATGACTGGAGACTTAGATCATGATGATCATTTACAGTCTAGGGTGCACCGGATGGTATCGTCTAATGCTTTCGATATCGTCATAGTTCCCATGCTTGCTCACTTTCATCAGAATACTTTCCAAGAATTAAGTCGGTGAGGAACATGTCTTGCGCAAAGTCTTGAATGACGAGTGGTTGAGTGCAACCACCATAGCCCTTTACCTCGGTATGTGTTTACTAATTCTCAATATTCACTTTCAGATAGTTTAATTTTCTTTTTAAATATTAATTAAGCGTATATATGTTGGTTAAAGATATTTGGGTGAGGTATATCTCTCCAGAGATAACCGAGCAAGTGGAATGTACTCCTTCGTCTCCCCCCAGGTGTCTTGCATAATGGGTGATAGGATACAGACCATGGATGGGTTCGTTAATCATATGTTGAATCTAACTGGGAGCGATCATCTCATTTTTTGGCCAACAAATGTGGGGTGAGTGAAAAACATTTCGTTAAAATTTGTATTCATGTTTATAATATTTGCACATATATATGCTAAATTTGCAGTTAATTTTAATATTCTCAATATAATATAGGAACCATTGGGTGCTGGTCGCCATACACATGAATACATTAAGTGTGTATTTTATGGACCCAGCTCATGATGGAGTTATTCAAATCGCCCTGATCTCGTTTCATATATGGAAGCGTAAGTTCATTTTTAATATTCTATACAATTATTTGTTTTACTTTTCAAATTATGCATATTTAATCTATTTTTATTTTTTAATTATAATAATAATAGTGTGATGACGATGTATCGGAGTCGTCTTCAGAGTCAAGGTTCAAGATCCAAGTTAAATAAAGTGAACTGGATTAACATTAAGGTAAATTTAATTTATTAAATTATCAAACTAATTAATAGAAAGAAATCATAATTGTAATACGTGATTATAATTGTTAATCAACAGGTTCCGAGGCAACGAGATAATGACCATTGTGGACATTTTGTGTGTTGCTTTATAGAAGATATAATCCGCGCTTCTCTAACGAACATTCCTCTCAATGTAAGTCAATTTATCGATTTATTTAAATTATTATTGATTGAATAAAAATTCATACTATATTGATTGATTCGTTGTTTGCAGTTTGTCTATGAACGTGAGCTCAAGTCTTACTCTAAGAAAAGACTGGAGAAATGGAAAAACGATTGGACGGGGTACCTTTACAATTGATTCTTATATTCATACGATATTGAGTGAATGTTGTTTGAAATATTGGTAGCATGTAATTAAATTATATATTTGTGATGATATATATTTCATATTTTTGGTGTATTGGACGTATGTTTATGATTGTATGTTTATATATTTCGATGTTTTGGTATATATATATGTGGTTTATGGTTTTATTATAGGATTTTTGGTTTATGTTATATGGTATTGGACGTATATATAAGTTTTGGTTTACAGTTTTATTATAGGATTTTTAAAATGTAAATTAATAATAAAAAAATAGATATTGGACAGCGGTTAATAACCGCTGTCTATGTAACATATAAACGAAATTAAAAAAAAAAAAAACTTAGACAGCGGTTAACAACCGCTGTCCAAGCTAAAACTTGCAAAGCGGTTTAAAACCGCTGTCCAAGTGCTTTTCTTGGACAACGATTTTTTATCAGCTGTCCAAGCTTGGACAACTAATACTTGGAGAGCGGTTATAACCGCTCTCCAAGGTCATTTTTCACAGTTGTCCAAGCCCAAATGTGTATTAGTGAACTTTGACTATATATTCAATCTCAATTGTATCTATTAGTAATTTGCGTAAAAAATTATACCGATTAGTAACTTTTATTGCTCAAAATTGAAAAAAAAAATCGTCTTAATTTGTTTTGTTTTTCCATACAAAATTAGTAATAAAGTAACTCGATCCACTCTTTCGAATTACCCTCTTAATAACATCTTTAAATTACATATCATATAATTAATAATTATTAATAGTAGGAAGAAATTACGTGTAAACAAACTAGGTGTCCTCATCTAACTTTGAATTATAAATTTATCCACTATTCCACGTTATTATTCATGTCGAAATTCTTGGACTTTTACGAATTTTAAGGATGGAGGTTGAATTATCTTCTTTATTACCCGGTGTATTATGAGCATTTAAACCTTGAAAAGTCTCCCATCAGCACCTATAAATAGAAAGGTGCATGTTTGGCTCCCAACAAGAAACACAACTCCATAACAAATCAAGAAATGGAACATCCTCGTGTTACGTTCTTACTATTTTTAGCAAACCTTTTAATCTTGGGGGCTTCCACAAATCTCTACAATGATTTTCATGAATGCCTCACCCACCAATTTCGACTCTCAAATTCAGCAACTGATGTGATATACACCCCTCAAAATTCAACATACACCACTCTATTGCTAGCACAAAACCTAAGACCACAATCCACCTCTCCCGAGAGGCCCCATCTCATTGTGACACCGTTTCACGAATCCGAGATTCTTGCATCAATTTACTGCTCCAAGAAACTTGGAATGCAGATTAGAGTTCGTAGTGGCGGCCATGACTACGAGGGCCTTTCTTACACTTCGGAAATACCCTTCGTCATGGTCGACATGCGAAACTTCCGATCGATATCCATAAACTCTGACGAGAAAACCGCGTGGGTTCAAGTTGGCGCCACGTTGGGCCAACTTTACTACACGATTGCACAAAAAAGCAAGACTCTTGCTTTTTCGGCGGGAGTTTGCCCCACCGTCGGCGTGGGTGGCCACTTCAGCGGCGGAGGATATGGCATGATCTCACGTAAGAATGCGATTGCCGCCGATCGCATCATCGATGCAAAACTAATCAACGCGGATGGCAAAATCTTGGATAGAAGAACAATGGGGGAGGATCTCTTTTGGGCTATTCGAGGAGGTGGAGGTAATAATTTCGGAATTTTTATCAAATGATAAAGTATATGCTTTTTTTACCGAAAGAATTACATCACTGCAAGAAAACTGACCTTTAACGATAAAAAAACTTGTCACTATTGTTCTCTAGCTAAAAGTCTTTAATGACATGTAATGATCCTGTCAATTAAAAACTCTTTTAGCTGGAGAATCAATAGCGACTAGAAATTTGTTATTAAAAGTCAATTTTTTTTGTTGTTTATCTCATCTAAATGTCCGTACTGGTAAAGATTTGTGAAATTAATTCACTAACATTTACTATAAAGTGATTGTCAAGAATCAATTGCACGTTAAACAGTTTTATATAAAACCAACTTATAAATGATTTATCCTTTATTTTTAATTCGGTCTCTCAACAAATTGGATTTTTAAAACGGTAACACCCTCCAAGGCTCCAAGCTCATAACATAAATTATATAAGATCACTTCAGTTGAGTCACCTTAATACAACATTATATAGTTTTTAAAATTAATTAATGCATATATTATTTCCAACAGGTACGAGTTTCGGAATTGTTGTCGAATTTAAGGTGTCGTTGGTAACCGTCCCGGAAACAGTAACCGTTTTCAACGTCACCAGAACGTCGGAAACCGCGACGCAGCTGGTGCACCGTTGGCAGTACATTGCTGACAAGGTCGACGAAAATCTTCTACTCAGACTTTTCTTGAGTCCCGTTAAGTCTCTGTTAACGGGAAACCTAACGATATCAGCCTCTTTCACGACGTTATACCTCGGCCCCGTTACTGATCTTCTGCCGTTAATGAAGGAGCAGTTTCCAGAGCTCGGGTTGGTCAGAGAAGACTGCATCGAAATGAGCTGGATCGAATCTACGCTCTTTTTCGCGGGTTTATCCGATCAGCCACGCGATATATTGCTCGACAGAAACCCACAGGGCTTTTTCGCGCCGTCTTATTTCAAAGGAAAATCGGACTACGTGAGTAGTCCGATTCCCGTGAACGGGCTGAGAGAGATATGGGAATATCTTTACGAAGAGAGTTCCCAGTTGCAGTTCAGTCCGTACGGAGGGGTGTTGGACACTTTTTCGGAATCCGAAACGCCGTTCCCACATCGGAAAGGCAACATATTCATGATCCATTATGGGGTAGGGTATCTTAACCCTAGTCAAGCCGGAGAAAAAATAGAGTGGATTAGAAGACTCTACGGTTTCATGGCGCGTTACGCGACAAAATCTCCGAGGGGTGCTTATTTTAATTATAGGGATCTCGATATAGGAAGGAACAACGTTAACGGGAGCACGAGTTACAATGAAGCTAGTGTTTGGGGGCGCAAATATTTCAAGAACAATTTTAGAAGATTGGTTCGTGTGAAGACTAAGGTTGATCCATCCAACTTTTTCAGGAACGAACAGAGTGTTCCTCCTCTATCATCTAAGTAGAAGAAGAATATACAACCAAGGACTATATATATTGAATAAAATGTTGCATATATGTGATGAATAATGTGATTTGATTTAGTTGTGTATATTTATAAGCACACATGTTCTAGGGGCCATTAAGTAACGTGAAACTAAAGGTGAGAGAGGTTGATCGTCAGTTTGATATATTTTGCTAGCGTGCTTTTTCCTTCTTTTTATAATTTCACGATTACTTTATAAATTAGAGTAGGTCTATCTTGTACTGTGCAACTCAAGTTTATTTTTGAAACGTACAATTTATTTTTCTAAAACATTCGAACTTATTAACATTGAAAAGTTCTTGTTCAGTGAAATAAGTTGAATGTTTCAGAAAAATAGATTATATTGCACTTCTCAAAAGTGCACTTGATATACATGATGTTTTTTTATCACATAAAAAATTATCGGTCTTTTGAATTTAAACCATTTTGCGAAAAATGGCCGGATTTAAATCTCTTGCAAAAAAATTATGATTTTACATGGGGATTTAAACCATATACATCACATAACTTTTCACCTTTACTGAAATGATCTCATGATTATTATCTGTCTTTCAGATTTAGTGTATATTTAAATTTCTTCAATTTAGTCTCAAATGGCCGAAAAGCGCTTTAAACAAAGTCATTTCGGTCATGTGTTGGTCTCGTGCTCATTTTTTTCGCTAGAAGCTGCTGATTGACAAGTGATTTAAAGTATTTTCATTCCATAACTTTTCACCTTTACTGAAATTATCTCATAATTATTTTTTTTTTTTTTTATTTACTCTCATATATATTACGATTTAGCCAATTCAGTCGCAAATGGCTGGAACACGCCTTAAAAGACGTTGTTTCGGTCATATGACAGTCTCGTGCTCATTGGCTTCCGCTGGAAGCTGCTGACTAGCGTGGGATTTATTTTTCGTTTCATAACTTGTCACCTTTATTTAAATAATCCCACAGTTATTTATTTTTAAATTTCGCTAATTCAGTCCCAAATGGCCGAAAAATGCCTTAACGACGTCTTTTTTTTTTCATGTGCCGGTCACATGCTCATTTTTTTCGTTCATGCATTGTTCAAATGCTCTTTTGTGTACATATGGCATGCTGACTGTGTTTTTTTTTTTTTTTTTTTGATCATTAAAAACTATAAAATTGAGACGGGACCTAATCTCCGGCAGGAACGTTAACGCTATCCGAGCAAAATGAACGTTAAAGTGATGCCTTGGGCGCCTGCCTTTTTCATAATTAGGATTTTGGGTTGTTTTATTATATATAGGGCTCATATAATTGAATCTTCTCCCGTGTTGAGAGCCGCGCGCCCCCTTTTATAAGGTTTTGTTTGCCGTCGTGCTGTGATCATTTGAAATGAATTTAACCAACGATGAGGACGAAGATCTGGTCATTGAGATGGACGATATTGAGAAAAACTTTTAATTTCAAAATCCTCCGTAGCCGGTCAATTGCTCTGCCAAATGAAAAACTTTGTTCATGAAATTGTCTCATAATTAAAAACTTTGTTCATGATATTGAGAAAAACTTTGAAATGAAATTGTCTCATAATTAATTTCAAATGAACGTTAAAGTGATGCCTTGGGCGCCTGCCTTTTTCCCGTGTTGAGAGCCGCGCGCGCCCCTTTTATAAGGTTTTGTTTGCCATCGTGCTGTGATCATTTGAAATGAATTTAACCAACGATGAGGACGAAGATCTGGTCATTGAGATGGACGATGTTGAGAAAAACGTGGATAATGCCGAACTTTGTATTGTAGGGAAGTTCTTGACCGAGCAAACTTTTAATTTCAAAATCCTCCGTAGCCGGATGAAAAAGGGCGTTACAATTAAGGAAATTGGTCATGGTCAATTGCTCTGCCAATTCTTTCATGCTATTGATCCGGAAAATACGTTCTTAAATGAAGACAGATACTCTGCTTTTCCAAATATTTGGAACTCTCTCACGCCATACAGGAAAAAATCATTAATGATAGGAGTAATTAACGATTATTTCCTATTATTAAAGACTTTTAGTTGCCGAAACTTTAGTGGCAGAATTATTGTCATTAAATGATTTCCTGTAGTGAAATATATTTTGTTGTTGATTTCTTTGAATAATATTGAATTAAATTGTATTCATGGAAATTAATACGCGTATTTAAATTTAGCCTTTCTTTTAAATTAAATGAATGAGAAATTAATAAATGAAGTCAGGACATCTTATTATATTTTGAAATAAAGACTCTAAGGTACAAATTTTGAGTCAAAAGTACTATAAGATACAAAAGAAAAAGGTAGTGACTCTAAGGTACAAAATGTACCAATTTTACCCCTAATTTCAATTGACTCACATTTTTTTAATTGCTGCCACATTAAATGCAAACCACAATCCCCTCTCTCCAAAACAAAATTCGGCCTTCTCTCTCTATCTCTCTCTACCCCTTTTCTCACTGAAAATTCGGCCGCCCCTTTTATCTCACTAAAAATTCGGCCGGAGTTTGAGGCTGAAACGGCGGCGTTTGACGAGAAGGATCCTAACTATGAGTAGGTGGACGACGGTGAGTTGTTGGTGGGAGAGGTGGAGGTAATTTTTTAGGGTTTCGTTTTGGTGGTGGTGTGTCAATTTTTGCGTTTTTTGTGGCGGGATTGTGGTGGTGGAGGGTTTTTCGACTTGGTAGTGGTGACGGGGTGTGGCGGCTGACGGTGGTGGGGGGTCACGGTGGTGTTGTGGGGGCCGTGGCCGGATTTGGTTTCACCGCTTGTGGTGGTGGTGGGCCGCGTGGATCCGCGTGGTTGTTGTGGGTTGCGTTGATCCGACGCAAGAGTGGTGGCGTCGGATCTGTAGCGGTTCTAGGGTTTTTGTGGTGGCGGCGGTGGATCTGCAAATGGGTAGCGGGCGTTTGTGGCGGACGGTGATTTTGAGCGGTAGTTCCCAATTTCATTAGAAAAACGAAGCTACAAAAAACTGAGGCAAAGGCCGATGTCCATTTTGCTCCATCGAACCACAACGGTAACACTCTTTCTCTTTCTCAGTTTCTCTCTCTTCAAATTGCATGACTTGGAACATGATTACACTAAAATAATGTTTTCTCAAAACCAAAACTCACCAGATCATCAATCATTTTAAATTACCAACTTATAATTAATAGGAGCAGGGTAGTTCCCAATTTCATTTAAATTGCCATTTTGAGGTGGGTTTCTTGTTGATTTTTGTAATTTTTGTATTTTTGCAGATTTGTGTGTATCTATGATTTTTGGTGGTTGTTTGGGGCGGCCATGGATTTACTTACATTTACGTCTTGATTGTGGTTCCAATGTTCTAGGTTCTTGTGGCGTGTTTTCTGTATTTTTTTGAATTTTTTGTAATTTTTCTGTATTTTTTAATTTCTTAATTTTGGTATTTCTGTAAAAAAAAATTAAATTTAGGTAATTTCTGTATTTTTATTTTTTATTTTTTAGGGTTTCCATCATATTTGTAGATTCGTGTAATTTGTAGGGTTTTATTTTTGCAGATTTATGTAATTTGTAATTTAGAGTTTCTCTAGGATTATTTTAGTATTTTTATTTTTAATTTCTTTAAAATTGGCCTAAAATACATTTTTTTTTAAATGCAAATCCAAAATTGATCAAAATACAATTTTTTTTTTAAATGCACTCCAAAATATAATATTTTTTTTTAAAAATGCACTCCAAAATTGGCCTAAAATATATATTTTTTTTAAAATGCATTGCAAAATTGATTAAAATACATTTTTTTTTTTAAAAAAATGCACTCCACAATACAATTTTTTTTTAAAAATTCACTCCAAAATTGGCTTAAAATACAATTTTCTTTAAAAAATGCACTTCAAAATTGATCAAAATACAATTTTTTTAAAAAAAAAGTTGCATTCCAAAATTAGACTAGAGATGTAAAAATTAAAAGAATTTATTTTTTAAAGTTACATGTTTCTGAATTGCAAAATGAGTTCATAAAAGGCACTTTGAAATAAATAATAAATTTATATTAATAAATAATTTAATAAATTAAAATATTTGGACTTTTAAAAATTTAAAGTATAAAAAGTCAAAATGCGTCAAAAGTGCAGAAAACGAACAAAAGAGCAACTTAGACTTTTTAACCATAATTTTGTATCTTAGAGTCACAATAAAATTGCATTGTACCTTAGAGTCACTTGGGGAGTGACTTTGTACCTTAGAGTCACTCCCCCTTATATTTTTACATATATAGACCTTCTTATGGCAAGAATTATAGTCATTCTTATATGCTCGTTAAGGACAGTGTTCCAATACAAAATCAATATGGTCAAAGGGGCGAGCAGAGCAATCGATCGAGCAAAAGTTGATACAAAGGGCGTATGACATAAAAGCCAAGTCACTAACTGAACCATCTGGACGACAAAAAGAATGCCTTATAAGCAAGTAAATCCAAAGGTCAACCAGGAAGACGAAGTTAAAAACGTGGCAGCATCACATGAGTTCTTGCAAGACACGAAGTCTCCAGCTCATGCTTGCCAAACCAGCTCATGCTTGTCAAAGTACTATAAATAGGCCCAAAAAGAACAAGAAGAGGGTTCTGAAAAAATTCCCAAATACTCACATATATCTCCCAAATCACCATCTTTCGTAGAAGTTTTCCCCACGAGAAGTTGTGTACTGTATATGTAAACCTCGCAATATGACATCCCTGGCTTGGAATGCCCCCAGAGTAGTCATTGATTGACGAACTGGGTCAACAATTTCTTGTTATTTACCGTAATATCGTACACGTACTTATTTTGTTTGTGAGTTGTTATAAAATTAGTCACATAGAATCCACATAAAAAAAAAATGACTTCAAAACAATTGGGCGCTAGAAGGAGGGTGTGAGAAAAAAACCAAATTTATACACAATCCTAAAAACCGAGGCGTAAAAAAATAAATATGATGCCTCAATCTAGAATACTTTCGATGGAGAGGTCGGGAACGAGCCGACCTCACGCTCAAAAAAGAGAGGCTCAAGATCGGCCTCACAAAAAAAATCGGATCATGGAAACCATCAATCGGAAGATATCGCCAACGATCCGACAAACCACAACAAAGCCATCGCTTTGTTGTTGCGAGCCGAAAAGAGAGGGCGAAAAGGAGTTGGCCAAGTTGAAAGTTGAAGATGATGATGATCGACGCCGCGACACACGATAGCGAGCAAGTTAAGGTGAAAGCCGCGGAAGCCGCCAACAAAAAGGTCCGACGATATATGTCGGACGACGAGCGACCTCAAGAGTCCGCATAATCGGCGTTTGGATGTTTGAGGCTCTTTGTTAAAGACCGGATCGGCAATCATAGGCGCCAGATCCCCGAGGGAACAACCGACAAACATGCCGCTCCTTCGATCCTCATGATCGCCCACATCCCGAAAAGACAAAGCGGGAACAACAAAAATCGGCCGAACTAAATTGTCATCCATCATCGATTGGGTAGTCAAGGACGAATCGTGGAAAGGGATCGCCCCCATCATGAGCATGACCCTCCGGGTCCTCGGGATGGGACACAACCCCGATCCAAGTCTGTCGGGGCCCCACGAAATTTGCGAAAGAGGGTCTACAGCCGACTCGCCACTAACACCCATGATCATGGCGGCGAAGTACAAGAAAAAAGTGGCAAAGATCCAACCACCAATCCTTATGTTCGATCTTTGAGTCCGACCCACATGTTCACCTCAAAGAAATATTCAGATTTTATGATCGCCATTGGCGCCACCGACGCCTGCGCAAAGGTGCATCATTCCCCCCATGACGTTAGGCGACCGCGCCCACGATGGTTCTCTACTCGCCCATCTGCGTCTATCACGTCTTTTCGCCCGGTTGGGACATAAATTCTGTCCCCATTTCTCATCCATGTGTGCTCGCCCAGCACCAAAACAGAGGTTGGCACATTTCTCCCAGCTAAAGGGTGAGTCGACGAGCATACATTGAAAGATTTGACAAATGTTTGTCGATGGAGCCCTAGTTGAAGAGGATGCCAAGATCCTCACGGTGGTCGGAGGCCTGACCCTGAATACGGATATGTGTAAAGCCATGCATCAGGATTGGCCGAACACATATGCCGAATTTCGAGAGCGAGCAGCCAAGATTATAGCTATGCAAGATCTGCTCACTCAATCACCATTAGGCCAAGAAATAACAACAAAAAGAGTTGTTGGTAAAAAAGTAATGAATGAGGGGGGGTATAAACCCCCAGGATCTTTTAAACCTTTTGAAGAAGGAGCAGAAGCACATGCACTCCGAAGTCTTCTAGGCGTTTCAGCATAAACGATATTTAATCAAATTAAGGATCGGGACATGTTGGATAAGCCACGAAGAATCGTAAGAGATAAAAATCGGCTTAATGCTTCCAAGTTTTGTAATTATCATGAGTACATCGGACATAATACCGATGAATGTCGTGATTTACTTCGTCAACTTTGGAAGTTATATGAAGAGAATCGTCTTACGCAGTTCCTCAAAAGCCGACGAACAGAGATTCCTGAACTGAAAAATCAGGTGATCGTAGGGGTAAGCGTAAGGTCGAAGAAGCATCTGATAGTGATCCCGAGGAATCCCGCAAGAGGTTGGAATTACCCAAGAGAGGGGCTCCTACCATGAGCAGAGGTCGAGAGAGTCAAGAAATCAACATGATTCGTCCTGATTATGGTCCAGTGGGTGGATGCTATCAGGCACCGACGTTGTCGAACATGCGAAAGAAGATGGAAATGCGTGCCATGCAAAGCATCCATCAGGTGAAGGTAACATCCATCCCGAAGCATATGAGAAACATTATGTTCGTTAACACTCTGCACCAAATGGAGAAGCAAGTTGGGGACCTAAGTAGTTATATAGAACCATGTGATCATACCATCATGGGTTTTGGGGAATCTATAACCCGGCCCTATGGTCTGATCAGGTTAGGAGTCGAGCTAGAGTCAACTTTAAATTCGGATATCCGACGAACTAGAATGTTAGACTTTGTAATCGTCGATGCTCCATCTACTTATAACGGGTTTCTAGGTCGCCCGTTTATTTAGGAATTCAAAGCTGCCTGTTCGACTTATTACTATTGTGTTAAGTTTCCAACCCAAGAAGGGACGGGTAGCGTAAAAGGCGACCAGAAAAAAGCTCGAGATTGTTTGCTGTCATGCGCGCCAGAAAATCAAAATATCGTTAACATGATGGAGCAAACATGGGAGACCGGAGAATCAAGCCAACAGGCGAATATGTTGTCGAGAACGCTTAAACCTCCCTTGACGAGCATATCTCCACAGGCCAACACAGAACCCGGGAGGATAACTCATGTTCCAGATCTAATGAACATTGATCCACCAAATGAGCTACCGGACTTAGAACCTTGTATAGGTTTTGATCCTATGGAGGTAGTTAACGAGCATCGGGGGTCGATTGAAGATCCTCGATGGAAGCAAAAAAAGAGGCGAGCAATGCCTATTGAACAATTGGAGTCTGTCGATATCGACCCGATCAGACCGGGATTAGAAGTGTTTATTGGTTCAGAATTACCGGAACCATTCCGAACAGAAATGATCGCTTATCTTCGAGCAAATTTGGATGTGTTCACTTGGTCACATGAGGACATGGTCGGCATTGATCCTAAACATGCATGTCACTCTCTTAACCTTGACCCAACACAAATTCCAATAATCCAGAAGCGGAGAAAATTCAGTCCGGAGAAGTATGCAGCTATGGATAGTGAAATCAAGAAATTGCTCGATAATAAATTGATTCGA
Organism: Stenogyne calaminthoides; assembly: GCA_037126765.1. Lineage (NCBI taxonomy): Eukaryota > Viridiplantae > Streptophyta > Magnoliopsida > Lamiales > Lamiaceae > Stenogyne > Stenogyne calaminthoides. The sequence continues at coordinate 3,476,922 of JBBCBC010000004.1, read as the reverse complement.
GAAGTAAAGTGCCCAAGATGGCTTGCTAACCCTGTGCTCGTCCGTAAATCTAACGGAACTTGGAGGTTGTGCATAGATTTCACCGATTTAAACAAGGCATGCCCGAAAGACAATTTCCCGATGCCACATATCGATTATTTGGTCGATAACGCAGCAGGACATGAGCTCATGACCTTCATGGATGCATTTGTTGGGTATCACCAAATACCCATGCATCCAGACGATCAAAAGAATACGGCTTTCTGCAGCGAAAAGAATATGTATTGTTGGCAACGCATGCCATTCGGATTAAAGAATGCTGGAGCAACATATCAACGTTTGGTGAACAAGATGTTCGACGAACACATAGGCCGAACAGTTGAGGTGTATATTGATGACATTGTGGTAAAAAGCGATCAAAAATTAACTGGACGTTTGGCTTCTGTAAGCCGGTTTATATCACGAACTGGAGACAAATGCAAACCTTTCTTTGACGCATTAAAGAAAGGGAAATTCCAGTGGACAGAACATTGCCAAAATGCATTTGAATCATTAAAGCAACACCTTGCGGATACTCAAACGTTATCTAAGCCTGTTCCAGGCGAACAACTTTATTTGTATCTTGCAGGGTCAGAGCATGCAATTAGCACTGTGCTCGTTCGGGCAGAGGGGGCGACACATTTACCTATTTATTATGTAAGTCAGGTACTCATAGAAGCCGAGCTCCGTGCCCTTCATCGAAAAAACTCACATGCTCTCGTTATGAGTGTCCCAAATCTGCGACCATACTTTTACGATCACTACCGAGGTGTTAACCACATTCCCATTACAACAAGTTCTCCACCGACCGCATTACATCGGGCGATTACTCAAGTGGGCGGTGGAGTTAGGTCAATTTGGCATTACGTTCGCCCCACGAACAGCAATGAAGGGCCAAGCTATGGCCGATTTCATCGTTGAATTGACATATCCGCAAATACCCAAAAAAGGTGTCGACCAACCATGTCACATGTATGTAGACGGCTCATCAACAAGTTCAAGAGCCGGAGCGGGCGTAGTTCTCATCAGCCCAACTCGACAAACTTTCACGACAGGCATCCATTTTGATTTCCCAGCCACAAATAATGAAGCCGAGTACGACGCTTTGATTGCTGGATTGCATATGGCTATGACAATGGGAATTCAGAGGCTGATGATTTATAGTGATTCCCAAATAATCGTATATCAAGTATTAGGCGTAGTAATGGCACGAGGCGAACATATGGCACAATATCAGCAACTAGCAAAGGAGCTTCTTGAACAATTCGAACAAGTTTACATAGAACAATTACCACGATTGGATAATTCGTTCGTTGATGCCTTGGCACGATTGGCAACAGCAGAAGGAGTGACGAGCACGACGGACATTGTGGTCGTCACAACTTGTTCGCCATCAATTCCCAAAGTTGTGGTCGCCCATGTGACAGGCGAGCAAGAAACCTGGATGACTCCAATTTTAAACTACTTACAAAAAGGATTCCTCCCCGAAAATAAAGCACAAGCTACTCGCCTCAGATTACAAGCTGCTCGATATACTATCCAAGATGGGCATTTATACAAAAGAAGTTTCTCTCTTCCATTGTTGAAATGTATTACTCCTAAAGAGGGTCATGTGATTCTGGAACAGATTCATGATGGGGTATGTGGAAATCATACAGGTGGACTTGTCCTGGCATATAAAATTATCAGACAAGGTTACTATTTGCCGACTCTCAAGAAAGATTCACTCGCGTATGCCCGCGCATGTCATAAGTGTCAGGTACACGCCCCACTTATCCATAGCCCACCGGAAGAAATAGTGTGTTTACAACCCATGGCCATTTGCTAAATGGGGAATCGATTTGATCGGCCCGTTTCCTACTGGCACATCGGGAGTAAAATATGACGTGGTTGCCGTTGATTACTACACTAAATGGGCGGAAGTCAAGCCATTGTTAAAGCCACCGAACAAAGAATGTGGAATTTTATTTGGAAAAATATCATTTGTCGCTTTGGGCTTCCCCAATCATTAGTAACGAATGATAATGGCAAACAGTTCGATGGAAGTAAATTCCGCTGCAATTGTGCTCGTTGGGCCATAAAAAGGATTACTCTACTCCAGATACCCCCTACCAAACGGACAAGTTGAAGCTGTCAATAAAATTATCAAGCATATCCTCAAGGCTAAACTTGATAATTCCAAGGGGGAGGATGGGCTGAAGAGTTACCGGAAATATTATGGGCATATCGTACTACTTTCAAAACATCAATCATGAAACCCCCGTTTGCCCTCCGCATTTGGTACTAAGTCAAGTTATACCGGCGGAAGTAAAGATTTCGAGCCATCGGACAATGAATTTTGGAGAGCACATCAACGACCAGGAGCTCTCCCTAAGTGCAGATCTGTTGGAAGAAAGAAGGATGGAGGCCGATTTCGTGAACGCTTATGTATAAAAAAAATCGAAAAAGTTCTACAACTCCAAAGTCCGAACACGCAGTTCAACGTGGGGCGAAGCCGGTTCTAAGACGAAAGCAACGGGGGTACCAAATGGTGTGTTCGGCCGAAAGATGGGGAAGGTCCATTCCGTTGGAATTGTAATGTTTCTTAAACGGGGCATATGATTTGGAAGACCTGAATGGAGTTCCGTTGTCCTATTCGTGGAATGCATCAAATCTAAAAAAGTATTATCAGTAATGACGAGCATAATCTGCTAGCTATTGGGGTAAAAAAAACCAAGCATAATCGGCCATTCGGCTAAGACGAGCAGGACAAACATGAAGGAAGAACACACCGTGTCTGACACAAATTTCTGAATCTTCTAGAAATTTTTTTGGCCAGCACTATTAAAAGATAGAAGATACGTGTCAAAACAAGATGAGAAGTGGTGGCAACCAAAAGAGGTACGTGTCAATCCTTGAATAAGAACTGGCAAAGACAAGGACAGATGTCAAAAGGAGGATTTAAAGCAAGAAGGCCAACACCAACTAGATATGCCAGCACTTGTTTGGGATAGTAGTATAAATAGGCATATTGATAGCTGAAGAAAGTGAAAGAAAAAGAGAGAAAAAGGAAAAAATACTGCAAATATATTAGAAGAAAATTCAGTTATTGGGAGATAGTTGGTTTGGTATGCCTCCAGATGGAATTTTCGACACTCGATTCAGCTATCATTTTGCTGACTCGATCATGTGTCCTAGCGCTTGCTCTAGTACTAGCTTTATACCCCGTATCACAATCACGAAGGAAAATACTCTCCCTTCAATTTGGGAAAGCCAATCCAAATCGGGAGAGGTATTTTCTTCTAAACGGTATTGTCACCCGAAACAAAAGTTGGTGCTCGTTCATTTACTCAAGATGCTCAAAGAGAGCCATGGTTGTAACTCCACTTTTATTCACTTTGCTTATGCGAGAGTAAATCACTAGTCCCCTACGCATCCTTTAAATCTCCTCCAAGGGGGTGGGATGTCGTGGCGTGCGCACAAAGCGACGCGCGGATGCTGATGCTCAGGCATCTACAAAAGGGGATAAAATGGTGCGAGCAAGGACATCTGCCCGCACCAGTTATAGGCGAGCAGGTTTGCTCGCCATATGCTCATGTCCGCGGCAGCCCGCATAATCACAGCTTGTCCAGGAGGGGCAAACGCTGATGCTGCTGTTGCTCGAGCATATTACTTGAAGAAGAGTGGACAGGCTGATCCGCCTCATACTTGTCAACATCAATTCCGCGGACGAGATGAGGTCAGCTCATGTTTATTTCAAGACTAGGTTTTGAATTTAGCAAAATGATAGTCTGATACCCATAGTTATGTGTAATAGAAACAGTTCGCCCCAAATGTAAAGGTTGTAATAGAATAACAACGTGTTGAAAAGCTTTTTGTTTGTTAAGTTTTTCTAGTTAAAGCCTATCAGAGGTCGCACCTAAGCCGGATGACCCGAACAAAGACGAAACGAAAAAATGTATGTTCACCCAAGAAACACCAGACTTAGATACCCGCAATAAAGCGAGTGATGGGTACGGAGTCGTAACTAAATAAGACGACTCATACTTACAGATACCCGCAACAAAGCGAGTGATGAGTACGGGGTCGCAACTAAATAAGACGACCCGAGCAGAATAGTGATCGCGGCTAACATAAGAGATCACAAAACAAGAAAGAGGGGGGTTGCACATAAGTTAACCCATCTGGTCGCAGCTAAATAAGACGATCAATCTGATTGCACCTCAATAAGACAATCAAAAAACCAAAGAAGTCAGGGTGGAACATAGACACATATCATGTTCGAATTCATTCAGAAGAAAAGATGGCATAAACTAGGAAACAAAACAAACATCAACCGTTCATCAGCAAAATTCATCCTCTACGAAAATCGAATCAGAGGAAATTGTTCAACAAGCAAATTCAATGGAAACAGCAAAATTGTTCAACAAGCAAGTTCAACAAGACAAAAATTACATAGTAGTGCAGAGGAAATTGTTCAACAAAGCAAAACTAAGGAATAAATTCATTATTGGGGGTGGACGGAAGAGATGTGTCCAGCAAGTCCTGCCTCGTCTGCTCGGTCCCTTCGGGAGTGACTCCCCCAGTATCATCGTGCCTCGTCTGCTCGCTGGATAGCACATTCTGCTCGTCTTCAGGTGGATCACTCTGCTCGCCCTGCACCTGATCAAACCCATGCTCGGCTCGGTGAGCTTGGTCGACAGTACCTTCAACATCCGCATCCGAACCATCTTCCTCATCCAAAATAGGGTCATCAATCTCGATCCCATCAGGAAGATTAGAGAAATCACACAGATCACTCAAATCAGATATTGGAAGGTTTGCGATCCGGGGGGTTGTCGATCAGGTACTTCTCGAGATGGGTTAAGAGTGGGGTAATCTGGTCAGCAGTAAGTGTTTGTCTAGCAGAACGGATGGCATTTGCAAAGGCGCATATATAGGAGAAATTGGACATGGAATCAACATACTCTTCAGTGTGCAATTTTGAATTTTCAAGACCCAAACGAGTGTTGGTCTCTTCAGCGGTGAGGAGTTATTGGGCGAGCAGAGTTTTCTCGCATTCTGCAGTCTCGATGCCTGTTCTAAGTTTTCGGAGCTCGACATTCAGCTCGTCCTGAACTTTCCTAATGCCAGCCACCTCTTCCTAATTACGGTACGAGCATCCTCCTGAGCTTTATGAGCCTCGGCTTGGGCTGAGGATACTTGTCCCTGAGCCAACTTCATTTCATCTTGGGTCCTGGTCAGCTCGTTCACCTTCTCTTCGAAATTCGTGATAAGAGTTATGTAGTTGGCATGAAGTTGGACAGACTCGGCGTAGGCTTTTTCAAGGAGAACCAAAGATTGGCAATGGCGCACTAGGCCAAGTCGCATGGTTTCCAAAGTCGTTGGACCCTTGGTGGCCTCTTCGAGCTCAGTAGTCCATGCTCGGATGGGGGTCTCACATGCTTTCTGGACATGCTCGGGAAGGCCAGGAACGTTGCGGACACTAGGAGAGCAATAATAGTCTTTCAACTCAGGCATCAGAGGTGACAATCTGTTCAACCTACGTGCTATAAAAACAAACAAATATAATTAAACGACCAAATCAAATGGAACAAAGAAATACTCCAACAGGCGAGCAAAAGTACCTGTTCACCCGAGCAGGGTCCCATCCCATAAACGATTTGTCCTCGGGAGAACGGAGCTGGGAACTTAAAGGAGTCCAGGTTCGGGGTCCTGCAGGAGGTGGAGTAGATGTACCGACCTCCATTTCGACAATTTGTGTGATCGGACCGACCACAGAGGCAGTTATTTTGGTCGTTTCAGCAGTAGGGGTCGCCTCAATAATATCGATGCTCGATGGAGCTATCGGATTTTGTTCGTCAGGTACCCTTCTGGATCTCTTTGGTGATGGAGCTTGGTCGCTCAATCTCTGCTCGACAGGACGAGTTGTCCTCTTCTGCCGACTCGACTCACCTAATTCGGGCGCGGCTGGTCGGCTCGCCTTTCTCACTCTGCTCGCCTCCCCTCAGTTTGCTCGTTGAGCATCTCTCTCGGCCTAAATTCAAGCAAGCTCTTGGGGTCTCTTGGTTCGAGCCATTTCAGTATGCTCAGATGTGCTTACAGCAATAGTGACGGCAAGGAAAGCTGTAGACAGAAGAATTTATTAAAAAAGAAAGAGAAACCGGGAACAAAGGGCACAACACATTTGCAAGTATAAAAGACAATCCTTACCAGCTGGATTGACGGCAACTAAATGGTGAGGGGGCACGTACAATCCTCCCTTCTTCCTTTGGTTAACAGTATTCAACGTCTTTACTGAGAGTTCTGAGTATGGCTCAAGATCGATTTGCCAGATACTGCTGAAATAACCATCGTTTGTCTCTTTGTCCGTTGCTGCTTGAATTCCTGAGATTGAGAAAATAAGTTAAAATCAGTTCATTGTGAAGAGCAAAACCACAAAAATACTTACTTCGACAGATCCCAAAATCAGTGGGGATATCTAAGCGAGCATTTGGTTCACATCTAGAAGCAGGGCTTTTCCAATCACCCCCGACGAACCAAAACTTCTCTTTCCAATCCGTGATCTTATTACGCACATCCTCGATGACCTTACATTTGGCATTCGCTTGCATGAACAACCATCCGTGTTCGCCTTTGGGTCGAGACAAATGAACTAATCGAGAGAGTTCTGCTGCTGTTGGATAGTACACAGGTTTCGTTTTGCCGAACAGAGTTAGGAAACTCATAATCATATGCCACCCATTTGGCTTTAGCTGTGTAATAGTGATATTCCATTATACGAGCAAGCGAGTAATAGCCGGATGAAGTGGGAATCGAAGACCCGCTTCCATGGTATCTAAGTTCACAGCAACACAGCCCTCGGGAGGCTGGTCTGCTCGCTCATCGGGACCAGGTGCCCAGAAAAACACGTCTTTTGGGGTCTCGCAATTCCGATACAATTGGCCGAGCATATCTACATCAATCACGCTTGCAATTTTGCTCGCCGGATATTCATTTTCGACCCTTGTCCTGTGAGGTTGTTCTGGCCATTCAAAATCATAGCGAGCACTATATTCGGTGTATGTTGGGCTATGAGGAAGACCAACAGGGATGTCGAGCTCCATGTTCTGTTCGCCATCGAATCCTCTGTTCGACTCATTAACATTCTCAGTAACCAGGATTTCCTCCCTCATATAATCGTCACCCCTATTTGTATCATACCTACATACAACCCTAGATCCAATGTGGGGTTGGGATAAAGAATCTTCACCCGAATCATCTAAAAATTGGTGCGGGCTAAATCCCGGTCTAATTCATTGAGGGCATCGTCGGAATCCGACGAAAGAATGGCAAATGGTTGTCGAACTTCCCAGTGGGATCTTGAACCCGAGGCATTCATCTCTGGCGCATTAGCACCACTACGGGAGATCGGACGGAAAGAGGAGGAAGAGGAACTATGATGGTTTGACTCTATTGAAGCGGTAGAACTTGAACGAGAAGTCATAATTGGAATTAAAGAGGGTACGAAATAGTTACCTGAAAAAAATCATTCGCCGAAATAAACGTGCTTTTGCCGGAAATTTCATACGAGACGGAGTATGATGAAAAAGAGAAGAAAGACTGGAGAGAAGGAAGAAGGGCTGAGGCGGCAAAATCGGTATTTATAGATGCTGGAAAGAATTTTGAAAATTCAAAAAAAGAGGTTTCTGACACAGAAGACGAAGCGACACTCACAATTGGCGAGGCTCAATATATCCAACAGTCGGGCCCCCATGATGAATACAAAGCGGCCCGGCTGGGGGGTATTGTTATGATCGATGCAATCAACTCGATTAATTTGTACACGTCGGAGGGACACGTGTATCAATAAATTATTAAAATAACCATGTCCGATGGAGAGGTGTTCGCCTAGATAATAATTCAAGTGTGCTCGCTACAAGTCTGCTCGCAACAAGTATGCTCGCTACAAGTCTACTCACAACAAGTATGCTCGCCTTGCCGACCAAACAAGTCTGCTCGCCAAATCTGGCAAGCATTATAGTCATTCTTATATGCTCGTTAAGGACAGTGTTTCAATACAAAATCAATATGGTCAAAGGGGCGAGCAGAGCGATCGATCGAACAAAAGTTGATACAAAGGGCGTATGACATAAAAGCCAAGTCACTAACTGAACCATCTGGACGACAAAAAGAATGCCTTATAAGCAAGTAAATCCAAAGGTCAACCAGGAAGACGAAGTTAAAAACGTGGCAGCATCACATGAGTTCTTGCAAGACACAAAGTCTCCAGCTCATGCTTGTCAAAGTACTATAAATAGGCCCAAAAAGAACAAGAAGAGGGTTCAGAAAAAATTCCCAAATACTCACATATATCTCCCAAATCACCATCTTTCGTAAAAGTTTTCCCCACGAGAAGTATTGTGTACTGTATATGTAAACCTCGCAACATGACATCCCTGGCTTGGAATGCCCCTAGAGTAGTCATTGATTGACGATCTGGGTCAACAATTTCTTGTTATTTACCGTAATATCGTACACGTACTTATTTTGTTTGTGAGTTGTTATAAAATTAGCCACATAGAATCCACATAAAAAAAAAAACGACTCGCAACAAAAATATCTTTTTACGTCGAAAATTATGGAGTTACAATTTATGGACATACACTTTTAATTTGACAAAAGGAGGACAGTAAGTTTCAAGCAACGTTTTGAGTTTACGTAAATTTAGGCATGTTTATTTCACATATAATATTTGTCAAATTGAGATTTACTGTCTTTAAATTTCCCACCTTACCGGGAAAAATGTTTTTCTAGGACAATAATTTTAGGGGGTTTGTGTTTTAAGGACAATAATTCTACAAACTTGGAAATTTAGGACAATATGTTTTAAAATATGTAAATATAGGACAATATGTTTTAAAATCTATAAATGTAGGACAATTGAGCCCAAATAAGCCCAAATCGGGTTGACATATCATGTGAGATTCGGGCTCGATTGTCCTACATTTACAAGTTTTTAAAACATAATGTCCTATTTTTACAAATTTTAAAACATATTGTCCTATATTTACAAATTTTATAATATATTGTCCTACATTTCCAAGCCCATAAAATTATTGTCCTTAAAACACAACACCCCCTAAATTAATGTCCTTAAAAAATATTATTCCCCCACCTTACCTAAGGTAAGGAAATTAAATATATATTTTCCTGGAGTATTTTTTAATAGATAGGAACTTTGATCAAAATTGCAATAGCGGCACGATACAATTAGTGCACATAATTTTTGTCCATGAATAACTATTATCACATTTGTGTCAACAAATCAAATGAACTTTGTGAATTGGATTACATAAAACTAAAGAAAAAAATAAAACAATGCATTACATAGTAGGAATTAAATTTCCCAATTGGGAAAAGGTAATGTTGGATTAAAAATTCAAATTTAGTTTAAACACGAAAACTTGTATGAATAGTATGTTTTATAGAATGTGTTACGTACGTGCAATGGCAAAAAAATATAGGTCCATCTCCCGAAATAAGATCCCTGAAACATGTCACGTACAACCAACTTCAATAAAAGAGAAATAAAAATAAAGTTCCCCTAGGAATATTCAAATGGTAAGATATGTGAGGAAAAATGTCCCTATATTTATAGGTTCGAACCCCGTATGGGGTCAACAGATTGAGCTGTCAACAGTACTAGTTGGGGGAGAAAATAAATAATAATGAAATGAAAAATAAAAGCTACTATACGATCCAACTTTCAAGGCTTTAACGTAAGAATCACTTTAGATATATATAAATGCCATACAACTCCCTGGTCTTACTGTCAAATTTAGGGCCGCTCCTTCCTTAAGTCGACGAGGCGATCTACTCGCACCCAAAAAAATATTATCGATTTTTTAGGGTCCATAATTTTATATGCATATCTATATAATATTATGTATTCTTAAAATTGTGAAACTAAAAGTTTGTTGAGATTTGATCCAACAACAAGTACTGATAGGTTTTTTCATGAGATTTGGGGATACACCTGTCCAAATTTTATTACTTTCTACGCAAATTCAAATTTAGCTCTTTTTTTTTTCTTTCTAAATATGCATATCTTTATTATTTTATTTTTATTTTTTTTTGCTGCCATAACTTTAAAATAATTATTTTGGATAAATCTTTCCAAATTTCTAAATTTTATTAGTTTTTATGCAAATATTATTTTTAAAATTTACCTCTCACTTGTGATAGCAAGTGCATGCTGAAAAATATTAATCAATATTAATGTCCCGAAAGACTTTTCTTTGATCAATAATGTCTCAAGATCGATTGAATGTATTAATCATCTTATCAATTGAGGAAGAATTTACGGAATAAATTACAAGTGTAATTGTTACTTTTGACGCCAAAATTGTAAAGTAAGTTGTGTTTAAGTAATTATTTTGAAAATGCTCGTCATATTATTAAAGCATAAATGTATTTTAAAATTGAACATTTTTTTTCCATATATGAAAAGACTATAAAGAGTCTAATTTTAAAGTGAACTCGGGCTCAAGAAATTGTAGGATCAGCCCTGGTCAAATTAATTACTCAATTAAATTAAATAAATGTAAAATGGCTTGAATATTAATAATTAATATCGGGGATGGATCTAGGGGATGACCCCGGGCGTCAGTCACCCCCTTGAAATTTAAAAATTTTAGAGAAAATTACACTTAGATATAAAATTTAGACTACACTAACAACCCACTACATTTACTTTACAATCCAATACAAAAACACAATAAATTGACACATATACCCTTAATTTATTTCACCCAATTAACCGGTCAAAATCCCCAACCTCATCTCCACTTTTCATTTTTCAAATTCACACTTTCTCTCTCTCTCCCTTTTTCTCTCAAAAAATATGCGGCCTGCTTCCCCACAGCACAGCCCACCGCGCCTCACCGCCACTATTCCCCACCGTGCCTCACCGCACCGTAGCCCCAACCTCCAACCTCTGCACCGCATCGCACTGCCGCCCCAACCTCCAACCTCTGCACAACACCGCACCGCCGCCCCAACATCTACGCAACACCGCACCGCACCGCACCCTGACGGGGCCTCGCGATGCCGTAGATCTTGAAATTTTTTCGATCGGCGGTGATGGAGGCAACACCGCAAGTTTTTAGATTCTTCGAGACAGGCTCGAGATCTTGAATGTTTGATAAAGGTAAGACTGCGTGATTCGGCTTAGATCTTTGGCAGGGATAAAGGTTTTGATGATTTTAGTGTTTATATTTTTAAAAAATTAGGGTTATAAGATCTTGAATCTTGAATTTCCCCATCTGTTCCTGTGCATATTGGGAGGTTTTCCATGCACTGTTTATATTGGATCTTTGTAAATTCTGTTTTGTTGTTTAAAGAGTTTCAATGCACAACAGATTTCTATGAAGAAACGGTCTTAATTCTCTGTAATTTTTTTTAATTTACGTAATTTTTTGGGATATCCAAATTTTTTGGGATTTCTTTTAATCTGTATAATTTTTGTAAATCTTTGATGTATTATGTGGGGTGAGAATTAGGATGTTGATTTTACTGATATTTTGAAACTGGTTCTTTTAATTAATTCTCTTTTTTTAGCAGAAGCTAGTGGAAGCATCTGGAAATTAAAATTGAATTTGATAATTTATGAAAGAGGGTGGTGGCAATGGGTTGTTAAAACCACACTCTGTATATATATATATGTATATGTGTGTTTATTTCAAGCATCTGGAAAAGAGATTCATGTTTGTAATAAGAGATCTGGATGTTTGTTGATTTCCGAAAATTAAAATTGAATTTGATCATTTCTTTTATATATATGGGTTGTGGTAATGGGTTGTTCAAACTAGCTATATATAAAAAATTTCACTATATTTAGTAAAATTTGCACTTGTGTTTTAAATATTTCACTTTACATATAAAAAAATCTCACTATATACATAAATGACGACTTTTAGTATAAATGATGCACTTTTGGTAAATTCTTATATAATTATGCGTTTTTTGTAAAAAAAAAATTGAGATTTTTTTTTAAAATTTTTAAACAAATTGGAATTTATTTTCAAAAAAATAGAACAAATTGGGATTTTAATAAAAAAAAAAAAAAAGAAATAAACTGGAATAACAAAATTTCTGAAAATTTTGAAAAAAAAAAAAAAAGCTAATTTCTGTAAAAAAAATACTAGATATGAGACAGAAGTAATTGAGAGAAAATTGAAATTTGAATTTGTGTTGGGTAAAAAAATGGTTCAATTAAAAAAACAAAGTCAAATAAGTGATTGATTTTGCAAGGGGAAACCGTCAAATCAGCAAGTGGTTAGGCAAGAGAAAATCAAGGGCATTTAAGACAATTAAGGGCCTAATTTGTATCTAATTGTAATTGGGAAAAGGTTGTGTACTAATAAGCTAGATTTTTCTTGACTTTGTACCCTAATGTTCTTCTCCCAAAATTTTATACTATATATGTAAAAAAGAAGAAGTTATATTTATGTTCTAAAATCATAAAATTTTGTCACTTCGCACCCTTGGAATATTAAAATTGACACAAAACTCGTATGAGACGGTCTCATGCATGAGACGGAGTATAAGTTAGCACAATTAACACCCATCCCTTCTAAAGTGTTAAAGCGTCGTGCCTAAATTACACTCCGTCTTATCGTGAGACGGTCTCACACAAGAATGTCTCATTAAAATTTTGCCGTCCTTATTTAATGAAAAATGTCGTCCCCTTGGAATGAGATTCTTGATCCGTCCTTCAATTGAGATCTGATTTGGTTGACGCAGGAATCAATTAGATTATATATAAATGCCATACCATTCCTCGGCCCTACTGTCATCATTCAACTACATTTGAATCTGATTTTTTTTTTTTGAAAGCAAGAAACTTATATGCAAGAAGTGCATCTATTGAGTAGGCCGACCACAAAGGACGGTGGCTCAACCCAACAAAACGGACTACTAAAATTTCGAGAAGTCCGAGCAAGATTATGTGCCACAATGTTGGCATCCCTATATATCCAAGAGACAGAAATCGAAGGATTTGCACGTAAAAAATCACCAAACCAGCTTCAATATAGTCATCAAAAACCATATCTCCACAATCCACTCTTTTTGTATGCATCTGCAACCTGTTTGGAATGTGTTTCAGTGACAGCATGTGTGAAACCAAGATGAACTACCCATCTGAGAGCATTTAAAACCCCCAGGCCTCTCCCCCTCATCGACACTCATCATTTGAATCTGATTTGGTTGGCGTAGTTTAAGGATTAAATCTTTGGGGATCTGTTATTTTTAATTATTCATATAGTTTTCTTCCATGATTTCCCTTCTTCCTCTAGGTTCAAATAATAAAGGGTAGGTCTCTCGTAAAATTTATTTATAATATGAAATTAATTTATATCATTACGTTTATCCACTGATATCATTAATTATACTTGTAAACTTAGATTATACTATTAAATGTTTTAGATATTAAATTTATAAGAGTAATGGTATCGATTGCATAATATGAACAAGTTTGTGAATAATAAACTATCCTCCTTTTCTCAAAAAATAAATAAATAAGTAAATAAATTTATTATTATTATTATTATTATTATTGACAAATCATTAACGTGCTAGTTGACTAAATCATATACCCCTTAATCTATTTCCAGATTCTGAAGATATACCCGCGGTATGTAAGGGAATTTTATAATGGCTTCGCTGTCCACACATATCAAGAGATTATTTACTTCCACGTGCAAAATCTTGTATATAATAGGTGAACCGTGTAACTTGAATATATTTTTAAAACATGCAATTTGTTTACATTGAAACTTTCAATTTATTTTACTTTTAAATTTTGAGTAAAATTCACTTTTGATCCCACAGGACACAGGACTTCACAATTTTGGTCTCAATACTCACTACTTAATTTGGTCCCGTAAGAATTTTTTCATGTAGTTTTGGTCCATCCGTTACGAAATCAGTTAAGTTCAATCAAGACTTTTGGTCCCAAATCTTGTCCTGTGGGATCAAAATTGTAGCTGACTTTAAAGGAAAACGTAACGGTTGGACCAAAATTGCATGAAAAAAAATGATTTTGGGACCAAAAAGGTGGGTGTTGGGACCAAAATCGTGAGGTACTGTGTCCAGTAGGACCAAAAATGAATTTAACTCTTTTTGGGACAAAACATGTGGATGGAATTGCTTTCAGTGAGATTTGAATTCAGGACGTGCATGGGCGAGCCTAAGCTCTGATACCTTGAAAAAAATTCATCTTATCTAAGATTTCAAACTTGTAAAGAAATGTTATAATAAAAAAATCATGTATATTATATAAATTCCCTAGTTATATAGGTGTGATCCTCTACTACTCATTTGATGTGGTCCTTAGGGTTTGTGCTCCATGTAGGTGAGCTCACGGTATGGTGTATCTTAATATATAATATGCCTAGGAATGACCTAATTAATTTAATTCCAACTCACCAAACTAACCACATTATTACCCATGGGTAGTGTCCATATATATATATATATATATACAACACCGGTTTGATTCCCCTGTTTCACTTTTCCAATTCCATTATAATCGGTCTACTGTCAAATTACTCAATTAGATTAAATAATTAATACCAAATGGTTTGATTAATAATTAATCGTTGAGATCTGATTTAGTTGATTCAGGAATTAATCAATTTAGATTATATAAATTACTCCCCGGCCCTACTGTCATGCTAAATTAGATTTGATCTTTGACCGTACTCGTAGTTGAGAACTGATTTGGTTGGCGTTGTATAAGAGTTTAAATCACAAATTGTCCCATAAATATTTTAATTTCAAATATATAGTCTCATATCTTTTTTGTCATTGATTAATTTATTCCAAATATTTTTGGCAATGTCCAATTTAAGTTCAAAGTCCGTCGAAAAATTCAAAACTACATTATTTTGCTGATTGAATTTAGGGGCTTTTTTACCGCGGGTGTGACTCGACTGCCCCATGTTACTTTTTTTTTTTTTACTTCTAGAACATTTACAGGTCCTAGATTTTTTTTTTTTTAAAAAGTTGATTTGATTCTATAACTTGTAATTTAAGATTTAAAAATAAAAATAAAATTACATGTAACAGTTTCGTCACACTCGTCAGCCGGAGTGCCCCAAATTCAATCGGCAAAATAACGTAGCTTTGAATTTTTTGACGGACTTGTGACTCAAATTGGATATTGTCATATCGATTATTTTTAATTATTCATATAGTTTTCTTCAATTCCCCGTTTTTTCCCCTATTCCTGATCTAGTTCTAACTTCTAATAATAAACTATACTCCTTTTTGAAAAAGAAAATAATTATTGACAAATCACTAACGTGCTAGTGGACTAAATCACATACCCCTTAATTAATCTATTTCCATTACAATTTTTCATGATTCTGAAGATATGCCGAGATATGGAAGAGAATTATAATGGATTGTCCGTCTGTCCACACATCTCAAGATATTATTTACAATAATCAATATTTTATATGCATCAAATGCACCGTATAATTTAAATATATTTTTTAAAATATGTAATTTGGTTTTTTTTTTAAATGTACTGATTGAAACGTTCAACTTGTTTTATATTAAACAAGTTAATATTTCAGTGTTAATAAATTAAACATTACAAAAATGAATTGCATACTTAAAAAAATGCACTTGAATTACACGATGCACATGGAGCACATATATAAGACCTACCCAAGCAATATAATGAAAGTATTTCATCTCATCTAAGAATCGAAACTTGTAAAGGGATGTTATATATAAATAAGTACATATACATTATATTATTTCCCTAATTAATACGGTATGGTGTATCTTAATAATATGCATGTGCAGCATGCCTGGAAATGACCTATTTTAATTCCAACTCACGAAACTCGCCACATTATTACAAGGCGAATCTACCGTCCACTACTGGCCCATCTCTTGGGCCCCACCTCAAGCAGGGTTTCCTTCGTAGAGTTCGAATCTCTGAAACTGGTTTAACTGATTAAACTGGTTCGATACTTCGATCCGAAGTAATATTCTTACACATATAAAATAAAATGTTTAATTAAAAACTAAAAACTTTTAACCCTGTCACGTATCATACAAATTAGGAAAACTTTATAAAATAAAATTACTCTTACGTATAATACAAATTAGGAAAACTTTATAAAATACAATTACTCTTATCCTCTTTTATTTTAGGTGCGATTTATTTGTCTTTTTTATGAAAACATTCAAAATGTATAGTTGCACCGTTCAATTTTATAAAATACAATTACTCTTTAATCTTTTTTTTTTATGAAAGCATTTAAAATTTATCATTACGTCATTTAGTGTTAATAAGTTTAACGTTTTAGAAAAATAAAGTGCATATTTAGAATTGCACTTGAATTACAAATTATATTTAGTGCACATGAAGACAATAATAAACTTTAGTTTTTTCATATAAAATATTTTTTCGTCAGATTTTGTTTTATCGATATATAGAGGGTGTTTTTAAAAATTTATAAGTGATTATAATCACCTAAAATTGTGAGTGGACGAAAATTATGACATTTTATATAGGGCAAAGTATAGAGTGAACAAGTTTCATATAAGAATCTTTGAAACTGGTTAAAGTGTTTGACTTAGAGAATTTTTTTTTGTCCCATAACTTATTTATTGTCCATTTTACGTCCCAAATAATTTAATTGTCCAATTTTGGTCCCATAACTAAATTGATTGTCCAATTTTGATCCCATTTTTGCCGAAAAATTGCGAACAACGCCGTTTTTTTTAAGACATGTAAGTCACATGCAGGTAAAATTTGGGGGTTCTCTATACCCTTGATGACGTGAACGCTGACTATTTATTTATTTTTATTTTTTTACGTTTTTTAATCAATTAAACTACACATGTCTAAATAATCCAATAAATTTAATCAAAACTAAAATTTAAAATCTGTAAATGTAAGAATGCCTAAATTTTACCCGCACGTGACTTGCATGAGACCGAAAATGCCAAATTTTTTGGTAAAAATGTGACCAAAATTGGACAATCCATTTAGTTATGGGACTAAAATTGGACAATAAATTTTTTTGAGACGAAAAATAGACAGTGCCTAAATTATGGGACAAAAAAAACTTTTTTTCCTGTGTG
Organism: Stenogyne calaminthoides; assembly: GCA_037126765.1. NCBI lineage: Eukaryota > Viridiplantae > Streptophyta > Magnoliopsida > Lamiales > Lamiaceae > Stenogyne > Stenogyne calaminthoides. Next base: position 3,459,774 of record JBBCBC010000004.1, on the reverse strand, counting down.
ACTTATATTACTAGATGATATTAATTATGATAACTGAATGTCTTTTTACTACATAAAAAATATTACTCATAACACATAAGGGTGAAATTGTTGTAATATAAGTGACATGCACCCCTGTTGTAAAATGCATATTAGTTATTATTAATTGACAAGACATTTTAGCAACTTTTACTAGATGGTATTAGTTATTATTAATTGACAAGACATTTTAGCAACTTTTATGGTGGTTGAAAATTGTAAATTTAGAGGTCATTCTCATAAGGATTCTTCCATTAGAAGCTTGTATATTTGGGATGGAAGTAATGCATTATATATCGTGCTAGTTACGTGAAAAATATGCACAAATTGGAGTTGAAATGTAGTGCAAAAAGAAAAGGACGTACAAATATTTAGGTCCCTATAAAACTTGTTCATAAAACTGTTCAATATTTACAAATGTAATTCTTCAGTTATCACGATTTTTTTTTTAAATGCAAGTCATACCTTTCAATTATCAATACTAATATTCTTATCGTAATATAATTCATACCCTTCAATATCATGAGTAATACAATTTCTATAATAATAAGTCATATCCTTCAATTATCACGATTAATACCTTTTAATAATATAAGTCATATATCCCTTAATTAATTTTATAAATTCCTTACATAAAACTTGTTCACCCTATAGAAAGCTTAACTAGGCTGCGTCATCATTTCTTAATATTTATTTTTTGTTGGGAAAAGCAAAAATGTTTCATTCTATTACAGTATTACAATATTCAATACTAAAGTACAAATGTGAAAGATTAGTTTCTTGCACGCCACATCGGTTTCATAGAAGATCTTCAAGTTATCGTATAAAGATATGTTTTAGATCGTTTATTAGTCAACATATTAATATTATTATCTTTTATGAAATAGAAAGCTTGCCCACCAGAAAGTTTATGCAATACATATTACTTTGCCTGTTAAAAAAAGAAAAAGAAAAAAGAAAGCTTGCCCACCAGAAAGTTTTTTAGTATATATATAGATTTCATATATTTTTTATGAAACAGAAAGTTTATACCAGTTTAGTGTTAATCACGTGTATAACATTTTTTTAAAACTCGTCATGTTATCAATTAATTATATTCAAAGTATAGGTTGAATAAGTTTCACACCAGAATATGTGAAACTTACTTATATTATTGAAAGGTATTAATTGTGAAATTGAAGGGTGTGATTTTTTATTATAAAAGGTATTACTCATAACACGAAAGTGTGTGACCTATTGTTGAGGGAAATTAAATAAATAGATTATTCCCGACCCTCTCTACAAGCTCGAGCTTTTAGATGAGACGGAATTCTCTCATGGTATCAGAGCCCAGGTTGTGGGTTCGATTCCCGTGGAAGCACTCCAACCATTTAAATTGTCCACTCTGTTGGGCCTCCTCTCCAGAGAGCAGAGGCAATAATTCGGCCCACGAGTGAGGGGGAGTGTTGAGGGAAATTAAATAAATAGATTATTCCCGACTCTCAGCACTCCACCCATTTAAATTGTCCACTCTGTTGGGCCTCCTCTCCAGAGAGCAGAGACAATAATTCGGCCCACGAGTGAGGGGGAGTGTTGAGGGAAATTAAATAAATAGATTATTCCCGACCCTCTCTACAAGCTCGAGCTTTTAGATGAGACGGAATTCTCTCACCTATATTATAGCAGAGAGTATTAGTAATTGTTGAGGGAAATTAAATAAATGGATTATTCCCGACCCTCTCTACAAGCTCGAGCTTTTAGATGAGACGGAATTCTCTCATGGTATCAGAGCCCAGGTTGTGGGTTCGATTCCCGTGGAAGCACTCCACCCATTTAAATTGTCCACTCTGTTGGGCCTCCTCTCCAGAGAGCAGGGACAATGATTCGGCCCACGAGTGAGGGGGAGTGTTGAGGGAAATTAAATAAATGGATTATTCCCGACCCTCTCTACAAGCTCGAGCTTTTAGATGAGACGGAATTCTCTCAGTAATGATAACAATGTGATTTATATTACAGCAGGGAGTAATTTATAATTTTTTTTTATTGTGTGAAATTACACATTTGGCATGCCACATATGCAGAAAAAGACTTACGAGTTAGCAGCTTCCTGGCGTAAATAGGGGCGTATGGCCGACACGAGACCAAAACGACGTCGTGTTGTATATATTCCGATGACCGTCGCGCCTCCATTAGGCGATTTGGATATTTTTTCGTTTTTTTTTAATTAATAGGATATAGTGGAAGGGACGTATTTGGTAGAGGGGATTAGGAACATGATTGCAGCTGATGGAATAGAAAGGAAATTTCTTACTTTTGGGTATTTTCTTATTTCTTAAAGGGCAAGAAATGTGACAGTGGATATGCAAGAAAACAAGTTTTGGGACTATTTTAAGAGAAAGTATAGGGTGAACAAGTTTCACGGTGAAATTGGTTAAGGAGTGTGATTTATATTATTAAAAAGTGTGACTTTTTACTATAAAGAGTGTGACTTTTTACTCTAAAGGGTATTACTCATAAAAGTGAAGGGTGTGACTTATATTATAGCAAAGAGTATCGTAGTGATAACTGAAGGGTGTGACTTATATTACTAAAGGGTGTAATTTATATTACTAAAGAGTATGTCTGTAAAAAAAATAAATTAATTTCACGATTAACAAATTTCACAGTATATCAACTCATATTTTAAAAGGCAAATTGCTAATCCATACAGAAAACCAAGGTTCGCATACTATTAATCACTATATTAACTTGCTCGCATTTATCTTTTTACAAAAATATTTCCCACATATATAATATCATATGCCCTCATATTCACACACCCAACCCACTTTCTCTCTCTCTATCTCACGTTCCAGTTTCCCGGTAATCCAACCAATTTTGGGGCCTTGATTGAAAAAATTTTGGGGGGTCTTTTTTGGCGGTCTCGATCAGAATGGGCCTTTAGGGTACTTTTGGTCCAATTTCACCTATAAATACCTATCTGATTCGTTATATTTATTATCACCGAAAATTAGTAAATCTCATGGCCTGGTAGTGCCCCCAGACGTAGTCATTACTGACGAACTGAGTAACCAAATATGTGTTATTTAATTTCGTTCTCTCTCAATTTCTCTATAATTGCAATTTAAATCCTAATACTCTATACTCCTAATCTCTGCATCCCCCAAATCAGTGAAGAAATCCATTAAAAATACCCCCTCCAACGCAAATAGCTGCCCAAGATAGGGCGATCAAAGACGAAAATAATATGCGCACCTTGGTTTTAGTTCTGGCCGTAAGCCCAAGGTTGTAAATTGGGAAATTGTGACGATAAATTTCGTCATATAAACATCATTTTTCTTCAAAAATTAGACCTTTGAAGAGTCTTTAATATTTTAAACTTTCAAGTTCACAAATTAACGATTATTATTTAATCCTAAAAAATTAAACAATAAAGAACTTTTTTCAGTTTTTTCAAAACTTAAAAGAGACGTTATATTTGGGTTAAGTGCAGAAGTGGTCCCATGTGAATTTTGTGTTTGCAATTTTAGTCCCACATTTTTTTCTGGTCCTTTTTTTTGCAGAAATTGTCTCAACCGTTAAGTTTCTAACGGTTTCCGTTACTTTTTCAACTGATACTAAAAAACTAAATATTTTAAATTAACAATTAATTGTAAATTTATACAGTGAATTTAAATATGATTACAAACACAATAAATTTATACAAAGACTCGACCCATCCCCCCCCTCCGCCCACACCGCCACTACACCTCTACACCACCGCTACCACTGTTATCCCACATTGATTCTTACAAAGAATCTTATGAAAAATTAGTCCTCGAAATTCGTCAGCCTTACTCACTCTTACCTCGTCTCAATGCTAGGACTAAAAGCCACTAGTCAATTTTTGAATTCTCATCGTCTTTTTTCGCAATTTTGACTGTTTCTAAACTCTGCTTTTCTGGAAAATTTTCTGCTTGGGAGTGGGACTGGGCCGACTGGTTGAGTGGGGTCACGTGATATGGTGTTGGTGACGATGGGGCATCATGGGGTGTCCATGGTATTTGAGTGCAATTTTGGGGAAAAAATAGCTAGACGATGAAGAAGATGGGCCGGTGATATTTGGTTTTTAAAATTTAAATTAAATTTTATATTGAATATAGTTAGTCTTTATAAATATTTTAATTTTTGAAATTTCAGATTTCTTTTAAACTAACGGCGCGTGACTTTCACATTCCAATTAAGTTTTTTGCAGAAATGGTCCTAATCGTTAAGTTTCCGTTAACTTTGGATGGAAAATTCTTAAGGGACCATTTTTGTTTAAAAGAAGACTATTTTCATGAGCACTCATTCTCATGGGACCACTTCTGTAATTAATCCCGTTAAATTTATTTGACAACTTTTGAAAAAATAATTTGTGAATCATAAAGTTATTACGGACGGATTTATTATTATATTTACTAAGATAAAGATAAAAAGATTCTTCCCTTAAAAAATAAAAAAAGATAAAGATTCTTCTGTTTTAGTAAATTTTATTATATTCATATGCCAATTTCTCCAATCATAATTAATTATAATAAAAGTACATTAATTTTTCTTATTGACAAAAAATTATATTAGGAAAGTTCCTAATAGATTTTTCTTACCTTAAAAACCCCCCACAACATTAAATTCATAAATACAAGATATTTTTTCTCCAACAAACAACACAAGCAAGAAGAAAATGGAGTTTCCTCGAATTAAACTTTTCATATTTCTTACAAACCTTTTATTCTTGGTAAATTCCAAAGGCCACGATGGTTTTCTCCAATGCCTATTTTTTCCCTCAAAACTCTTCATATCTCTCAATTCTGCATTCCTCTTCAACTCCCAAAGCCTCTATTCATCGTCACGCACGCGCGCGAAATCCAAATCCAGGCGTAGTTCTATGCGCGAAAGAGAACGGCATGCAGATCAGAACGCGTAGTGGCGGCCATGACTATGAAGGCCTCTCGTACACGTCCAGAATCTCTAATTTATTGTCCTTGACTTGGCTAAAATGAGCCGAATAAGCGAGGAGACCTGAGTGGGACGTCCAAGCTGGCGCGACGCTGGGGCAACTCTACTATTAAATAAGCCTAAAGAGCAGAACCCTAGCGTTCCAGTAGGGGTCGGCGGCCACATCAGCGGAGGAGGGTACTATCAGGATACTGTTGTCTGTTGTATAGTCTGCTTATATTTTTGTATAGCTTCTTAATCCCACGTCCATACATGTATATATCAGTATTCTCTCTTTGTATCGATGTTGGATAAACAAGCTATACATAAATATAAAGACTATACAACAATATCGTAATACGCCCCCTGAAGGTTGGTGTCACCCCAAGGTGCTCCATCTTGAGGGCGGCGTATTAGGATATTGTTGTATAGTTTGTGTATTTTTATATAGCTTCTTTATCGGGGGTTGTGTTTTAAGAACAATAATTTTACGAGCTTGTGAATGTAGGACAATATGTTTTAAAATTTGTAAATGTAGGACAATCGAGATTGGATAAGCTCAAGTCGGGCTGAAATGCCACGCGAGTTGCAAGATTGTCCTAAATTTACAGATTTTAAAAACATAATGTCCTACATTCACAAGTCCGTACATATGTAAATGTAGGACATCGTGCAACTCACGTGACATTTTAGCCCAATTCGGGCTTATCCGAATTCAATTGTCGTACATTTATAAATTTTAAATGTTATTGAGTTGCAAGATTGTCCTAAATTTACAGATTTGAAAACATAGAGTCCTACATCCACAAGTCCATACATATGTAAATGTAGGACATTGTGCAACTCACGTGACATTTCAGCCCATTTTGGGCTTATCCGGACTCGATTGTCGTACATTTAAAGATTTTAAAACATATTGTCCTATAAGTTCGTAAAATTATTGTCCATAAAACACAACTCCCAAATTACGGGCCTAAGAAAACATTTTTCCCCTTCCTTATCCCACATCAGTATACAGTTGTCTCAGTAATCCCTCTTTGTTGTTGTATACTCCCTCCGTCCCATTTGAAGTTGCACACCCTAAATATGGAAAATAATCTTACAATCTCCACCCTCCATCCCCTTTGAAAAGTCAACAAAACACACAAAAAACCACTTTTTCTTAATATGTGTGCCGGTCAAAGTGTGAAGACTCAAATGGGACGGAGGGAGTATATTGTGGTTTGATTATCAATAAAGGCATCACAAAATATTCCCTACAGGTACGGCCCGTTGTTGAGGAAGTACGGCCTGGCTGCTGACAACGTCGTGGATAGATTGGAATCGAAAAAACAAGTAGGAGGTAGAAAGTTATTTATCTGTTTCTTGGGTCATCTTAGGAATACTTCTTGTACTTTCTAAGATTGACGATTGGCTTTTTAATTTTGTTTTTTTCCAAAAAAAAAAAAAAAGAAGGGTCCGTGACAGAAAATCAATGGGAGAGGATCTCTTCTGGGCAATCAGAGGCGGCGTTGGAGCCAGTTTCGGCGTTATAACCGCCTGGAAAGTGAGGCTGGTGCTTGTGCCAGAAATTGTCACCATATTTTCCGTAAACAGAACTCTCAAAGAAAATGCGACAGATCTTATTTACAAATGGCAGAGCGTTGCTCCGAGTTTTGCAAAGGAATTATACATAACCGCGAGTTTGAGCAGAATAAATCCGCGTAAAACAATTTTTGCCACGTCTTTTTTGATGTTTCTTGCCACGAAAGATAAGCTGCTCGAAATTCTGCAAGAAAAGTTTCCTGAGTTAGGAGAAGAAAGCAAAGATTGTAAAGAAGTTAGTTGGGTTCAATCGGTTCTTTTCTTCGGTGGATATGATGTTAAAATTTCTCCACAAGTTTTAGCAAGTAAAACTCCTCTAACAAGGCTGTATTTCAAGGCGAAATCGGACTTTGTCAAGGATCCCATCTCAAAATCAGGGATCGAAGGCATGTGGAAGTTGTTACGTGACAAAGAAGCTATTGAAGCTGTGAATTGTGATCGATGGATCTTTACCTTACCTTACGGTGGAAGAATGGGCGAAATATCGGAATCTGCAATTCCTTTCCCTCATAGAGCTGGAAATTTGTAAAAAATCCAGTACTTGGTGTACTGGGATGAACCGGGCCGAAATACGTCGAAAAGGTACATAAGTTGGATTAGAAGATTGCGTAGATATATATGGTTCGTTATGTGTCCAAATTTCCAAGATGTGCATATGTTAATGTTGATAGCCAAATATTTATCGATTCTGGTGTGGCTTGTTGAATTTGACCACCAAACAAATAATTAATCGAACAAGAACACTGCGGGAAGAACTGTAGTCCTTCCCTGAAATATGGTTTTTGGTATATAAGAGGAATGAGGGAAACATTCCAGAGTTTTTTTTAATGAAGAGTGAGGTCCTTTATATAAAGAGGACCAGCACGACAAATCAATTACATAAAGCACGACAAATCATGTGCATAAAGCATGACAAAACATATGCGTAAAGCACGACAAATCGTTAAGCATGACAAATCATCAAGCATGACAAATCTTCTGCTTAAAGTACGATAAATCACGTGGTCTCGGTGGGACCTGCTGACATGTGATAATTCTGGTGACAACAGTTAATTATATAGATCTTGATTTGGGGAGTAATAGAGAGGGGAACACTAGTCAAGCACAAGGTAGGGTTTGGGGATTAAAGTATTTTAATGGTAATTTTGATAGGTTGGTTAGGGTAAAAAAGTGTAGTTGATCCAAGTAATTTTTTTTAGAAACGAGCAAATATCCCACCTTTTGTGTAGAAGGCCAGGTAATATTGTAAGTTTGTGAAGAGGCATGTCAGATTAGCTATGTATACTAGATTTGAATTACGTACGTGACTAATTAATTGCTTGTGTTGGAGAAACTTTCCTTTTAACTAAAATAATTTTGTCCTTAAATAATAAAGATTGATTGCGATTTGCGTACAAAATTTTCTAATTATATAGGTATTTTCTTTCATAGGTAAATTTGCTTAAAGATCATAGATAAATTTGTTTGTAAGCAATTTCTAAATTATAAAAATAATTATCTCAAAAAATGTAAATTGCCCAGGGAATTATTTGTGTAACTAATTTTTTTTATCTACGAAAATTACAAGTGTGTAGGAAGTTTGTTCATGGGTAATTTGTATGTCTACTAAAATTCTAAAAATTCATAGACAAATCGTAAGCAATTCTCACTTTTTAAGGACCAAATTATTTTTATTAAAAAATTCCGTAGGCATATGAAAATTTTGGTATCAAAATTTTTATTCTCTTCTAGTTACATTAGCCCATTTACAATGCTATTTAAGGCTTATGAAAAATTATATAGTTTAAAAAGTAAAAAAAAAAAGAAAAGTAATTTATGATTTTTTAAATAAAAGTTGATAGTTGATGCACGGTCTTTTGATGAACGGGTTATTAATCCAATATGTTATTTGAAAGTTGGTTACAAACGTTAAGTAGGTATCCAAATAGTGATAATCCAACCTTTAAAAAAAATTATAATCCAAATCAAGTGGTTACCTATGACTTATAACTAATATAAAATGCAATCCCTGTCACAAAAAAAAAAAAAAAAAAAAACTAATATAAATTGCAAAGGTTCAAAGTCAAATTAAGATGATTTCTTACTTTCTTCATTTATAATGCATTAAAAAAATAAAAAAGCATGCACCTCTTGCCATCAGTTGACTGTTGACTTCAATAATTAATTTATAAAATTCAAAGATAGAGTTGTATATTTTAATATTACACATGCAATTACATCCATATAAATATTTTGAATACAAATGGGAACAGAATAGTTGATATGTCGACTTTAGTTTCCATACCAGCTTGATGGTTTATTGTCGTTCATAATTCAAATAAGTGTATTTAGTTTATGTATTTTATGTCACATGTGCATGCATGGACTAGAAGCATGCGACGTTTTGCACTTGCTACTTTTCAGCTAAAAGTTAAGAAAATTATCAGGAATATCATCCATATATCACTTGTACAATGAGAACTAGGATACGAGCTATAGCAATCCGAGCATATAACATACACGTCTAAAAGAACTCCATCTCATTTAAAAATTCGAATTTGTAGAGAGGTGCAAAATTAATTAATTTATATTATTCCCTTAACACTCTCTTGAAAGCTCTGATACCATAAAAGAATTCCGTCATCTAAAAATCCGAACTTGTTAAGAGATGCGAAATTATTTCGTTTATATTATTTTCCCTATTAATCCAATTCACACTAAAATGAGGATACGATTCACTCACCGTATTTCCCACAAACCTAATTATTCATCCTTATCTTATATAATTTGAAAGAAGAAAATTGTCATGTGAACAACTAAACTAGTTTTCCTCACCTAATTAATTATGAATAGACGTTTATCCACAATTCCACGTCATTCATGTAAAATTCTTGGATTTGTAAATCATGAGCCAAGTAATATGTAAGTTGGTGGAAATAATTAATATTCTCACCTACTACCTACACCTTCAAAACAACGGCCGGCAGCATCATCTATATATTGTACGTGTTTTTGGCTCCAACAAACAACATAACTAGATTAACAAGAAAATGGAGTATTCCCGCATTTCATTTTTACTATTTTTTGCAAACCTTTTATTCTTGGGAGCTTCTTATAACATCTCCCATGAATTCATCGAGTGTCTTTCCAATAAAATTGGAGGCTCGAATTCATCAACTAATTTAACATACACCCTTGAAAATCCAACATACACATCTCTCCTACAAACACAAAATCTAAGAATACTATCAATTACCTCCCGCGAGAGGCCCGATCTCATCGTGACACCGTCTCACGAACCCGAGATTCTTGCAACTGCTCCAGGAAGCTCGGGTTGCAGATAAGAGTTCGTAGCGGCGGCCATGACTACGAGGGCCTTTCCTACACCTCCATAAAAAACCCCTTCGTCGTCGTCGACATGAGAAACTTCCAATCAATATCCATAAACGTCGATAAAAAAACCGCACGCGTTCAAGTTGGTGCTACATTAGGCCAATTTTACCACGCGATTGCGCAAAAAAAGCAAGACGCTCGTTTTTCCCGCGGGTCTTTGCCCCAGCGTTGGCGTGGGCGGCCACTTCAGCGGCGGAGGGTACGGCATGATTTCGCGTAAACATGCAATCGCCTCCGATCGCATCATCGATGCGAAACTGATAACCGCCGACGGCAGAATTTTGGATAGGAGAAGCATGGGGGAGGATCTCTTTTGGGCCATACGAGGAGGCGGTGGGACCAGTTTCGGAATTGTTTTAGAATTTAAAGTCACGCTGGTTACTGTTCCTGAAACGGTGACGTTTCTCAACGTCACCAGAACGTCGGAATCCGCGACGCAGCTGGCGCACAGGTGGCAGTACGTCGCGGATAAGGCTGACGAGAATCTCGTCCTCAGGGTTTACGTGACTGTGGAAAACAGAACCGTCGTAGCGTCTTTCCAGGCGTTGTACCTAGGCTCCACTCGCGATCTTTTGCCACTAATGAAGGAGCAGTTTCCGGAGCTGGGTGTGGTGAGAGAAGACTGTACCGAAATGAGCTGGATCGAATCTGTCCTTGTTTTCGTAGGGGTTCCGGGTTTGCCACTTGAAATATTGCTGGACAGGACTCCACCGGGGAATTTTTATTCGAAAGGGAAATCGGACTACGTGAGTAGTCCGATTCCCGTGAATGGGCTGAGAGAGATGTGGGAATTTATGTATGAGGTAGGAACTGCTCAATTGCAGTTCAGTCCGTACGGAGGGGTGCTTGACACTATCTTGGAATCCGAAACTCCGTTCCCACATCGGAAAGGCAATGTTTTCCATATCCATTATGGGGTGGTGTGGGGTAACCCTAATGAGATGGAAGAAAAAGTGGAGTGGATAAGGATATTTTACAGTTTCATGGCGCGTTACGTGACAAAATCTCCGAGGGCGGCTTATTTTAATTATAGGGATCTTGATGTGGGAAGGAATAACATTATTGGGAGAACGAGTTACGAGGAAGCTAGTGTTTTGGGGTTTAAATATTTCAAGAATAATTTTAGAAGATTGGTGCGTGTGAAGAGCAAGGTTGATCCATCCAATTTTTTCAGAAACGAACAGAGCATTCCTCCTCTATCTTATAAGTAGCACAAAGAATGACCATATGGGAGCGCTACAAAAATGTTGCACATATCACGAATAAATGTGTAATCAGGTGGCTTAGCCCACCTGGCCACTGGGCTCCTCATTTGAGTGGGAGACTCAGGTTCGATTCCCTCTGAAAACGAATTTGGAGTTATCGGAGTTAAAGAGAAATATTACATATGACGTGTCATATATTGTCCGGGTCGTGTCTCCACATGATCAGTAGAATGGCTAGAGGACCTAAAATCCCCAATCTGATTTGGTGAAATTCGAATCACCAGTAAAAAATATGACTCAAATTGAAAAAAATAAATAAATAATAAAATTGATAAAGTAACAAAATACAGGACCAAAATTGAACTCAACTGTAACTGAGTTACAGGACAATTCGAAATATTGACTCAAAATTTTATCAACTAACTATGGTTAGTTCTTCTACTTAGAAAATAAAGGAGGAATGCTCTGTTCGTTTCTGAAGAAATTGGATGGATCAACCTTGGTCTTAACCGAACTAATCTATTAAAATTGTTCTTGAAATATTTGCGCCCCCAAACACTGGCTTGCTTGTAACTCGTGTTCCCACCAATGTTGTTCCTTCTTATATCAAGATCCCTATAATTAAAATAAGCCGCTCACGGAGATTTTGTCACGTAACGCGCCATGTATCTGTAAACTCTTCTTATCGACTCTACCTTTTTTTCCGTTTCATTAGGTTTAAACCACGCGACCCCATAATGCATCATGAAAATGTTGCCTTTCCTAATGTGGGAACGGTGTTTCGGATTCCGAGAAAGTTCTCAATTCCCCTCCATATGGACTGAGCTGCGGTAGAAGATATTCTACTTTATAAAGAAACCTCCATAGGTTTCTTAGACCCTTAATCGGAATCGGACTACGTGAGATTTTCCTTTGAAATATGCAGGCGCGTATATTCCCCGTGGGGTTCTATGGAGCAGTACGTCGAGTGGCTGACCGTGGAGGTCCGCGAAAAAGAGAAGTGGATATTCGATCCAACTCATTTCGATGCAATCTTCCTTAAACAAACCGAGCTCTGGAAACTGCTCCTTCACTAGCGGCAGAAGATCAGTAACGGGGCCGAGGTACAACGTCTTGAAAATGGCGTCAGACTGTTAGGATTCCGAGCGCAGATCTGTTGGAATACACGAACGGCCTAACTAGAAGGTTGTCATCGACCTTATCAGCAATGTACTGCCACCTGTGCACGTGATTTGGGAACACGATAAGTTGGAATACACGAACGGCCTAACTAGAAGGTTGTCATCGACCTTATCAGCAATGTACTGCCACCTGTGCACGTGATTTGGGAACACGATAAGTTAGTCGCCTTGGCATAGGCCAGTAGAAGAACGAATAGAAACACAATAAAATCGTTGCTCCAGCGCAGGCTGGCAAGAGATCGATTGGTTTTTGACAAAGTTGTCAAAGAAAAGTTAATTTTATTCATTTGATTAACGTAAAAAACGTTTGCAACAATATATAAAGGAAAACAGGACCGAAAATCTACCTAAAAGGACTAAATCAAATCTAATATAAAAGATATACGAAAATAATAAAAAATTAAAGGACAAAAAGTAAATCTTGAGATTCTTATCAATCTTGTAGAAACTCTCGCCAATCTTGAATAGTCTTACCAATCTTGATTAATCTTGCAAAAATAGGACCATATCTTTGATAGTAATAAATCTGAGACAATTTCGCGAATAATCTTGCACGTATTCTTGGGTTCAAAACCCTCGTTCGCTTCAACCAGCCGCAATGCGGTTTTCGACGTTCTGGTGACTTTGGAAACAGTTACCGTTTCCGGTACTGTTACTAATGATACCTTAAATTCCAGAATAATTCCGAAACTGGTACCTGTTGGAAATCATCAACATATGAGCTAACACAGTTTTAAATAAATGTATATAATGGTTTTAAGGTGACTCTGTTAAAGTGGCCTAATGTGGCGCCAACTTGAACCCACGCAGTTTTCTCGTAGGCGTCTATGGATACTGATCGGAAGTTTCTCATGTCGTCGACCATTCCGAGTTTCTTGGAGCAGTAAATTGCTGCCTGAATTTAAGATTCATGAAACGGTGTCACAATGAGATGGGGCTCTCAGGAGAGGTGGATTGTGGTCTTAAATTTTGTGATTGTAAAAGAGAAGTGTATGTTGAATTTTGAGGGGTGTAATAACCACATCTGGTGATGTGTTCGAGCGTTCAAATTCGGCGGTTAGCATTCGTGAAAATTGTTATAGAGTTTGGAAGAATCTCCCAAGAATAAAAGGTTTGCAAAAAATATGAAAAGTGTAGTACGAGGGTACTCCATTTTTCTTGTCTGTGTTGTTTGTTGGAGCAAAAAGCTCTTGTATTTATGGATTATTTGGGGTTGTTTTTTTATGGTTGATATTTATATTTGGAAAGTTTATAATATAATTTCTAGTAAACAAAATAAAATTTTGTACTCTTACCATAATTAAATATAGTGGAATTTTTTTTGGAAAAAGAACATAATAAAATTTACCAAAATAGATGAACGTTTATTTTTATTTTTACATACATAGCAACAAAATCTTCAGTTAAAATAGTAATAAATTTATGTTATGACTACCAACATTTTATTTCTAAATTTGTCAATTAAACGTAACGTCTTTTTTTAGGTTTGAAAATACTGAAAAAGTTTATTGTTTAATTATGAGGATTATATCCTCTTTACTTTGTGAAAGTTTTAGAAGTCTAATAGTAGGTCTACTGTGCAATAAGTGTACCGTGTAATTTAAATACATTTTTTAAACGTGTAACTTTTTACTGTTGCACAGTGTACCTGGTGCATGCAAGACTTTGCCAAAGTCTAAATCTAAAAAGACTTCTCCAAGGTCTAAATTGTGAATAAAAATGATATTATATAACAAATATTATCATCACAATTTTTCATTTTTTTTTCTGAAAAAAATTACTCCAATTATTAATTTTTTCAAACTATTACTCTAAGGTAAAATATTATTCTATTTTGTATGTGCAAGTGCAAAATTTTTTTGTACATTAAAATAATGAATCTCTCAACATTGTTATTTAGAGTGATAGACCCCTGTTTTTTTTAGTGATTTACCGTGCATCACCTGTAATGAGGCCCATTGTGTCAAATTATAAAATAAATATTGTTTTTGTTCGTCATTAAATTTGATAATTCATTTATTAATACAATCAAATTGAGTGAAGTTTTTGAAACTCTTGTCGAAATTGGTGTAATAACATTTTATTTTCTGTGGCCATATCTAAAAATAGATTACCAATGGAAATATTTAACAACTCAACTGCATTGGTTGTGTAGGTTATAAAGGCATCCGTGTGTTATTAGGTGAATTAAGATTTGGACTTTTATCTTTTTGAAAAATGTTGGAAAATATAAATTTTAATTCTATAATTTTATTTGGTGAATTAAGATTTGGACTTTTATCTTTTTGATTTCTCAATTTTAGTCCACCAGTATTCAACTTTAGTCGTTTGTATCCAATTTTCGTCCCTTTTGATAAAAAGAAAAAATACAATTGCCACTGAAATTGCACACATAAGTATAATTTCAGGCCAAATGGATGAGTTGGACCGCCATGTCATATTTTCTGTAAAAAAAATAATCTGAAATATAAAAATAAGTTCAATAGAAATTGAAAATCATTAAAAAAAAATTCAAACGCTCTTTATCCCGAACGTCGCTTGAGGCAATGAGTCAAACTGATGCCCTTATCGATATTCCACTCCCTAATCTTCCATTGTCACCCTTCGTCGTCAATAATTAAGCTTAGCGTCGTCTTCAAAAATTCAGCGACGTTCGAGGGACAAGAGCATCTGCTGTTGGGTGCATGATGAGATTTTTTTTGGGAATAATGTTTTATTAGGCCATTAAGTTAGGGGAGTTGTGTTAAAAAAAAAAATTACGAGCTTGTGAATATGGGACAATATTTTTTAAAATTGTAAATGTAGGACAATGAAGCCCGAATAAGCCCAAATAGGGCTAAAATATCACGTGAGTTGCTTGATTATCCTAGATTTACAATTTTTGAAAACATAGTGTCCTACATTCAGAAATCCATAAATTATAAATGAATGTCAATCATGCAACTCACATGACATTTCAACTTGATTTGGGCTTATTCGGGCTCGATTGTCCTAAATTTACATATTTTAAAATATATTATTTTATATTTACAGATTTTAAAATATATTATCATACATTTCCAAGCTCGTAAAATTTTGATACGTTGTTGAGTTTGAGGGCGTGGGGGGTTCAGTTTGGATTTTGATTGTGGTGTGGATTTGGGGTTGGATTGATTTTTTTAATAAAATTTTTTTTTTTGTATAATGGTAAATTTATAGATTTTGTTGACTTCATAGATTATATTCTTCTTGATTCAAACAATTTAGAGAGTCTACAAATTTGTGTTGATAATACGAATTTATGGATCTATGTATGTTACGGATTCATTTAATTTTTTATATTCATTTGTTATTTCAAATTGAGTTGGGGAAGATTAATATAGCATGGCAAGTGAATTGACAAGGAAAACAGATCAGGAGAGGCGCAAATGGCCATTCGTAGATTAAAATTGAGAAATTAAAATGTTATATATTAACTACCATTTAGCAATTAATAAAACAATAATAGTGGCTGCACGATTTTTATTAATCCAAGAATAAGGTTTGAAAATCAACAATTTACGCCCATTAATATTCTTAAAAGTCGTTTTCCTGAAATGGACATGTATTACTTATCCCTACATATTGAAATAAAACAAAATCTCGAGCAAATCAAATGCTTACCAATATAAGAATGCAGATGTCTAGACTAGAACTTGAAAAGAAGATGATTTTTTTTTTTTTTAATGGAGAAGAAGATGACTTTTTTTTTTTTTTATGGAAAAGAAAATTATCACTCAACAGCTGAATTACCAAGCTAAATAGACAAAAAAAAAAAAAAAAAAAATCGGGAGAGGAAACCTACAAGCTATAAAATTAAATAAGGTCATGAGTTTTAGCAAAACATAGCTAGTTCGTGGTCGACTATGAGCAGTTTGGTTAAGTTTATTTTAAACCTTTTATACAAATCTTAAAAGTTGTTTTAAAAATTTAAAAAATAATATTTTGAAAGTTAAAAATGATTGACAATCAAGAAAAAAAAAGTCCAATATAATGGCGCCAAACTTTATTTAATAAAAAAAAAAATCTCGCTGGATTTTCCAAGTTTCTGAAATTACGTGCAAAAAAACTTCGCCAATACGACGTCTGTCCTTTAAATTCTTGCACCTTTTTGGACGAACATATGTTATAGGATTAAATTGAAAATCTAAAATTTTTGGGACATTTTATAGGGAAAGTTAAAATTTATTGGACAAAATTAAATTTTAACTCTTTATATTATAGTGACTCGCACCAGAATTAAATTAATGTATATATATTATGTAATTATACAAGTTTAGTAAAAAAAAAAAGTATATACGAACCTCAAATCCTCAGTCTTAAATATTTTATTTACTTGTTACAATTCAAGGATAAGATTATGAGAAGAATAAGGGGCTTGAATATTATTATCATTCGTGGAGAAGCATTTTATTGACCAGTAATGGAAGCAAGAAAATTAATATATTAAAGTTTAAATAAGGGTTGAATATGGAAAAGTTTCGAAAGAAAAATAGGTGACTTTAATAACTCCACATATTTTTTGTCAAATTACGTGACGTGGGAGACTTCTTGACTGCACAATATATAAGAAAGCGACCTTTTTTTTTTTAAAGACAATCAATTACAATAGTTTCTTAACATAATCAATTACAATAATTCCTTCTACTATCGGACACATGACAACATCATTAAATCTCGCTGTAGACCGGAACCGCAATCACTACAAGAAGGGAACCACCCGAAACCGCAACTCGGAACCGCAACCCAACAACAGGGGGACCACCACAAAAGGGAATAACCTCTTCGTGTCTCGAACCCAAAACCTCAAGGTCTCAAGTGGTGGAGCTCTAACCACTTGAGATATCCACGCTTGACAGGTTGTAATAGAATCGTGGGGTAAAAAAATCAATTCCACATCTCATCAAAAAATCCGAACTTATTAAAATTTCAAATTTTCATTTTTCTTTGGCATTTTTCAGGTACGTAGAGCATATTTTATTTTACACTTGGGGGACTTTCAGATTTTCTGAAATTGAGTGTTTTTTCAGGTTTTAGAATTTCCAAACATCTAATTAATTTTCAGATTTGGAGCGTTTTTTTTTAAGGATTTCTTAATATAATTCTCTAGAAATTTTACATTTTTCCTTATGATTTATTATATTTGGATTTTTAATATATATATATATATATATGTATGTGTGTGTGTGTGTGTTTGTATGTATGTATGTATGTATGTATGTATTCTAATTATAGAATTTAGTAATATATTCTTTAGGATTTATTTAATAATTTTTAGAATTTTCCATGCTTCAGAATTTATTTAATAATTTACATATTTTATTTTATTGATTTTTAATATATATAATTTTTTAGAATTTATTAATATAATCATAATTTTTAGTATATAAGACTTTTCATATCTTATTAGGATAAACTTTTGTTTTTTCAGATTTTCTGAATTTTAATTTTTATATTAATATGGTGCATTTGTAATTGATAGAATTTTTAATTTTTAGATTTGTTAATATATATAAACATAAAAGATCAAAATTGGACATTTGGTAGCTAGGAATCCCCAAATATTAAAAGATTTCGAAGAAAAAAGACCAAAATTGGTAAAAAAAATAAAAATAAAAAAAGGACGAAAATCGTACACCTTAGGACCAAAAGTGATAAAGCTGAAATATAAATGATTTATTTTGGAATGAGAAATATTGTAAAATTATTTATTAGCGGTAATTTATAAAAAAAAATATAGTAATTTGCAGTGGTGTTGTCATAATGACAAATACAAAGGAAGTCAATGTGGACAAAATGAGACGGTTGTATAGAAACGGAGGGAGTACTATATATATAAAAGATCGCCGGTTATACTTGTTGATTATATCATCGAAAAATTGATTCCATATATATTTACAGATCTGACCCATTAATTATCATGAGTAATACTTTTTTGTAATATAAATCATACCCTTCATTTATCACGACTAATATCCCTTTGTATAATAAGTACCCTTCTATATTACAAGTAATACACTTTTTTGTACTAATAAGTCATACTCTTCAATTATCATAATTAATACTTTTTAACTTATTCTTCATTTATATAATCTAATTATACACATTCTCTGGTGTGAAACTTGTTCATTCAGATTAAAGTTACTACAACTACAAACTAAGAAGTACTTCATACATATATAAATAAATAAATAAATAAATAAATAAAAGCACATATTTCTAAATCTCAAATTTATACCACCAAGCTCGTTACTTGTCTTGGAAATTTCCAACCTTGAGACATAATGAAAATCATACTTATTATAAATTTCAAACCTAAACCACCGTGTTATAACGCTGGGTTAATAGTAAATGATCTTCTTATAATTTGTAGTTGAAAACCATAAATCTAGATATTTTTTTGATTAAATATTGATTATCAGGAATAATAATCACTTTGTATAAGAATTCATGTTTCTCGAGAAAAATAAAGAACCAAGATAGTTGCAACTTACTAATAGGTACAAAATAATTGCATATACGTAGATGCATTTACACTTTCGCGTGAAATTTTGACTATATATTCAATCTCAATTGTATCTATTAGTAATTTGGGTAAAAAATTATACCTATTAGTAATAGTCTTAATTTGTAAAAGGCTAGATTGAAAAAATTGAAAAAAAAATCGTCTTAATTTGTTTTGTTTTTCCATACAAAATTAGTAATAAAGTAACTCGATCCACTCTTTCGAATTACCCTCTTAATAACATCTTTAAATTACATATCATATAATTAATAATTATTAATAGTACACAAAAGTATATCTTATTCTTATCTCATTCTCTTAATTGAATTCACCAAAACACTATTATCAAAAGGCTAGATTACACGTTCAGATATTATAATAAATAACTCTCACATACAAATTACTCGCGTCAAAATTGAATGGAAAGAGTAGTTAATTATTATATCTTATATTGTGTCCCCACCTAACTTTGAATTATAAATTTATCCACTATTCCACGTTATTATTCATGTCGAAATTCTTGGACTTTTAAGACTTTTAAGGATGGAGGTTGAATTATCTTCTTTATTACCCGGTGTATTATGAGCATTTAAACCTTGAAAAGTCTCCCATCAGCACCTATAAATAGAAAGGTGCATGTTTGGCTCCCAACAAGAAACACAACTCCATAACAAATCAAGAAATGGAACATCCTCGTGTTACGTTCTTACTATTTTTAGCAAACCTTTTAATCTTGGGGGCTTCCACAAATCTCTACAATGATTTTCATGAATGCCTCACCCACCAATTTCGACTCTCAAATTCAGCAACTGATGTGATATACACCCCTCAAAATTCAACATACGCCACTCTATTGCTAGCACAAAACCTAAGACCACAATCCACCTCTCCCGAGAGGCCCCATCTCATTGTGACACCGTTTCACGAATCCGAGATTCTTGCATCAATTTACTGCTCCAAGAAACTTGGAATGCAGATTAGAGTTCGTAGTGGCGGCCATGACTACGAGGGCCTTTCTTACACTTCGGAAATACCCTTCGTCATGGTCGACATGCGAAACTTCCGATCGATATCCATAAACTCCGACGAGAAAACCGCGTGGGTTCAAGTTGGCGCCACGTTGGGCCAACTTTACTACACGATTGCACAAAAAAGCAAGACTCTTGCTTTTTCGGCGGGAGTTTGCCCCACCGTCGGCGTGGGTGGCCACTTCAGCGGCGGAGGATATGGCATGATCTCACGTAAGAATGCGATTGCCGCCGATCGCATCATCGATGCAAAACTAATCAACGCGGATGGCAAAATCTTGGATAGAAGAACAATGGGGGAGGATCTCTTTTGGGCTATTCGAGGAGGTGGAGGTAATAATTTCGGAATTTTTATCAAATGATAAAGTATATGCTTTTTTTACCGAAAGAATTACGTCACTGCAAGAAAACTGACCTTTAACGATAAAAAACTTGTCACTATTGTTCTCTGGCTAAAAGTCTTTAATGACACGTAATGATCCTGTCAATTAAAAACTTTTTTAGATGGAGAATCAATAGCGACTAGAATTTTGTTATTAAAAGTCAATTTTTTTTGCTGTTTATCTCATCTAAATGTCCGAACTGGTAAAGATTTGTAAAGATTTGTGAAATTAATTCACTAACATTTACTATAAAGTGATAGTCAAGAATCAATTGCACGTTAAACAGTTTTATATAAAACCAACTTATTAATGATTTATCCTTTATTTTTAATTCGGTCTCTCAACAAATTGGATTTTTAAAACGGTAACACCCTCCAAGGCTCCAAGCTCATAACATAAATTATATAAGATCACTTCAGTTGAGTCACCTTAATACAACATTATATAGTTTTTAAAATTAATTAATACATATATTATTTCCAACAGGTACGAGTTTCGGAATTGTTGTCGAATTTAAGGTGTCGTTGGTAACCGTCCCGGAAACAGTAACCGTTTTCAACGTCACCAGAACGTCGGAAACCGCGACGCAGCTGGTGCACCGTTGGCAGTACATTGCTGACAAGGCCGACGAAAATCTTCTACTCAGACTTTTCTTGAGCACCGTTAGATCTCCGTCAACAAGAAACCTAACAATCGTAGCTTCTTTCACGTCTCTATACCTCGGCCCCGTTACTGACCTTCTGCCGTTAATGAAGGAGCAGTTTCCAGAGCTCGGGTTGGTCAGAGAAGACTGCATCGAAATGAGCTGGATCGAATCTACGCTCTTTTTCGCGGGTTTATCCGATCAGCCACGCGATATATTGCTCGACAGAAACCCACAGGGCTTTTTCGCGCCGTCTTATTTCAAAGGAAAATCGGACTACGTGAGTAGTCCGATTCCCGTGAACGGGCTGAGAGAGATATGGGAATATCTTTACGAAGAAGAGAGTTCCCAGTTGCAGTTCAGTCCGTACGGAGGGGTGTTGGACACTTTTTCGGAATCCGAAACGCCGTTCCC